>BDSL01000002.1:2690000-3148539 GCA_003116995.1 Yamagishiella unicocca
ATTGCCAGCACCGTAGAACCCAAAGCCCAACCGCGCTAAGCCTCCTTAAACTGAAGTCGGGCCGCCCTCATGTCCGCCCGTAGGCGAGCAGCCGGCGCTGACTCCTCGCAAGCTTACGGTCATGAACACGAGCGCAAGTCGCATCATCCAGGAGTTGGCGTACCCGACATCAGTGCTGGCAGTGCGCATGAACCGCCAAAGGTAAGCCCCCTGTACTTGACAATGCCGGTGTATGGCCCTTCCGGATTTTGCCCTAGCGGCCTGGCCCTATCTCATCCTCCTTCAAGCTATTGCAGATGTCTGACATCCATGTTGAAGCCACGCGAGCTTTCGTAACCCCATCCTTGTCGCGAGCAGGCTGGTCGTCGTGACAGCCAAGCGGGTGCACGTGTATTCCATGAATAACCTGACGTGCCTACGTGTTGTCGACACAGAAGAAAGCCCGAAGGTGCGTCTGGCGCAACGCACGGCGCGCAGCCTTTGGGAGGGGTGTTGTGTTGGCGGTGACGTAGTACGGGCCATTGGCACTGGGGCCCCCCACGCTCCTCGTGCTGCTGTTTTCTAGGGTTGTCTGCGCATGCAGGCTACTGAAAGCGGTTACGGCCAGAGGTGGCGGCATAAGACTGTGCCTTCGTGCCTCTGCTGCCGCTGCTGCTTAGGGGTGCTGCGCGCTGACCTGTTGCTCCGAGCCCAACCTTCTTGCGCTGCCTTCATCTTCAGTAACGGTACGTGAAAGGCAAGCCAAACATGCGGCGGGTGTTTTGGAAGGTGGGACAGCCAAGCATCTCCTCGATCTAGTACTTGCCATGCTACTACCGTAATTGGACAGGGTATATGTTTTGGGTTCCTTGTGTGACGGCATTGCCGAACAGCCTTCGCCTGGTCAAACCGACGCCGGTATAAACGCCCTGCTACTGTCGCAGGGCGCGGTGCGCATCTACGATCTCGCACAGGATGGTGGCAACGTGCTGAGCGAAGTGCAGGCGCACCAGACGCCGGTGGTAGGCTACCCGGGGGCGTCGGCAGGATAAGGCGCTACGGATGGGGCAAAGCGGGGCGGGGCAGGGCGGTAAGGATGGGGCAAAGCGGGGGCGGGGCAGGGCAGCATCCACCCAACCCCGCGCACCGCTCCAGCTTCCTAGCTTCTTCCGGCCTGTACGGTGCAGGTCACACTCACGTGGAACGGCGATGGCACGCTGCTGGCCACCGCCTCAGCTAAGGGGACTGTCATCCGGGTGCACCGCATGCCCGGCGCGGCCCGCAGCCACAGCTTCCGGCGGGGGGCTATGTCGGCCGTCATCCAGTCCATGGCGTTCGGCCCGGTGGGGCTGGCGGTGCAGCTGCTGGTAGCTGCCAGCAGCCACGGGACGGTCCATGTGTTCCGGCTGGAGGTAGGTGCCGGTGAGCTGGGGGCCACGCCGGCCTGGGCAAGGAGCATGGCAAGGCGCGACGCGGCGGCATAGGCGTAGGCGCGCAAAAGTCGTATCCCGGCGTTGCGGTCGATGGAGGTGCACAAATGGGATAAGGCCCTGCGGCATGCGTACGTGTCCTGCTGGCGGCATTTGCATTGGGAAGCGGAGCCGTGGTTGGGAAGCGCGTGAATCCCTAGTTGTCCCAGAACCTGCCTCCGGCTGTTACCGCCTGCCTAGGCCCAGAGTTGCCCTCTGCCTTATCAGGATGTCAGCTGCCTTACAAGCAACCCAGTTCCTGGCCACGGCCCAAGTCTGATCCGACCCGACCCGACCCGACCTCCAGGAGCCTGAGCCACCGGGTGTGCTACCACGGCCGGCATCTGCCGCTGCCGG
Organism: Yamagishiella unicocca; assembly: GCA_003116995.1. Lineage (NCBI taxonomy): Eukaryota > Viridiplantae > Chlorophyta > Chlorophyceae > Chlamydomonadales > Volvocaceae > Yamagishiella > Yamagishiella unicocca. The sequence continues at coordinate 2,691,806 of BDSL01000002.1, forward strand.
GCTGCTGTCTGCTGTAATGCGTTACTCCGTCGGAGATATGGTGAGAACCGTGGTGCCCTCGCGATCGGGGGAGCACCGTCATCGCATTGGTTGGTCGGCCCCTTCTGCGACACCATACCGGTATCCCTGCCTGCCTGAACCGGTAGATGGGTTACTATTACCAGGCTCGTACGCGTTGAGGTTCCAACATGTGTCACCCCCTCCCGCTCCTTCCTGCTGCTGCGGGTACCTTCCATTGCAGGTGGAGCCCACTCGCAACATCGCAACCATCCGGCTGCCGCAGTCGGTGGGTACCGCCATATGCGCCTTCCGCCAGGGGCCAACGCAGGCTGACGAGGCCAGCGCCCCGTCCGGGCCGCCCACTGGTGGCGCTGTCCAGACCGCGGCCGCTGGCAGCCAGGCTGAGTGCGCCACTCCCGCTGCCGCTTCGAGCGCGGAAAGCAGCGATGGGGCTGACAGCGGGGCTGGTGGCACCATGGGACTGGAGGAGCTGCGTACCACCATCATGGTGGCGACACAGGAGGGGCTGCTGTATGAGTACAGCCTGACAGATCTGCTACACCCTCAGGGCCCGAAGTGCAACCTAGACGGAGAGTGGTCCATGCTTGGTAGCGGGAGCATCCTTGGGTAGCGCTTGGCGGGCAGCGGAATACATGATCGTGGGCAAGGATGTAGGAGAGAAATCGACTCGTCGTCCACTACATAGTACGAACACTGCACACGGCCACATGCCTTGGATGCGTGCGCTGACGTTTGGAGGGTTCGCGGTAAGCACGGACACGCGTACTTCGATGCCGAACACGTCCGGTAGACGTAAATGTCTTTCGTATCAGGGTGGTTCGCCCTTTCTTGTAAGCCCGAAGTGTCGGCCAGCCCAACACGCGCTTCCGCCACACGTTTCACGTAGGCCTCGCACAGCCAACCGCCTGCGGCCGGGTGCCATGTTTACGCCCCAAACGGCAATGCCAACCGCGCCCAACACAGCAAATATATCATAACACGTGGCGCCCGTATTTCCAACGTGATGTTTTCAAAAACGCGTTTATTAATGTACCGTTTTCGGGCGTGGGGTGCATGTACGTGCAACCACGCCCCGTGACACAAGACACACGCCAGGCATCCCTTACTGCAGTCGGGTGCCCGGGGGCACGGCAACCTGCTGACGAAGGTGCCGTCAGGAGCGGCGGCGTACATGCTACAGCCAGAGACGGCAATGTGCCATCACCAATATGTCATCAGCACCGTTTTCCCACCCCCTGAAGGGCCGGCAGACCCACGTCGGTGCGACGTCCAGCCACCACTACGCGCCCACCTGGGGATACCAAAATGCGAGTTCACTACAATGCCGCTAAGGACAGGAAAGCGTTTTAGAACGTCCCGTCGAAAACCTGGACTAAGGGCCGTTCAACCAGCACGGCGACCGCCGACACAGACGCAAAGCCAGAATGAAAAAGTCGGGGCTGTTAGTCCCGACAGCGCCATGGCGGCTTCTGCGGCTGAATAAAGCGGACAATATTGCACATTATCTCTGCCGGCGCGTAGCAATAAAAATTGTCAGGCACGGCAGTGCGAATCCTGCTTCGGTGAGTTAGGCAAGTCCTTTGGGAGCTCCTGGCGTAGGGTCACAAACTATCCCACACGCGGCCATCAGGCTCCCACGATCACATGCCGTAAGTTGCTCAACAGAAAGTAGCACCAAAACAGTCCGATTGCTGAAGAACAGCTGGCACAACAATTACAGATGGACCCAATCAATTTGCCAACATGGCGGCACAGGGCTACCCAAAATCACGGCGCAGCTCTTGCGCCCCATGCGGCCGTTGTGGCCTGGCTCTTCGGGCGCCCCGCCAACCCTCACCTAATTCAAACAGGCCAACCCCCGCGCTGCCTGCAAACCTCGCTCCCCCTCAACAGCTCATCTCTCCACGACGAATCCTCCACACTACCCTCCGCTAATTGTTGCCCCCCACACAGAGCTCCAAACAACGCCCTCTGAAACTGGTTCGCTACCCTCAACGTAGCACTCGTCACCGGCTCTCTGCCATCACGGCGCCGGAGCCCTGGGCGCCGCAGCCTCCCACGCCGGTCCGTCCCCCGCTTGCTTGCAGCTGGGGGCCACGCGCGCAGCAGCTGCTGACGACTAGGATGTCTTCGTCCGTCCCGAACGACCTCCGCGCGATGTCTAGCGCAGCTGCCGAGACTCGCAAGTCCTGCGTATGCGCTGCTGGGTCACGGACGACGTACTCCTGGGATGTCGCGATGTAACCCACGATCAGCACGTAGTGGCCAGCGTACCCCAGCTCCATTCCGCACAGCGCCGGCAGGCACATGTCGGCTGCCATGAGCCACGGGTCCAGCTTACGTTTGTCCACCAATACGATGATGAGACAGCTGCCGGACAGCATCCATGACTGCACGTCGGGAGCAGACGCACAAGCGTGAGGTGTGCAAGATACGCACACTCAGCGAGGCGAATGCACGGTTATGGTTATGAGCATGTGGCGAGGCACACACATTGCACTGATGAAAGGGCGTGAGGAGGCGTGCATGTGCGAACGCAATGTAGGCACTCGCTTGTTGGGTGCGCGAATGGCACGGCGCACATAGCCTGGGGCGCATAGCATCAACGAAACCGCACCAGACAACCGCCTAATGACCGCATTCCCCCAGGCCGCTCTGCAACCCCGCTGACCCGCTGCCTCACCTGCAGCTCGTCGCTGCTCACAGACCGCTGCTGCACTGCTAAACCCACGTGTGCGGCCTCCACAAACAGCTTGCTGACCCTCCGCTCGTCGTCCTCCATGTTCTCCATGTAGAAGGACTCATTTGCGTAGGCGGGGTTCGGCCCCAGGGTGATGGTGTAGAATGACACGGATAGGCCAAAGCGCCGTAGTAGGTGTGCCAGGTCGATCGTCCATATACTGCGAGGGAGGACACGATGCGCACACGCATGGAAAGCTGCATCTAAAGACATTTGTTTACCCAGTTATCTCTGTTCAGGAGTGTGCATGGAGGTCATGGCGGTGGTGCGAGGATGAGCGCAAGTGGGCGGGGAAACGAGACAAGGGACGAAAGGAGGCCCAGGGTATGATGAGTGCCACCCGTGCTGTCATGGTACAGCGACCGCTAACACTCTCTGCAAGCTGCGAGGGAGTGCCAGCCAGAGAACCAAGCAAACCCAGATGTGGGTCAGGGAACCTAGAGTGTCTTGCATCGGCGCGCACCTTGTGGTTGTGCACAGCCGCCGCAACACTCCGTAGTCGCAGTGTGGAAACCCGGAGGCCTGTAAAATCATTTGTACGCACGCCAACCCGCAATCCCTGCAAGGAACATAACAAAGTGGGTAAGGACATGACAAAGTGCATCGTGCACAACTTCCAGGGGGATACGCCAAATTGGGAGAGGTGCTCAAACATGTGCACAGCATGGTGCATACGTTGAAGGTAACAAACCGCGTACTCGCCGTCTGCGAGGCACTGTTTCTACCCCTGCACACACTCCCTCCCCCACGACGCTTGATACTCTTGCAGTACTCGGCCCTGCTTTTCCCCGAGGACCCCCCTAATCATATCCTACCAACTGAAGTACTGTTTGCAGTGAGGGACGTGGCTGTGCACGAGGTTCTGCACTCCTGCTTTGCTGCCGTCGGTAGTTGGCGTAGACGACGTTGAGGACCCGGTCGACAGCGAGGACATCGTGGTGACGGCTGACCATATTGATGAGGAAGACGATGTCGTAGAAGAACTAGACGGTGGAGACTGGGGTGGTAAAGCAGAAGCCGAAGGATCCACATATGCAGTAGCATGTTGACAGACTGCTTGCGCTCCGTCAGATGTATGCCCCGCAAGCGTCATAGTCTCCGGCGGCATTGAAGAGGCTGCCGGATGGCTGCTGCGGGGCTCGTGTGTCACAGGAATACTACATCCCCCCTAGGGCGACAAAGCTAGAGCGCCAACATGGCTCAGGCAGAGCAAAGCTGCCAGCACTGTTATGATTGTAAACGGTAGCAGTTTATACTGGGCCAAGGATGTTATTTAGGAAAGCAAAGTAAATTCACAAAGCGGCGTATCGAGGCAAGCCTTGGGCGACGTATGCAGACGCCATTGAAATGTAATAATGGCTGAGCTGTTCTTGGCTGCATAGCAAACCATTTGGCCAGGGTTGTACGTGCCGTGCAGCTGACTGGGATCCGACCGAAGGCTCATGCGGAGAGAAAAGCACAGATGAGGTATCACCGTGACTGCTTGTACAAACGTTGTTGGCATGTTATGCTGTAAAACATTGGAACGCTATTCGTCTCGAGAACATAGCGGACGCTCTCTCTGTATCTCATGTGTAGCCAGCCTTCGACTGTTTATTCTTGAGCTGGAAGCAAATTATTATAGCAACATAAGTATTTTGCAAGGCAGGAGACCTTGTCGGCGCCCCACGCCCGCCCCAGCGTCCCTTGCTCGCGCACAAATTTTGCGCATTTTAGGCCGTTGCGGCTCGTTATAACGCAAAGACTGTAACATGGTATGAAGCTGGAGCTGCTTCTTTCACAATGCCGGCGTCGGGTGAATATTTTCTGGGGACACTGACGGTCTGCTGCTGCACAAAAATTGCAGGGGAATACAACATCCCATAAGCATGAGACGCCGGTGGGCTCGGAGCATGAGCATTACACCCGCCACTCGTCGCCACCGCTCAGTCCGGGCTCGCCGCTTACATACAGCCCACAAATACCCATGGAGCCAATATCCCGTCCGGAGGACATCTCAACAAACCGCGGTGCACCGGAGTTTCACGGGGTGGCAGGCTGGCCCGCGCAACCTAAAGTGGTACCTGTCGTTATCGTATGTAAGTGCTCGGGCTGGGCAGCTGTGCTCAGGCCTACTGGCAAACAGGTGGGGGCAAACGAACATACTCTGAGTGGGACCTGACGGACAAGGGCTGGGATGAGGAGGAACACATGGGGTATCGGAAATTGCGGACGTTCGGCTCGTACACTAGGAACAGACGACAGCCACATTTGTATGGCTACCGGAAGCGTGCCGAAGTGGTATCCGGAATTTCCTGAAATTGTTAGTACCCTTGCACAGCATGCGAAAGACCACTGGGCAATACGATCAGGCAAGCAGGGGGCCTCTGTCCAATTGACAGATTGTGCCACGGCGATGGGTGGCAGAATTTAAGACCATGGCAGGCTGAACATGTACACGACTGGGAGGCAATCGTCTAGCATAGCCAACTCACGCTTGGGCGGACGCGCCTCAGAGCGGTGAATCCACGCAAGTGACGCCCAAGGGGTGCAGCTGGTGGGATCTGCTGTAGGTAACCAACGTCCCTAGGCTGCCGACGGGTACTCTAGCCTTATGGCGACCTCATGTCACTCTTGCACGCACACTCCTTCCTTGTAGTTTATTGAATACCACGCTGCGACTATTTTGACTACTCATGGCCGTATCTCTTCGCCTTATAAAATCGTCTCCGGGAATCCCCGCCCTCTCACTCGCCGTTTCCCTCCATTGCCGATAAACCGCCTTTGGATGGCAGGGAGCCATGGTGGAAACCACGTGGAAGTTGAAGGGTCGTTCGATAACTGGACTACTCGGCAGCCGCTGCAGAAGTCAGGAAAGGACTTCACCATTATCAAGCTGCTGCCGCCTGGCGTGTACCAGGTGCGGGTAATTGTGAAAGCCGAGACGATAGCGCACTTTTTGAACCTTCACCCAGCCCTCATGACCGTATCCTGACCGCAACGCTGTGGCAACCTGCACGGACGTCTTGTTGCGCAGTAAGTTTGCTTTTGCGCCAGAACACATGGAGGGTCTTGCGCACCAGTACAAGGTTTGGGCGCCTGATCATCGCATTTAACCGCTGTTGGATAAATAAGCGACACATCTTTTCCTCATACTGCATGGCTTGCCTGCAAGCGTTCACGTGCTCGAGTTGTGCATCCCGTTGCTTCCGCAGTACAAGTTCATTGTAGATGGCGAGTGGAAGTACGACCCCAACCAGCCTGCCATGTTTGACGAAATGCGGAACGTGAATAATGTGATCGAGGTGCACGAGTATGTCCCCGAGAATTTGGAGGGTGTCTCGGGATTTGAGCCCCCGCCATCACCGCCAGCAAGGTGAGTACCGGAGTGCTTAGTCCGTGTGTCCTTAGTAGTCAGTGTTGTATTGTTCATTTTGGATTAATAGTCTTTGTTGTTTTACGCTTTCTGGCCAAAAAGATGAATCGAGCTGTTACTTACGGAGCACTCACCTGGAGCCTGTTTAGCACAATGCCATGCCCGGTTTCGAAACTTGCCTGCAGTTACAACTGCCCTACACCTGTCGCCGACGACTACGCGAAGGAGCCGCCCGTAATGCCAGCGCACCTTCAGCTCACGCTGCTGAACGTGCCTCCGGCGCTGGACGCACAGGCCGTGCTACCCAGGCCGCAGCACGTAATCCTCAACCACGTATACTGCCAACGAGGCCAGGTAAGCTTCACGATCAAAATATGATAAAGCCGCGCCAGGCAGGATTTGGGCTATGCCACCAATCTTAGCTGTGTACCGCATGATGCGACGTGCCTAACACAATCACACGTCGACAGTTTGTTTGCCATTCCGTACATTGGACCTGTATCTCATCTGCGTATCCTCCATGTGTCTTGTCAGTCAAACGATAGCCCATCGTACAAGAACCTGCCATGCATGGGGGTTTCGTCTCGTGTCCGCCTAAGCCTACGGTCGCAAAATGTGCCGTGCCATACATCATCTCCCAATATCCCAACACTTTGCGCAGAACGTACAAGCGTTGGTCGTTGGCACAACGACACGATACAAGTCGAAGTATATCACGACCGTCATGTATAAGCCGAAGGCCCGGCGGCGTGTGCTTGATAACAGCAGCCTTCGGACGGATGCCTGAGCCATGCTACTGGCGCTTGAGCGGCGCCCACAGCGTCCATAACCCCAGATGAAGGACATGTACCGAGCCCGGTTGTATCCTGAGCTAAACTGGATTACATGCATATGTAACTAGCATTGCCTGGTGGCTCAAGCCATCTCAATTCATGTTCACTAGGCGCCGTCGATGGGTCATGCATGCCGGCGACCTGTCGAGTCGTCTCCATCGTCCGTTCCATCGTTGGCGCCGTCGAACTCGTAGTCGTAGTCAAGTTCCTCGGCAAGTTTGTCTTCCTCGTAATCCATGCGATCACCTTTGGCCTTCACCTGCATCACGGAGAGTTGAGGTGTTATGTAACCATCCAAATGCGGGAAAACTGTTCCTGGCGCCTAATGAATGCGGGCGAAATGCTCCTGACGCCTAATCGGCTCGTACAGGCTAGCTGCCGTTCAGGATGCAGCCTAACCCCTAGCCTGCGGTTGGACCATGTAAAACCGCTCGTAGGCTTAGCTATCGCATTGAGCCACAAGGCTTAGCTGGCCTTTGGCGAAGGCGCACGTCGCCACTGGCAACCATCAGGCGAAACCACAAGAGTCCCCGCTTGTGGCTTGCGGTATAACCCATGTGCCCACGTAGGGCACATCGCACACACCCACCTCCGTGGGGGTGAATCCTCCAGGATAGTTGTCGCCATAGTCACCCTCCTCGTAATCGACTGACTCCTTGTCCTCAGCATTATTTGCTGGCTGGCTAACGCGGCTGACGTCAGGCTGGCCACCGGAGGACTGGAGAGGTGGTGGTGGGGGCGGCATGTTGGAGACGGGCTGCGTGTTTGGAGGAGATCCGGGAGGGCTCGGTGTGGGGTCAACAAACGGCGTTGAAGGCGGGGGTGAGAAACTGGTCGGTGTCAGTGATGTCGTGATTATCAGCTGAGCACCGCCTGTAATAAGAACGCGTTGCAGGGGGCTCCGTTGGGCTGGGGAGGGTTGCGAAGCTTTTGGACGCAAGCGAGAGACCAAGCGTCGGCCCGCACATTCAAGCTGCAATTAGTTACCTGACCCCGCCTTGGCTGCCGACTTGGACTTCAGTGCTAGCACAATCCACAGCACTATTACCACCAGCACACCGCCGCCTATACAGATGCTCCGCTTGAGCGTGAGAATCTTCTTCTGATGCTGGTGCTCTTTTACCCGTGCCTGCAATGGCCAGCCGCTGGTACATGGAAATTGAAAGCAACAGCTGCATAGGATTCTCGGCTACACACCTCTACTCTGAGGGCGCCCATCAACGCCTGGTGCGGGGCCTCTTCATCATCACGTTCCTGCTCCTGCTCCCGCTCCCGTGGCTTCCCTTCCTTGTAGAAGCCTTTGTTTTTAAGCTCGTCCTCGATCAACCGGCTCAACTCCGACGCCATTTGAAACTTGTAGGCTTATTTGACCAATTGAACGAGAAGGTGAAATGGTAAGTCACCTAGATGTAAAGTAACTGGGTGCGGGAGCAACCTTGGTGGGCGAAGTCGTGAAAGGCCCCAAACAAGACGTCAATTTAACCAAAAGTGGTAGGGCTCGCTCCACCTTGCTGTAAATCTGTTTTACGTGTGCTGCACAGTGAGGCACAAATTGCTTTCTTGCCAAATAGTTTGCCGTACTTCATCGCCGTTTGGGGCAAGACGGACGAGACGGAAGCCTGCACTGCAAATTGAAGGCAGTCTTTGCAATACATATTGATTTGCGTGCCGTGCTTAAACCTGCTTTATCCAGGCTTGATTGCGGCTTGGCCATGCAGTGTGCTTCGGTGCAGCCCTTTAGATCCACATGCAAGATTAGCAGTGGGACTGTGGTGCGCGTCCACGTTGCGCAGCGGCGGCTGCACGGCCTGCGCATACGGACGTATGCTGGCGAGAACGAGGGGCCGCAGTCTAGCAAGGCCAGCGTGGTGCGTGCTGCTGGAAACTTGACTTCTCTCTATTTGATAAATATGAGAAAAACGTTATTTCGTTACAATCTTCTTGTTTTGGGGCCTGGGTCGTGGGTTCGCAGGATGATGAAGTATTACCCACGGATGAGATCAAGAGGCTAGCGACGCTTCGACGGCAACAATCAGATTTCTCTAAGGACTCAAATCTTGTGCAGGTGCGAGTCTTGGCAAACCGCCCCTCCCGCGTGTGGCTAGCGTGCTTTGAGCACTATTCGTGTTTTCTCCATTTCTGCAGGGTGCTCTGGAAGAGGCGCAGCTGATAACGTGGCCAAAGCCACAAAAGGTAGGGTAATAATGCTTAGCCCCCCGGGACCGCGTGTGACATGTCCACACGGTCACGGTTACCCGTAGCGCGACAGCGTGTGCTAACTCATGTCCTACGTAGTGCATGGAGCCTGATCGATATGTGCGCATGGTGTCGCATATGGCGGCATCCATGATATCTTTACAACCTTCCAATTATTGGTCGTGGTGCATTTTTGCAGGCCGCCCTGGACACAGTCTTGGTATTGTTCATCGTTGCTGGATCGGGAGCGATGCTGTTCGGCATGAACGTGTTGTTAGCAGAACTATCTGAGTGGTGGTACCACCTGGCCTGAGTCAGCGCTTGACTGGTGCCACATGGGCCGCTGAACGTACGGACGGACGCCCGGTTATTAGGCTGAAGGGTTCGGAATGGTGTTTGCGGTCCCTATCAGTGGGATCAGATGAGTGTTGGGACCCCACCGGACTCATGACCCACCGGCCTGTCTGCTACTAGGGTGCTAAATGCCCTGCCTCGGTGTGACCGCAAGGTATAATAGTAGCCCGATTTCGTGATGCCATATATATGACCTGCAGTGGCAGGGCATCTAGAGGTGTGCCGTCCCAGACGTTGTGCCTCTTATAGATTACTGACGAAATGAATGTTGTTGACACGATGCGAAGGGACCGATTTGCCCACGCAGCAATACACACTCGCCCTTCCATGTCTCAGCAAAAACCTGAAAATAACATTCTGACGCGTTGCAGAGTCGCAAAATACACTGCCATATAACTCCTGCCTGTCCCTCGGACAGTGAACATCCCATCGTGACAGCACCAAAACGCTTTCCCTCTCGAGGCATTTCGCCCCGTAGCGATCAGCACGAACATGTGAGCACGCACGACACACTGTAGGCACCTGCACTCTCGCTGCGAAGTCGGTCGCGCTCCATGAACAACCACCACGTCGTGCGCCACACTCCTTACCCGTCATCTCTCCTTGCTTACCACCACGCATGGCAGGAAAACCTCTCCCAACGCGGATAATACCGCTGCTCCCACTGCCCGATTATCTTACCCCTTTAATTGCACAAATCCTAGCGGGGTAAGGACACAAGCCACCAACAAATGCGCTCTGTTCGGAACGGTGTAGCACTGATGCAGGTGCTTAATACCTCAAACGACTTGGCCATGGTCGTCACCTCGTGGCCCCCGAACCTGGCCGGGCTAAAGCATGGAACGTGCATTTAAACCCTCGTGCGCCACACAGCAGGCCCTGCAGCTGGCCGGGCCTGCCGGGAGTCGACGAAAAGCCGGTACCATTGCTGAGAACGATCGCATAAAGACAAATCTCCTAAAACCGCAGCTCGTCCCTCACAAATAAGCAGAAAGATCGTTGGCCGAGTCCTTGTCGTCCGCCGCTGCCGCGCTTGCAGCCGGCTTCCCGTTCGGGTCCCCGATAAACGACTTGCGCAACGAATCCCGCTTCACCGCCATGTTCCGCATCTTGTCCATTGTGCTCTGCAGCTGCTTGCTCGTCGCTGCATAGCAAAACCAGGGATGCGTTGAACGCATAGTGGCGATTGCGCGAGAACACGCTCAATAGGTTTTGCTTTAGGTAAAATCCTTCTCCAGGTGGGTCTCCCACCGATCAATCATGTCGACCGCCGACGATCTTTGCCGAACAGCTGAGCCCTCCAGACCCCACCCAATGCGGGGCCCCCGCGATATGGCAATTAAACGCTATCCGCTCCTTCCCAGCTTTTAGCGGTATGCATATTCAAACATACATTTCTACTGTTCATCACCCACCTTCGTCGGCCGTGGTGGGCGTCTGCCCCTGCACCCATGGGTGCCCCAGCGCTTGGTCCGCGGTCAAACGCTTGCCAGAGTCCACCGTGAGCAGTTTGGCCACCACGTCCTTGGCCTCCGGAGATATGTTTTCCCAGATTGGGTCGTCCGCGTCGTAGTTGCCCTTCTTAATCTTCTCAAACAGAACCGCATCGTTATCGTCGTCTGCGAGGTGCGTGATGGGAAACGGCGCATGCATACGCATCTCACATGCCATCCACCAACCGATGCGCAACACCGTGTGCACTTGCGTTGTGGAGGGTGTCACAGGATGAAATTTGTCGATAACAATTGTAAACCAGCCGCTAGATCACAAACGATCATTTTATGTAACGTGCATAGTCGTGCAAGGATCTAGTCCTTCATCCATCCCCAAGCCAACAACCAGAAACGCGCACGCTATGTCCAGGCCAACCTGTACACCTGCAAACTCTTTGGATGACGACGGGAATCCATATGCCTTTAGCTACAAAGCTACAAGCAATACGTGCATCCACGCTGCTTGAAGTTCTATAGTTACCGTAACCTATGGACCTTTACCGTTTGAGGACCCCTGTTAGCGGTGGCCTAGAATCATGTGTAGCCGGGTTTCATGCATATTCAAGTAACCAAAACTACAGGCCCCACCCGTTTGGCTGTTTGCTCCAACTCACCGAAGGGAGAGTACCCAGACAGCAGGATGAAGAGGATCACACCAACGCTCCACATGTCCACCGCCGGCGAGTACTCCTTGAGGCCATCCCCGACACCCAGCACCTCCGGGGCAACGTATTGCGGGCTTCCGCACATCGTCGACAGAACAGTCTCCGGTGAAAAGAACTTGCTGAGTCCGAAGTCGGCAATCTTAACTGGGGAGTCGTCCCGCTCGTTAAGCATGACCATGTTCTCAAGCTTCAGATCGCGATGGACAATGCCTATCCGGACAAGCAACCAACCGTACCAACACAAGAGACTGTGGTGACTGCAAACGAAACCAATTGGTTCAATTACTTTGACAGCATGAAGTATGGTTCCCACGCCGTTAATGCCATTGGAGCAGGAAGGGGTGGTGGGTTAAAGAAGCAAGGAAACGACTGCGGCCAGAGACCAGCCGAACGTGCAGCACTCGACCAATGCGCGGGATCCTTGCGGCCATACAAGGATCCCGCGACAAACCACGATTAACTGAGGAGGCCCACACTTGCGGCACTACGGAGACGTCTATGTTCACTTATGTATTTACGTCATGCACCATGCCCACTATACGCATTCCTGCCAGACGCAGAGGGGGTTCCCCGTGGCAATACGAAAGCAATCGCCACAGGCTTTGTCCACGTAAGCAGAAGGCGAATGCTGGTAAGCTATGCATGCGCGTTTGCCCACGTTCATATCCTTCAGCGGAAGGCCTGTATAGCCGTGTTCCCCTCCATGGCATTGGGTGAACTCCAACGCACCTTGCTTGTGCAAATACGCCACGCCCGAAAGGATCTGCCGGATGAGAGCCGAAGCGTCCTTCTCCGTGTAGTTACCTTTCTCGGTCACCCTGCAGCGAACAATATGGAGCGTAATTGCGTATGGCGAAGCTACCCCTAAGCATGTGTCATCTGCCGCCAAGCCGCGTGCCCGCTTGATGTCGATTGAACCATGCGGGTATGCACAGGTGTTCATGCCCAGACGGGAGAAGGGCCCACCGACGCACGCTTCGTCTGTCTCCCATGCGGCTGCAGAGTCCCACCCGCTGCACACACCACGTAGCCAATCATGCAGCTGCGCACCTGTCAAGCAGCTCTCCGCCCGTCACAAGCTCTGTGACCAGGTACACCTTGCGGTTTGTGATGTACACGTCATAGAGCTTGATGCAGTTGGCGTGGTCAACCTGTGTAAGGTAATCCATAACGATCAGACCACTTGCATATGCACCTCCAGGCCCGTTCCCTGTCTGAGCCGAGAGGGGAGCAAACACAGCGCACCTTCAGTAGAACCTGGATTTCACGCTCTAGAGAGTTGTCACCAGCCGCATAGCGCGATTTATCAACCACCTGTAAAGCAATGGGATTGCCATAAGGGTGGATGGAAGCGACGACGCGCCGCTCGTCGCCCGTACCTTGATGGCGACTGCGTCCCCTGTCTTCTTATCTCGCCCCTTCTTAACGACCGCAAAGCCTGAGAGCGCCGAGAAGTGTTTTTTCAGCAACAGCAGAAAGGCTATCGCTCGCGCATCGCAGCACTGGCTCTGCTGTGCGCGCTCACCTCCGACGCCCACAGTCTCGCCTACTTCATACCGCTCAACGAAGTCTTGCACCGTCGCTGCAAAGCCGTAATGGTGTCAATACATTACTTTGAAGGCTGTAATGAGAGCTGATCTACTGGCCAGCCCTCAACTCACCGTTGGCGTACACCTGGGGCTTCCTGCTGGTGCTCGCCTCCTCTGCGGTTGCCATGGTCCTTAGGTGTTTAGTGACAGAGGTAAGGACTTGTTGGGTTGCTTAACAAATCATGTTCTTGGCGACGACAACGGCGCTGAGGACAAACTAGGTGATGCAATGAGTTCGCACACAGTAGTTTAGACCACAGCCCTCCTATGCCAGCAAACCTATCTGTAGTTGTAGTTAAGCACTGGTCAGTGTATATGGCTTCGGTGCTTGCTGAGTACGCTGTGAAACACTCCAGGGAATGTATAGCCTTTGGGGCCAACTTCCCACTTCCCCATCTCTGTTGAACCAAACTCCCGCACGCTGCGTGGCTCTACCCTCACAATGCATAGCCCTGCACAGCGCTTACACTTGTTCTTGGGACTTGGCAACAGTATGCCTTAATCCGCCTGAATGGAAATTTTCGTGCGCTTATATTCATGAAGCAATCATAATTTACCTGCTGGCGATTGATGCTTGTGGGAAACGGTTCCTGCGGGTAACATACAACTTCACTTCGCGCCACGAGTACTCTCCTCTTTAAATAATAGCATGGGGAGATTTAGATGCTCTGGAAGGAAAATATAGCATAATATGTCGGTTTCTTGCGGGGGTTACAAGCGGGCTCAACTGCAAGTTCGCGACCCACCGGGCCTCAAACCCCAGTCATGCACCAATTGTTAGCTCTTGCTGACGCACCAAAACCTGCAGTAGTCTACAAACCAATGGTACGTAAAGCAGACGTGCAAGGCTACTTTGGCGTTGGGCGGTCTTCCGAGGGACCGGGTTATGTGCCTGCAATGAACCGCGAAGATACCACTGATTCACTGCTTAGCATAACACAGTTACGTAAGTGACTACTTAGAGTGTAACAAATGAAAAAACTGCCGTGCTGGGCGATACACCGTGGCAGGTCTAACCCTACCCGACCCCACCGCCCGACATGCTGTCCGCGGGTCCTTTCCTCGTGATGCCGCACCAATTCCATTGGATAACAATTCCTGCTTATCGAGGAGCTGCTCCTCGGCGCCGCTAGGGCCCGGGCCCTGTGTCTCCATGACCTGCAGCGCGCAGTTGCCCTTCAGGGTGCTGCGGTTGGCAGCCATGGTGGCTGTAGACAGGGCAGGCTTACGGCTGGCTGGTGCACGAGCGGCAAAAATGATGCCCCCAAGGCGCCAGCTGGGGGCACGATCTTGCGCATCGAAGTCAGATGCTGCAATATACCATGGCCCAACGGCGCGGGAATGGCGCCTGCGATGCGATCATGGGCGGTCGTATGCCTCAGAGCATAGCAGGCTGATCTGAGGGTTCTGGACCCTTAACTACTTCCTGTGCACATTTGCAATATACGCACATTACGTAACCGAGGAAAACGGGGGGTAAACGATGGTCATGCAGTTCTAGTAAGCGGCAATGTTCGATTATCACAGCAGATCATGGGCGGTCGTATGCCTCAGAGCATAGCAGGCTGATCTGAGGGTTCTGGACCCTTAACTACTTCCTGTGCACATTTGCAATATACGCACATTACGTAACCGAGGAAAACGGGGGGTAAACGATGGTCATGCAGTTCTAGTAAGCGGCAATGTTCGATTATCACAGCAACCCACATCACATCGAAGTTGTCACATGAGACTGTTATTTTTCATGTATAGAGGACTAAAGGCGGCGTTTTCCACTACCGTAACGATGTAACGATTACAACAACTACCGGCGGCGTCATTCGGTCGTATTAGTTATATGGCTACGGGTGACGGCTGGTCACGGGGCGTGGGGCCTGAGCGACCTCGACGCCCTGTACTTGAGGAACAGGAGTGGCATGACGGCTGGTAGAGGCTGGCAGGCCGTGGCAGGTCGGCGTTCCGCCTACATACAGCACCTGGGATGACGTGGGTGCAGGCGAACCGCATCTTGTTGTGTTTGGGTCCTTGCCTCGCATCATGTCCTGAATCTGTCTCTTTTTACCTGGCCATCGCCATTTCGATAGCCGCCGTCCAGGGTTACCCTAGTGCAGGTACGGTATAAACAGAAGATATGCGGAATATACACATGGAGCGTTACATTCCAGTTTTGGCTTACGATCACGGTAATATCAGTTAACAGGTGGGGCGCCGGGAGTTACTTCCATTATTGTGAGGCGGATCAGGCAGGAAGCCAAGCTTACGTGATGGGCACCTCAAGGTGGGTGCTCCTCACAGCTCCCTTTCAAGAGACCCCTCCTCCAGAAGCTCGTCGATATAGCATTGACAGCATTCTTTGCAGCGGCTGACCTTGCAACCAACCCGCAGATCACCAAGCATGCCCGCACAGAAAACACCTGCGCTCAAATCCATTACACGCACACGAGAGCATTTGGCACAGGCCGCAGTTATGATTCCCCCCAAGCAATGCTCCAGAGGACGAGAAACACCTGACATGTACCTAACACAATGCGATTTTGCACCCGCATGCATGGCATGCGTCCGGTAAAGATCACGCCCGCTACATATGGAGTCTGTATACTGTGGCCTGTAACAGTAAAGAGCGTTTGGCGAAACCAACTATAAACACACTAAGATCCCCGGCTAGCCAAACATATGACATTCTGTTACAAGCATGCCGCACCGTGAAACGCATAAAGGCCGCCCGGAACTCCCAACTAAAACCGCATCATTAAAACTAAACAGACGTGCACCCAACGCGGCGCTTCCAGACTGCATCCCAGGCGACAAACCGCCCGGGACAAGGATAACAAACCCTGCAGATAACGTCAAGAACCATACGCGATTTATTATTGTATGGTAAGTATCACCATATGGAAACATCTACGCAGCCTACACGCAGGTTCCTTCCCGCGACGCTGAGCAGTGCTCGGCCTGACGTGTGCAGCATTCGTATTCAGTCATCCGAAGCCGAAGGGGCAAGCGGCGTCGCCTCAAGGTTCGTCGCCACGCCATTCTCCGCCAACTGGCGCGAGCAGAACGCCACAGCGTCGTGCACCGTCACAAAGATGTAGTCGCGGCCCAGCATGTCCGGAACACCGGCAGTCTCCAGCGCTTTGATGACCTTCGAGCTGGGGTTGCACATCACCATTTGAGTGCCATTCTCAGCGAAGTTCTCAATCCAGCCCTCCAGCGCGTGAATACCCGTAGCGTCGATGTGCGTGACCGGCGACATGTCCAAAATAGCGTACTCCAGCTTGGTGCCTGTTGGAATTTGGCATTGCGCACGTTAGTACCAGGCGGACCGCGAGTACAGACGCACATAGACGCACGCATACAACGCCTCAGGAAGACCTGCTAACTCAACAGCGCAGTGGACGTAGCACGAACTTCGTATAAGGCTTGAGGGTGCGAGCCTGCCCCGAACGACCAACCCGTGCTGCATGTCAACGTACCACGCTCTCCGCTCCAGTCGCGGTGGCGAGCTTCGTACGCACGCAGGCGGTCCTTAATCCACTGCACGTTGGCGAAGTAGATCGGCGCGTCGATGCGGCATACCATAACGCCTGGAACCAGCTGGGCACTCGGGTACTGCTTGACGTTGCGGTAGACACCGGAGCCTGGGATCCGGCCCAGCATCGCGGTATGCGGGAAAGCGCTTTCGTAGATGACGATGAGCATGGCCAGACCAATGGCAATGCCCAGGCCAATTTCAATAGAAATGAAGAGGGTGCCGAGGAAGGACGCCATCCACACCAGGAAGTCTAGCTTGTTCACCTGATCACGTGAAAGGGACATAGCCGAAGTACAACGTTGTGAATCAGAGCTCAGCATATCGTCATACAGGTTAGGAGGACTAGTGAGCAGCTTCCGCTACCTATCTGGGTTCACACCCAGTTATACTCCAAATGGGGGTTGAGAGGTAAACCCGCAGTCACCAACGACTGAGCCATGCGTTGAAGCCCCTCAAAAGACCAAAGCACGGCAGCACCTTGCAAGGGCTGCCCGCTGCCCCAAATTGATCTATTCCAGCATCACAGTAGCCACGACGGCGCAGTTCGAGCCACACGCCTCCGTCTCTGCGTCCGTCTCCTATGTCGTGTCACCGGGCCTTCTCGCCACCCCACCTTGAACAAGTAGATAGCTTGCTCGTACTCCAGCAAGCCGGTAACACTGGCGCAGACGATCGCACCAAGCGTGCAATATGGTAGCTTCTCGAAGACGGGCGTTAGGAACAGGAGCACCAAGCCCACTACCCATGCAGTGCAGAAGCCCGCCAGACCAGTTTTCGCCCCTGTAGGTTTGGGGCGTTCGACCGAGGATGGGGCAGAAATACGTGAAAGGAGCTTGCAAACAGAATAGGCAGCGGAACCTTTTATACCCAAATAAAGTACGTTTTGAGACAAACCGGTTCAGCTCCGCGCGTTACGATCGCACGTGAATGAAAGCACTTAAAAATGCGATGTGGGATGTGTTTTGAGGGATAAACCGCAAACTATCCTTACGCTTACTCTTTTCACTCTTAGCACTAGTTTATCGGACCCCTTGCCTATGAAACCCGGGGTTTGCCTTCTGTCTCGCCCGACCGCCTCTTGCTTCCGGGCCCCCAACCCCTGCATTTAGGGACAGCTTCGCGTTTGAATGCGGAACCTGCTTCACCCCAATAAGGTGCAAGCACCCGCTTGCCTGCCTCGTTGTTTACAGCCGACCGCGAGAAGGATCCAGTGGTGGTGTAGCAGTGGAACGCGGCGCCAGCAAAGTTGGCCAGACCCAGGCCCACAATCTCCTGGTTAGGCACCAGCTCGTACTTGTTCTTCATCGCCAATGCCCGGGCAATGGAGGTCGATTCGAGCAGGTCCACGAGCATGACCACGATGGCGATGGGAAACAGTTTGACGAAGTCGGGCATGGGTCCCCACCAACCCACAGTGGGCGAGGGCAGGCCCTTCTTAATGGAGCCGATAATTTTAATTCCCTTCTCGTCCACGTTGCCAATGTACACGGCGCACAGCGCAATGACGCACACGGAGATGGGTCCCAGCGGGCGAAGGAAGGCAAAGCGCTTGCTGCGCTTGCCAAGCTCCTTCATGACGACGAGCAGCAGCAGGAAGGTGCTGCCCATGATGAACTCCTGAGGTGGCATGTTCACGGGTAAGGCCGTGGCGCGTACATAGCGTGATGTCGTGATTAAGGGCCGCAACGCGGGTTCGGTTACCGATTTTGCAGCGGGTAGTAGCCGTGCGTTTACGCATAAAGCATTAGCCGCGGCGTGCCCTCCCTCCCTTGGCCCTTAGAAGCCCAAATCCCAATGCGGGTTCTCACTGCGCAAAGCGTAGCTCTCGGGCAGGACGAAAGATGCACCCGATCTTATGAGCTTTCAGGTGCCATCTTGCGCTGTCAGAATCAGTGGTATGGAAGACTGTACATTTCGGGTCAAGTTGTTGGCCCCAGCATCAGCGCCCGTTGTTCGGATTATTGCCTTTGACAGCGCGCATCAGAGCCGGCCTCACCTGCCACTTGAGGTTGTGAATGTTGTCGATGTAGTTCTTCACTTGGTCATGCAGACGGTCCTTGCGCGGGATGCTGATACCCAAGATGTATTTCAGCTGAAATGTTGCAAACACCGGGGCGGTTGGGTTTCCTTAGTAACGGTCGGTCAGGTGAGCCACAAGCCAAAGAGGCAACAGCGGTGCTTCTTTGACGGTCATTGGCCTCAACTGTCCTTAATCGCAGCCCCTGAACCGCACAGGCAAGAAGCAAGACACACACATGAAATAGAAACGGACCGCCTGCTCGCTGCGTAAGGATATCTCCCCCCAGGGTGCCAAACTCCCCACAAGGATACCGGCGCCTTCAAGCGCACCTGCGACAGACCAATGGTAATAGCCGCTCCAGAGGTGAAGCCGCCGATGACCTGTGCAGTACACAAGGGTTAGTACCCACTCTCAACAACGATACGGCCGAGACGCTTTCTGGGAGAATCCATGCACGCTTCTGGAGCAAAACCCACGACATGCGCAGCTAGGATGCCGTAAATATGCAGCTTTGCTCACCGAGTGACTCAGGAAGTTGGTGACGAAACCCAGGCGGAAGGCGCCGACCGCCGTGTAGAGGGTGGCCACAAGCAACGACAACTGGATAGCCAGGTGGTTGTAACGTTCCTGAATCGGTTCCTGCAGTCGCGGTGGCGGAGCGGGCCAGTGGGTCGGCGAAGCAAAACGTCGATGGGACCACCATCGAGCCAACTTGGCCAAAACCCATTTGGGTATAACACACGACAGCAAAAGGCCGGCATCCATTACAGAATTCATCCCGACGGGTGTTTGGATTATTTGCTAGCTTCAAAATGTACAACGTCGTAATAGACTGGCCGTACGTCCCGGTCCGCCGACCTACCTGTGCGGGCGTGAGCACGTTCGGGTTGGTGATGGCATCAGCCCCTTCCACAAGATTTTTTAAACTGCTCCCAATCAGCAGCGACGTGACGGCCACTGGCCCCACTGCGAGCTGCCGTGAGCTCCCAACCAGCGAGTACGCCAGAACCGGCAAGAATGCACCGTACAATCCGTACACCGACGGCAACCCGGCGAGGTTGGCATACGACATGCCTGATGTATCAGCAGGCACCCAGGCAAAGTGGTTGTTACGGTGATACTGCATCTAGGACATTGCACAGGAACCGAAGCAGCTACACGACAGATGCGTAAACGCAAGCGAGTAAGTACGTAACCCAGTGGCCGCTGCTCCCCACCCTAGGTGATCCACTTTGCCACGTACCCTGAGGCACCACCATGAAGCCCACAGACACGCCTGCGACGAAGTCGGACTGCGCAGCACGGGAGCATGACCAACTTTATAACGGACACGTCGTGTGCAAGAAACAGAGACTTATAGGCATCCACAAGCATTGGTATACGGAACGCGCGCGCCCCGTGCGTTACATCATACGGCCGTCCAGACATGTAATGCTTCCTGCACCATCCAACCACGAAATGTACTGTATCGGATACATATCACATGGTGTCAAGACCACCATAAGGGCTGGTGCTAAGCTGGTCCTCCAACGCACACAGGCCGGATACATCACAGAACTCTATCGCGCGTAAACAAGATTGAACGGAAGGGCAAACAAGAAATTCGGGTGGGGTAAATATGGGGGGGGTGTTGTATACGTATGCTGCTTGCACCTCCCCCCATGTCGGCCCCCATTCAGTCTTGCTAGTACACCACCGCCAACCGAGGACGGAGCACCGTGTTTGACCTACCCAGAGATACTCCTTGATTTTGTAAGTACGCAACCATCGCACACAGGGCAGGAACAGGGCCAACCAGTCAAGCGGGCTGTACGTGTCCACCTTCAACTTGTAGCTGCAAGCCAAGAGGTGGGGTATCGGGCCGTTGCGTTATCCCTGACGGTGTGACGAGCACAAGCGCGGTGGCCGCAGCATAAATTTGCATTGTCTACCAAGGGATGCCTCACCTTGTTTTTGAACGCTCCCACATCCGCGACAGGGTTCCATGTACGCCGTTCTGGTCCTCGTCAGCCTGTTCCGACTTCCATGGAAATTCAAGTCCCGCACCACCAGCCGACGCCCCATGCTCGCGACGTATGGGCCCATCTTCTAAAGGTGCATAGCTGCTCATTTGGACGCCAACATCTGGCACGCCGTCGTGTAGAAGCGATGCGTTAACAGTGCCTTGTGACGAGTCCCCCTGCGGCCCTTGCGACGTGCCTGAGCCTTGATTCCGGCGCATAGTAAACTTTTAGTATCGAGTAAGAGGCGGCGGCCAATCGCCCGTTGCTGTCTTGGGGACTGCGCGCGCAAATGGCTGACGCGAAGGTTTCTCCTCGCTTCCAAATATGCCTACTGGAAAAGGTAAACAATTCGTATGACATGCAGTGATCAATTGAATTTTGTGACGCTCGCCATGCCGTACGAACCACCGTAGAGTCAATTGGTAGTAGGACGCAGTATGACAGACTCAAGCAGCAAAATATATGTATGTACTGTACAGTCGTAAAATAAGAACGTGTCGAATACAGGGTGTCATGCAGATCACGCCAGGCCACCAGGCCAAGTCGCAGGCCTGTGACCAGGCCGTCCAGGCCAGTAAATTTAAGGTAACATCACGAATTAGCACTGTCAATGTTCGGAGAATGAAAGGCGGCGAAGCCTTGAGTCGCAAAGCGATGAGGGACGTTGACGGATGGTTGGAAGCAGTCGGACACAGCTGGAAGTGCTGTCTTTACGAATTATCCCCAGCCCATGACGAGCATGTTCATTATGTGTTGCAAGCTTTGTTGAACCTCGTCGGTGGGAAAACGTCAGGCATATACAACCCTGCAATACAGCCCTTAAGCCATGTCCCTTGCATGGCGTGTTTGCCTAGCCACTTTTAGGGAGGGGTAGAATCTCTTTTGCCCCTGAACCACCCCTGCCTGTGGTAGCTGTGGGACTGGGCGGCAACCACGTCGTGGTCAACAATCCAAGGCCATACGACGTGCACTGGTGTCCCAAGGGCTCCACATGACATGACCAGAGCGACACTGCTGGCCGTACACTTACTCCGGCGGGTTAAATGCGAACAGATATACCTTACAGTCTAGGCCATTTAGGCCTAGGAAGGCATGATAGTAGGGCTCTCCACCGGCTCTGGTCACCAGCCCTACGCAACAAACTTGGCACGTTTCTCAATACCCGTTACCAGCCTTTACCACAGGACACATCATTAAGACGTGGATCCTCGCTAATCCACGCTGACTAAAAGGATCCTCTGGACCTCCTATGTGCACATCGTTCCACCGTATCCCGCCACGCCCCACTGGCGCAATTGAATCCAGAGAAACTGGGGAACCTCGTATCCCGTTCGTAACAAGCTGACACCCGTGATGACGCCTGGGTTCATATACCGGTAGGCCTGAAGGGTCCGATTAGGCCAAGCCTGGCCGGTGCTCCTGCGGGAGTCCCTGCTGCTCTTCCTCCTTTCGGGCTGGGTGCTGGCCCGTTCTAGGAGGAGATCTTCTTGGGTCTCTGGTGACGTTTCCTGCTCGGCTTGTTGAGCCGTTCTGCTGGCTTCTCTGGCTGAGGAGCTGCTTTTGCTGCAGTTGGTTTTAGTAGTATTTGTTACAGTTGGTGCACTACTAACCTGGAACCCACTGTAACACATGTACTCATATATACTCATCTACTCGATAGTGGAAACGACCCCGTTAGGGGACGTGCATCGGACCAGCAGAGGGGAGCCGCGTGTTGTTGCCGGTAGTCTAGGTGGGAGTTAAGGAGGATGGAATGGCGGTGTCGTTTGGTATGTGGAGGAGGAGCCCCCCCATCGCCCGGGAACTTTTGGCACCGGTCGGATCCCACCCAGCCCGCTCGATTGCAAGCGGGCAGAGGGTAGCGATGTTGTGCAAGTAAGTATCGCATGAAGTAAGAAGGTCCTGCAGCAATTATGGCACGGTGTGCGTGTATGTACGGTCGCAGCCTATGTCCCTGCCGTGGACCCTATGTAGCAACGTACGTACCCGATTGCGTCGCGAGGGACTTTTGAACGTCCGCTCTGAAATTGTGATTGCTGCGGGTACGATCGGGAGTGGGCCCTGCTCCAGGAGCATAAGGAAGTCCGTGAGCAGCGCAATGGCGGCCTGCAGAGACTCGACACCGACCATGAATATGTCGATGTCGGCGTCCGTGAAGGGGCGCCATTCCTCAGCGGGGCACAGGGCATTCACGACAAACCCCCCTGCCATGACGAAACCTGTCCCTGCCCCCACTCCACACATGCTTGCCCGCAGGTCGCCACGTGCAGTGGTCATGCGTTTGGCTTGGTGCATTGGTGCACCACGAACTTCGGCCTCCCTCGTACTCCTAACGATGACATGCCCAGCCGTAATAAGTATGCATGATCCCTTTGTTATTTACTACATTGCGCAGGGTTGAGTTCCGTGCGCAGGGCAGCCTAGATGCCACAAGCTGCCACGGCTGTGTGTGCAGCATACATGCATACTTGCTTTGAAAGGTGTCCATGTTCGACGAACTTGCACACAACTGCTCACAGACGGACCAGTACACGCCGGCTACGGAGTTAAGATACAAAGTCGATACTGAAAATCGTACATGCAAGTACGAGGGACGCTAAAGACGCGGCACGCCGGCATCGGAAGTAATTATTGAGCAGCTGTCTAACTCCACGTTTACTACTGATCGCTTTCCAGCTGCTTATGCGCAAAATGAAATGGGCCCCAAAAAGAAGAAGGTCGTAAGAAAGAAGAAGCCCACAATTCCATTGCCGCCTTTTGACTATAATCCACCAAATGTCTACGAGCTTGGTGTCCAGCCCTACCTGTTCGTTAAGTGCAAGTGAGTTTCCATTTATGGCGGACATGTCTGTCGTTCCATGCGTGGTTGGACGTGCTTAGCCCAGGAAAACGGTATGCCGACATGGCTACTTGCTGTTTTCACAGAATCTGCTGCACGGCTTTGCCGCATCTCAATTTCGAATGGCCAGCTGTGCCGACCGAGCTGACGCTGGCCGCTATTAAAGAGGCCATCATCAAGCGGCACGGCGGTAGCCTGCCACAGCTCACGCTGTATAAAGGCGTGGTGCGTGGAACGGGTTGTGGGCTTTTGGTGCGCCCCTACAAAGTTTAACCGTCCATACCCCCCCTCGGCTCCGCACTAGTGCAGCACTTGTGGGGCACTTGTAACTTGCACAAAGTCTGGCGGTGCCCACGCCTGACCCGACCCTTAAATGCCCGTCATGGCAAGAACTGCGGCGCAGGCATGGCGTGACCCATATTTGGGGAGGGGCCAGCGCGGGGGCGTCTGTGTGCGTGTTGTGATGACTGCGCATTGGGCATGAGGGCCAACGCTAGTTATGAATCGCGAGGTTTTCATGCACTGGTACCGTATTATTAGCCATCTTGCGCTGCCCCACCACCTCAGCGCAATGCGCACATAACGCCTATGACAGGTCCATCCAGATCACTCGCTAGCGGACGCCATCGATGCCACAGCGCTCAAAGATCTGGGCATTGAGGGCGTCTACATGGGTGAGTGGGTTTTGGCAAGGCGGACTTGAAGGGGAAGGGGCACCCGCGCTCGGTTCGCTGGCAAGGGCCCTATCCTCGCGACGATTAGACCTACAGGCATTCCTTCCTGCCTAGAGGAACGGCACTATAAGCAAGAACGTGGATCCTTTGACGGCGGTCGTCTCGGAGCTCGACCACTTCATGTTATCAACGTCGTCTGGTGCATCGGGTCTATCTGGCATGCATGCCGACGCCGTCAGCGTCCGAATTCGACGTCGTCAAGGGTGCAGCATCCCGCACATGTTGCCGAAGCAATGCATGGCGTTGATAACCGATGTCAACCCTCCCCATTGGTGTTGTGCAGGTAGCCATGACGTGGTGCTGCCGATGGTCACGTTCTTCTACGACTTCACCGCCGCCTGCTTTGATGATGCCATCGCAGCGGTTGAGCCTGACACACTCGTGTCAAAACACGACATCTCCCTAAAACTGTACCGCAAGCTCACAGCCCCGCAGTCACCGAGTGCAGTGCACCATGCAGCCGCTGCGGTTGGGACGAGTGCCGTATACCATGCAGCAGCCGGGGCAACTGGGGCGAGTGCAGGCGGGATTGCCGCGGCGGGGCGTGTGGTGAGATGAGGCGGTGCATTCCAAGGCCCTGTAATGGCCATAAACACGCGTCCTACACTGAATGAAACGGATTATGGCCATGGCCGACTTTCGTCACCTGGCGAGTTGCAGGTTACATTGGGAGCATTCATAAGCTGTGTGGTTGACGCTGCGAGGGGCGTGCCGTGCACCTGCGATGAAGGGGCAATAGCCTAAGATGCACGTGTAGCCACTTAGTGCTCTCCCGACGGCCGTTCGTCTTGGCTCAGCCAGCGCACCTTGGCGATGAGCAGCACGTGCTCGGGAAGCAGCCAGCCGGCATTGGAAAGGGCTGTCAAGCATTGGATTGGGATATCTGTTTATCTTTTGCATTGAGTGGTATCCAACGTAGCCACGTTACCGGTATGTTATTAGGTGCCATTAGGCATGCGCGAGATGCCTATTTTATTAGGGTCGGCTGACGCATAGTGCCAGCCTGCCCGACAGGAACGCATTACCCAGGCCTTGATAACAATATTATGCGGGTATCGGGTCCGCTGCGAAGGCCCCAGCGAAGCAATCTTAGTGTAATACGCCAGGAACTGAGGTGTCCTTGTTTTGTGAACAAGGTGTAGACGAAACCCCAACCCTGTCAACTCTTCTTCTGTCTGGAGTCCGGAATGTAGTGGCCACGCGCTAGCACATGAACCCGTGTAGGTCCCTGATGTACGGAATCTCTCTCTCTGTATCTCGCATTGCGTTGCACGGAGCGCGCCAGCAGTTGCAGTTTCCGTCAGACAGACAGCCTCAGTAACAACAGCCTCGTCGTCCAGTTGGGCAGCAGCCTCGTCACCGACGCGCACCGCCAAGATCCTGGTAGGGAGACGGACGTGGGAGGTCAATCCACGTTTCCTTTCCCACTCTGGGGCCTTGATGTGCCTGGTGGCGGTGTTTTAGCCGCTGCCAGGTGCGCCACTGCTTGCTTTCAGCATTGCTGCCGTGTTTATCTTTCACCTGGCAGTTGATCGTTTCATACTTTCATTGGGTTCTCTAGTGGCCTTCTGAGTTGGAGTTTGGGAATGGGATCTTTGGAGGCGATCCCGAACTAGGTACCTATCCTGGTTGTGGAAAGGATTATGGATGGCCTCGGCGCCCCTTCCTACGTCTTGTTTCCGGTCGCTTTGTGTTTTAAGGGGCCGGGCGACATGGATATGGGTTCGGGATCAGCCACTTCCCTCTCCCTCAGCGTCCGGCGATGTGCCCGGTGGTTCTGCCTTTTGGTCTGGATCCCACTGTAACAAGTATTCCTACAACGATACACGCATTTGGAAAGGCAGAAGGCGCATAATCCCCAGCCTCCCCTGACTACGATTACTACTATCGACTGGGAGGCCGACGTCGTGGATGTCCGCAGGCGCCGACCGGCGATATCCGAGCAGTTGGCTGGACGAGGCTGCATCCCGTTTCCTCCCTTTAAAAAACAGAGCATTGGGTCCTTGTAACACCCCAGAACTTACGGTATTAGTAACTGTTACAGTGGGTTCCAGACCAAAAGGTAGAACCATCGGGCACATGGCCTGATCCCAGACACAGGGCTGCACGGCTGGGGGGCCCTGTACCAACCAGACCTGCGCCCATGTCATCCCTGCACCAAGCCGGGCCTCTAGTATTGTTCCACTATCTACCAACATCGGATCTGCTTTGCCTGGTCAGTAACTATCGACATTGAACCCGGTAACAATCAACAATAGTGGATGTTTGCATCGTTGCGGCGCTTCACTGGTTCGTCGGGTGCTGGGCTGTTAGGTTGGTTGGTGGCCAGTTCCTGATAGGGGAGCCTCTAGTGCAAATTCCCCCTGGGGTGCTGGCTGCTGCTCGGTATGCCTACGGCCTGTCAACTTGGTGTTCTGGTGGTTTGCCTTTGTTTCGGTGCATGTCGGTCTTTGTTTCCTCCGTCTTGTTCAGTGTCAGGCGATGCGCCCGATGGTTCTACCTCTTGGTCTGGAACCCACTGTAACCGTTACAACAATAGTGGACATGCGAACCCTCTTTCTCCCCTGGAGAGATCTTCAGGCGAGGCCACTTTTCGTGAATCCAGAAAACATGCGTCAAGCTTGACCAGAAGTGTACCCCCTTGATTTCCACATGGTAGGATTAGGGATTGCGCAAATGTCCCGATAGCTCAAGGCCGCTTGGCGAGGCAACATGAACTACCCATCTCTCGAAAGCGCTTTTTGTGCCCACATCAACAGCCAGCAACTGCCAACATACCACGTACGACGTAGCACAGCCGACATGTAACTGGCAATGATGACAACACGACGCAACACACGGTTCGAAAGGATTGGGATTGCACCCAAATGGCCATGTTGCCACTGCGTACTGCTTCCGCGTTTTACTGCTCGTATGGAAGGACTAACAATTCTTGCGCGTTTGGAACAATGTATGTTGGACCCATGGTTCCGCACCATCAGGCTACGAAATAAACACAGGCCACGAAACGAACACCCGCGCCCTACCTTACGGTCTGGGGCCCACCCGGCTCTACCTTATGGTCTGGGGCCCACTGTAACAGTTGTTCTTGTAACAGTTATTGCTACCCCGTATGATACGAGAAGTAGGCAGTATTACAGGGCTCAAGCCCCAAGCGGACAAAGAAGCGTGGGGTGAAGACCTCGATCTTCACCCCACACGCAAAATGAGATGCCTGCGTCCAACCTGCACCTAACCACACAGGCCAAATAGTGTCCATACGACGAGATCGTGCATCAATCCAGTTGATGTACGGCAATCCAGGAGCAACAAAAAAACTACATTGCTTCATACCAGCATGCAAAAGCCGTCCAACAATCAAACGTGCTTCGTACAGCGCTACTATAGGCCGCTACTAGGCCGCATGACAAAGAACCATAATCGGACAGACGTGGCCCAGCGTCTTGATCACCACGAACTCCGTTTTTGATATATAAGCTAACGAATGTTCCTAGGACGAATCAATAGCAGTAACAAGCACGGTATCGCTCGTTACTGGTAGTTCTGAGACTTGACCAGGACCGACTTGGGCCTCCTATTCATGCCGCAAGGCCTAGGGAGTGACGTCTACTTGCGCGTGGCGCGCACCAACGCTAGCGCAGCACCAAATGTTTGGCGCGAATGTTTGGCGCTCCGTACCGAATCAGCACTACCCTGTCTACCCATACCGATTATTAATAGCCGTACCAATGCGCTAATTGAACGCTGGCACGGCGCAACGGTGTAGCGCCGGCTACCAAACTAGCGCAGGGATTTACAAAAGCAATTTCGGTACCATCTCGCGCCATAGGCGCCCTTTCGGTACCACCTCGAGGCGAAGGCGCTCAGTACCTCCCGGTACGGCATGCTGGTCTGAATGCTTGGGTCATCCCATCCTGACCTTACAGCTGACTGTAAACAGTGCGCCGTCTTGGCAAGGGCTAGCAGAGACCTGCACGCGATCAGAGGCACACGTCAATTTAGATACGCCGTGCCGCAATTAAACCTTTTCATTAGTTGGCTCTCATCGACCTGAAAGCGCCTGACCGATTTCGAATGACGCTCAGCGACCTTGAGCCATCGCGGCTGACACACACAAAAGCGCGGCTGACACACACAAAAGCTTTTTGTGCTCCCCGATCTGCTGGTGGTGACTCAGGGCCGAGTACGCCGCCACAGCTTCCTCAACAGGCTATTTCCCCCCCGGGCCGCCGCACCTGCAAGGAGAGGTCTTGCAGCCTCGTTGCTCCGTCGAAATCGCCACCCGTAACGGTGACCCAGGCCTCGTACTTGGAGGCGTCAAACTGGTCGTTGGAGGTCGTCGGACCTGCAGGACGTCGGTGATGGCTTTAGGTTGCGATCGTGGAGGCGGGTCCAACACTTACTCTGGAACCCACTGTAACCGTTACAACAACTTACTCGCTGTCGTTGTGTCGGCCGGCATCCGCAACTGTCTTTACTGTCTTGGCAAATGCCAACCAGATGCCCAAATACCACGTCTCAACCGTCATAATTCGCAACTCCCGTGCCCATGTGAATCCTACTCCCCTGTCCATGAACCACGCAGCCTCATTCCTTCCCCTACCCGTTAGTTGCTATACCCACCATCATACCTTTAGGGATGGTGAAGGTCTCGGTGGGCAGGTCCGGTACTACCTCCCAGATCTCGTCGGGAAAACGCTCGGGGTAGTCAAATGCCTGCAGGGGCGGAATTGTAAAGTTATAACCGAGAGATTGTGCGCTCAAAGAACCTACATTGAATTCCGAGCGGGATCCAGGGGTGCATCCACGAGTATGCGTCCCGCTGTTACATAGCAGCTTAGCAGGACATGGATGGGATGCAAGGGTGGCGACGCATGGTATCAATATACGTAAGGACACGCAGGTTATCAGTACAATACGGACATGCAGCTCGATAACACCTCTGCACCCACCTGCCCGCACGCGACCAGGCCTACAGTGAACCGGCCATAGTTGCCCGCGCACACGGGTGCCCAAACCTTGCCACTGGAATTGCCTGGGACATCCACCTGAAAGGGACATCACAGATAAGCCTGGTCTTGAAGAGGGAAACAGCAGCTTTCTGGTCGCCGGACCAATCGGTCGTCGCCAGAGCAGCATCTGACGCTAAACGTTAAAGCAAAGACGCGTGCAGACAGATAAGATAACAGGTGCAATATTGCCGGCTGTACCGGCCTCGACGTTAGCAGGGTGCAGGGTCGGGCCTTACAGTTGAAGGATACCGTCAGGTATTCGTTAAGATGTCGGGTGCTCGGTTGACGGTTGCAACAGTTGCGGCAGAAACCCATGCGATTGAACTGCAACCGTGTTGCAGCTGCGGTTCGTAAGACGCCGGCCCGTGCACGCGCGGACTGACCTCTATCTCGATGCGGCCGTAGTAGTCGCACAGATAGCCCGAGTCACACAGGTTCCGCTCGACATCGCTGGCCGAGAAAGCGCCACCGATTAGGCGAATCGAGGCCGACTTAGGCTGCGGGGCTTCGGATTGAAAACGTCAGGGGGCCAGAGGCGAAGTGAAGGTGTGTGCGCGCAAGGTCCGGCCGTCGGAATGCGGGCCATAACAGTGACGCGAGCGTACTTGGACGCCGGATGGAATGCCGACAGTATTGGGTCGGGTGCGCTTCTCACACAGGCACAGGAGAGCCCCAAGTGCCCAATCAACCCAACGAGTTGCAACGATATAACGCATAATTCTTTTTTGCTTCAACCTCCTCCTGCAACGCGGTTCATCCAAGCCAGGCGTGTGGGGTGCCGCAAATACGATGTCTTTGGTCGGGAGGTAAAAACAATGGCCCTAGGTGGCCCGCATGGTGAGCACTTACCGGCAGGGCTGCTGGGTGGCTGGGGTGGTGGTGGAGGCGCTGGTGACTGGGGTTTGACTGCATTATTGCACAGCAAGCCCCGGGATAAGGCGGCGGAGGAGCTGTTGTTGCGGGACGTCTGGGGAGCCCGTTGTGGCAGTATGGAACTCCAAGGGCGCGCATGGATTAGCGGACGATGCAGGCTAAAGGCCGGGGTAATGGCGAAAGCACGAGCTCCGCAGTTTGCACCACACATTTGAGCTGTAACAACCGATCCCATTCTGCTTTTTGGTGAGGCCTGGAGAAGTGGCGAGTCATGGTCACTCACATGAGCACTCGACGCCCACAAGGCGCCCGGTGTAGTCACAGTCTCCTTGGCGGAAGCTGCACGAGTAGGGCGCAGTGGACGGCGTGTTGATCCAGCCCCGCAGCGGAGCCCGAAGGGAACGGGCATGGCTCCCGCGAAGACCACGACGGGAGCTGAGTTGGCTTGAGTGCTCGCCGTCGCCGCCGATGGCGGCGGTGGCCACCTTTCGGCCCGAGCCATGAAGCAGACGGCGGTGCAGGCCACTGGTTTGCGGTTCGCAGGTGATGTAGCCAAGCGGTTCGTCACTGAGATGTTGGAGTTTGTCGGGGGGAAATGTCGGGAGGGGGGTGTAAGGGAGCGCACGTAGTAGTGAAAGATTCGTTGGAAAAACGCCTAGATGTTGGCAAGAATGCGCTCCGATATCTCCCTTGGCCGTGTGTATTGCCTCGAAGGCCTCCCCGGGGAACCCCCCATCCCGGTAGCCCTCACACATCTCAGGAACCGATCGGCATCCGATCGTCGGCCCACGCCCCCAAAGTCCTGAATGGCTCGGTGCAGTGGCAGTACGCTCCTAGCTCGCACGTGCCTTAAACGATAACAAGAAGGGAAGCAGGCGAAATCCCAGACCATGAGCATATTTGTGTGCTTCCCGTGCCGAACCCATGCACTCACGTCCACGTTGCGTTTGGATTGGGCTTGCGGTAACCCACTTCGGGGGAGAAGTGCTTTCGGCCGTAGTTGTACCCCAGCATTTTACACATGACCTGCAGCCACAGCACAACGCAGAGACCTCAGTTACGATGTAGTGGATTGGAAACTGCGTAAAGGCCTTTCACGCTTCGAGGGCTTGGTCCGTCAGACTCTGTCAGACCCGGCCTGGACACCCGATAGATACAACCAGAAGCAGGCAACGCACTCATGACGGAGAGCACGTACTCGCCCGGAGCCTTCTGAGCGCGCTCGCGGTATGTTTCATTCAGTCAGATGCGCTCACACGCCTGGCCACACAGTGCGTACTGCATGGCTGAGTGTACGGTACACGTGCTTCTTGCAAGCGGACACTTACTAATGCCATGTCGTCTGTGAACGAGGGATGGTCGCAGACCGGCCGCCATGCCACCGCGCCTTCCACGTACTCATTCAGCCAGGAGTCTGTAGAAGAGATCTCCAGCCGCCCCTTAGATCCGGAGCCTTGCACCAGGCGGACGCCGTTGGCATTTCTAGTGCCTGCGCAGGGCAGGGTTGTTTGATGGACGAACTGTGCCTTTAGGCTCTTTCCATGCCCGCAGTTGCGACAGCGGCCGAGGTGGTCGTATGCGTCCTATGGGGTCCTATCAGCATCGTCCTGCTGCAGGTGTATTTGATTGCGACAACCTTGCGTTTGCCACCTTACCAGTCTACGCTGTAATCGCGTTACTGCTCCGTGACGCCCGACTTACGTGGCGGTGATGAAGGTCGCCGCGGCGATGGCGGCGCAGGTGGAGGTGACCGCGGCGCCTTCCTTGGCGGCGGGAGTTGAGCATGTGCGCCTGTATTACAGCGCGGTAGAGCGCACAAGATTCCCCTTCATCAAAACCCCGTCACATCTATGTCTGCGATGGAGTTCAACGGTCATCTGCTGCTGACGTGTGGGCTCAAGTTCGGTGCACGGGTAAGGGCCAGTAGCAGAACGTGCCACCGGATTCCCAGAAAGCCCTTCCCTCTCGCGACTTTGGAAATCGAAAAGCATATTGCGTCTCATTAGAATGCCGATGGCCATCAGCAAGAGACGCCGCGTTCCACTGGGTCGCGAAAGGATACCGATACCGGCACACAACCTTAGACGACCGCGGCTTTGGTAATGCTCGACGCGCATAACTCACCGACGGTCAAGAGGACCAGCAGGGTTGCGATCATAATCTCCGTGGCCATCACAGCAATATTTGCGCCAAAAAACTAGCTTGGCGTACACAAGTCTCATGTAAAGGCGACTAAGCTGTGAGGAATGAAGGTAAGTGACACGGAGGATGATATAATACTTATAGTTGGCGCCGTATACCACGGGCCCCTGAGTGGAAGTTGGGCGGGCCGGGCAGGTGCGCGGGCAAGCGCTGTAGCAGGCACTTTGTGGCAAAAACAGGCACTTTGTGGCAAAAACTACATCGACGCCCACTGTGGCCGCTCTGTGGTCGGACATCCCTTGATAACGTCATAACTAATCTTTGTAAACGACCGGAAATGGAACACTTGGATTCGAGGATACCTAGTGCTTAAATAGCAACTGCATGCCGTGGTCGCATCCAGATTAACTGTCACAGTGGGCCCCTGAACATATGGAAGTGCCACCGGGCGCATCGCTTGACACAGAAAGAGACGCAGGAAGGAGAACAAATCAGTCGATCGAGGTACGGCAAACCACCAGGAATCCGACTAAGGGCCCAGAGGACAAAGACGGGTCCGTCTTCTTCGTGAAGCATGTGATCGTGTATATTGATTTTCGGTTTAGTACGCGTGGAATGCAAGGGCGTGGGGAGGATGCACTTGAAGTAGCATGCAGCGCCAGCGGAAATGCCAGCATGATAATAACGCCAGCGCAACACTGCCCAATTTGTCGACTATTATTACGGGGAGCTTCCTGGGGCCAGCGCCGGCCTGGTGTCCCCTTCCCCCCTTGCCTGCACAATTGGGCGCAATTTTTCCGGGGCAATGCTAGCTAGGAGTTTCCGGTGGTAGGCCCCAGCGTACCCAGGGGTACCTGGGATGTGTTCCTTGTGGGGAACCCGCTGTTTTGCATACCGTCAGGCTCGAACTTGTCATCTGGCTGGGGCTCCTAGTGCTGGCTTGTCTTTTCCAGTGGTGGGCCTTGGGGCGCCACGGGGTGCCCAGGGGTGCTTGGGTTGCCTTTCTTGTCGCGGCGAGGGGTCTAGTGTTTCGGGTGCCTTTCGAGGCATCTGCTGGCTGCTAGCGCTGTCTTCTCGTAGGATGCGGTCTGTTCTGGGTCTCCCCCGCATTGCATCTGGTGAGTCACCGGACATGAACCCCTTCTTGTTCTGGGTCTACCGGGCTTGAGGACACGGAAGCATGTTCTGGTTGCGTTGTGAGGTATGTAAGGTCTTCAGCCTGTATCGTGAGGGGGCGGTTTTTCCAGCTGGCGCTCTCTTACATCGCCCCCCGTCTGCTGCCCTACGTTTTATAGCCAACCCATTTTGGTAACATAGACATGCTGCTATTCCTTTTGGGCTGTAGGGCACTGTTAGTTATGCTCGTCCGCTCGCCTAAAAAAAATGCCTGTCAGCTAGAGGTGTCCATTGCATTGCATTCCGCCAGGCGGCCCTTTTCACATACAATCTCAGCTTTTTTAAGCAGGAAATGGCTCTGGGTGGTTTGTCTTTCGGAACCGTCGGTTTTCTCTGCTTTCGTTGTCTTTTTCAGTGTCAGGCGATGCGCCCGATGGCTCTACCTTTTAAGGTCTGGAGCCCACTGTAACGATTACAACAAGGAAATGGCATGACGAGCATCCTCCGCGCAGCTTCCCGACGCTCGCTTGTATTTTTGCCTATTAGGGGTCGCCATTTTGCGCTCGGCCCAGTGGTCCCGCGGTCCGTCTGTGCTGCTCGTCCGATCCGTGTACATAGTCTTTATTCGGCATCGGCGGTAGATTTATACGGGGTCGTCTGGGGAAAATCCCGCTACGACGACATGCTTAAACAGCGGCACCACCTAGGGGGAAGTAGCCCAAATGGCCGCCACATCAGCAGTACACCAACTGTAGCCCAAGCAACTCTCAGCCAGAGCAACCAGCAGAGCGCCTCAACAAGCCGAGAGGAAGCCCCGCACCCAAGAAAATACCCCTACAACGGGCCAGCACCCATCCCGAAATAAGGAGGAGCAGACAGGGAGTGCCGCAGGGGCATCGGCCATCCGGTTGGGCTTAACCCCCCGGGGAAAGGACGCAATGAATATAGCG
Source organism: Yamagishiella unicocca (assembly GCA_003116995.1). Classification (NCBI taxonomy): domain Eukaryota; kingdom Viridiplantae; phylum Chlorophyta; class Chlorophyceae; order Chlamydomonadales; family Volvocaceae; genus Yamagishiella; species Yamagishiella unicocca. The sequence continues at coordinate 2,726,273 of BDSL01000002.1, forward strand.
CTCGCTTTTTAATGATGAGCAGGCTCTACGTCTCAAGGTGGCATGGCTGCGCATGGCTTGTGCCGCTGTAACCCCGAAGCGCGTGCCAGAAAAACCCTCCGTCATGCCGATCTTGCTTGGCCACACGCAGAATAATCCTGAGAATGAGGCACAGTAGGTAATCGTGCCTGCAGTACGCCGGCCGTATGCTGGCTGTATGCGAACCTCACGTGCCGCATTCAAACATGCAGAACCATGCCAAGTATTGACGTCCTATAAACGCGAATCGGTTCGGCATTCTTGGATACGACAACGTACTTGATATGTGTAAATTATCAAGTACTCAGAGGGACAATCGCCGTCCTACAGCAAGCAGCAATTTCTATTGGCGCTTGGTATCGTACGTGCGCTTGGTATCGTACGTACAGCCACGTGCTACTTTCGGCCACGGAGAACCGTAACGCAGACCTCTACCTCCGCTCCGGCGAGCCGAAGGTCTGGCAACGAACCGCAAGCATACCCCCATCCGCACACGGCGTGGCAGACACCTGCACGCAAAACAAGAGCAAAACCACCAGTGTGAGTACAGTTAACTAGGCAAGGGCTGTGCTGGATGCTTCATAAATACATCCTCACCGTGTAGTCTAGGTCTTGTACCTTCCTCGCGCTACCGTCACCACCAAGAAGGGTAACCCAGCCTTTGTATTTGGTGGGGTCGAAGTCACCAGGCGACTGCGGGCCTGCGCAGGGGTGATTCCAAGGCCGCATGATCATGGTCTTGCTCCTGGCAGCCGTAGCGGAGCTCAGAGTCACGTTTTCCAGACAGATGTTGACAGCATGAATGTTGCTCAGTCATGTGCTTCATTACGCCAAGTTACTTGGTATTTGGCGCTTCAGCAGTAGTAGTACTTGTTCAGCAATGTTTAGCGATGCGCAACTCGTTCCCAGGCGATTCATCGAATCGATTACTGCAACTAACGTGCCGCAGGCTATATGATAGATTTCCCTACCTTGAGGAATGACGAAAGGGTCATTGGACACGTCGGACAAGACGACCTCGATTCCTCCATCAAAGGGACTCGGCCAGTCGTACACCTGCAATCGATGCCTAGATGCTTAACATGCGTTATAGACGGCTTCCATGCAAGAAAACGCATACGGTGCTCATCGACTTTCAAGTGCATGCTCATCAGACGGGTGTAAGTATGCAAGGCGACTGGCGACTGGGCGACTCGCTGCAAGGCGACAAGAAGCGGCAAGGCGCTTGGAACTCCAACCCTGAACCAAAGGTACTACGGGAGGCCCGCAAATCAGACCCGTGTCCATGCATCACACACCTGCCCGCAAACGATGCTTGAGATAAAGTATGCCATGTCATAATCTGGTAGCGCACAGACTGGTGCCCAAATTTGAATGCCGGAACCGCCAGGGGCAGCCACCTGTGGCGGGAGGTGGTGAGGAGGTGCAGCGCATCAACCTCTGTGCTGGCTGCGTGCGGGCTTGCGTCGTTGGTGAGGTCCACGGCTGTGGGCCCGTCCTGACGTACGTGTATGGGTTGGCATATAACGCAGTGAGCAAATCACAAGGGAGATCGGCTACGCATCAGTAACAGATGCTTGAAGCTTTCAGCTATCAGCCGATACCCTGCTTTCAGTAGTTCTCATCGTTGCCGGGCGCACACGTGCCTGCACTTCAACGCGGCCAAATCCGTAGCAGAGGTCGTCAGTGGTACACAGGTTGGACTCAACGTACTCGACGTCATCATCCGAAGCTTTGCCTCCGATCAAGCGGATGACGCTGGACACCGCTGGGGGGGCTGGGGAAGCAGAAGGTACGAGATTTAGGGTCCAGGGGTCCATGTATGGCAGGGGCTCCATGGCAACAAGTGGACTGGAATGCCTAAGTGCCGCTCATCCTTGCAGCTGTAAGCGACCATGTGCTCTGGGACCCAAGTTATTTGTTATCCCCGGTAGCGTTCGAGGGTGAGTTCGGTATCGCTGAGGGGTTACGGGCAGCATGTGTGCGAGATGACGTACAGCAGATGCGATGGAACGATCAAGATCTCAAGACGTGTGACAGCTGCGGGAGGCGGAGATGCCAGCTCGCGACCTATCCGTCAAAGCCAACGGGCCAGTAGAAATGCGAATACGCATTGTGACAATGTTGCATTGAACCGACTACCAAGAGTACCAGTATTCTAAAAGGTGGTATTTGCACCCGTTGAATAAAGCTGCATATGAGCTACTGCTGCTGTGAAACGAAGAACCATTTGACCACGGCCCTCAAGGTCCACTGTCGCCCGATACACCCACCAGGAGGAGGAGCCGGTGGCGAAGGCGGTGGTGGCGGTGCGGTCTGCAAAGGCGTATCTGTGTGGAGGGAGGATGAAGAGGGAGGTGAAGGGTAAACATACCTTGTGTTTCTAGCGTTTGAATCAACAGTCGTTCGTGCGCCAGGGCATAGCAGGTTCGTTGCCATCCCGGCCTCAATTCAGACAGCATTTGCGGTGCCCAGCACCCAAATTAACGGCTTACGAGAGCATTCGATGCCCGCCAGAGGCCCCTTGGAATCGCAAGCCCCCGCGTAGAAGTAGCAAACGTAGGCGGACTTTCTTGGAGTGTTGACAGTTCCCGACAGAGGTGTGAAGAGGGAACGTCGGCTGCCGTGGTCTTCAAGGCCAGTGTCACTGCTGACCAGTTGGTTTGATCGCGTGTTTTCGCCATGGATGGCACTCGCTGCCTCAAGACCCCCGCGGAGCAGGCGACGGTTGTCGTGCTTGGGATAGCAGATCAGTTTGCCGATAGGCCGATCAACACTGCGGAAGCGATTGAACGAGGCAAGGGCAGGTGATGGATGACTGCAACTGCAATGCGTAATGCGGAAGCCATCGCCCGCGCAGTATATGATTGCCACGCATGACTTATGCAATCAATCCCGCCCCGGTATGACAGAGGGTGCCCGCCTGACATCTCACGTCGCGTTCTTGCGGTATGCCACTTTGGGGTTGAAGTACTTCCTGCCGTGGCTGTAATTGAGCATCTTGCACAGCGTCTGCAATGAGTGAACGTCTGTCAATGTCATCAGTACCGGCCGGGACCCGGTACTTCAGCAAATAACGCCTGGCGTAACAAAGTAGACCTTGCCCGCATTCCGTCCAGAGCATTCGGCTGTTTCGCAGCGGATTTCTTCCGAGGATCAGAGAGCCATTAATTCAAAATATTCATCCCGCCTATCCTAAATAAGCGGATGCCTAATCCATACTTGGGCTTTCACAGAGTTGCAATTGATGGCCAGCGAGGGGCGCTGTTTTGAAGCGCGCACCTCTGCAAGGGCGTCGTCAAAGCCGTCGGAATCGCAAATGCCGCTCCAAGCCACTTTTCCATCGCCAGGTGCGAACCAGCTGTCGTTGGATGATACCTCTACCCGACCCCTAGGTCCGTAATCACCGGCAAGCCGGACGCCATTCAGCATACCTGCGTTTTGAGGTTACTAGCATACTTTCGCAGGGACATGGAACATTGCGCAACGCTCATATCCTATAGAAAACCATCCCTACACTGGCGCGCTAAATTAACAAAGAAAGCCGCAAGTGCCCGAAACTCACGGTAATCTCGGACGGCATCCGCAATGCCTGCACAGGATGCAAGGGCGACATGATTCATTGGTATGCATCATAACACATGCAAATGAATGCAAAAATGAAAGCTAGAAGGTGTAGCAGCAAAAAGTGTTGGCACCGCAAGTTACTCAACATAACGGCACACACTCCGGTTCGGGAATACATCGCATCCGATGCGACAGTGCACCCATCGCCATATACAGAATACGCTTTGAAATACCGGATTAAGGCACAGGCAACACTTTCTTATGATACCATCATACGGGCCAGTCCGTAAGGCAAAAGGAATGGATGCAACCTCAAGATAAGGGAGCTCACTTATGCTTCTTGATATCCATCAATTTATATCCAATGTCAAGGGCATAACAAAGACAGCATACCTGGTGCCGCGAAGAGAAGAAGTAACGCGGCGGCCGCGAAATCCGCCTTCATGGCTGATAAGAAATACTGATGAACAGTCCAGCCAAGTTTGTTTATAATGGGTTCACGGTAGGGGCAAAAGTTTATCGGTTTCAGGTTCAAGTGAATGCCTCAAGTAGGCGCACTCGCATCCAGCTAGGTAATTAACTGGTAAGGTCTCACATAGACATAATTGAGCTTGATGATGTGCGCAATCGTCTACACGTTAACGTCGATGCTTTCGTACCAGGATTCCGAATCCATGTGATCCAAATTCTTGTTGGATGAAATTTCCTAAAGGAATACCCGATGAGATCCTTTGCTTTCCCGTTACAGGACCGGTGCGCATGTCCCGCATGTCTGAAGTAGCACTTCTAGAGGCAGAGGGAACACCCAACGATGCTCCGTCATACCAGAATTATCATTCACGGCAGGCTGCGCCATGCCCCTTCACCGCGTGGCGCTGCATAATCGTGCATGTCTGCCAAACAAATGAACTGCCGTAGCGATCAATGATGCCTTTTATGCCCGGCGTACGCAAGGCGCACGCCTTCAATTCGGAGTTTACAACTATGACATGCCCCTTCTGTGCGGCCTTCCGAACAAGGCAGTCATTGTTATCTCCTGCTTTAAGCCCCCTAATTCTACAGGCAACATCCGCGCGCTTATTCCATCCAGTCTACACTCGTGCATACCGGTATCTGTAGCAACTGAAGGTCTGCTTACAGTAAATCCTTTCCAATTTTGACGACAGTGGCGGTAACTCTGAAAAGCGTTGAACGCAGCCCACCATTTGCGAGTGGATACAAAGTCCACATACCAGCCCAATGGCGGCAAAATCGTGTGCACAGGCACGCCCTCTGTTGGCATTTTACGGTAGGCCAAGCCTTAAACAAGTTTATAACATCGCGATGCCGCCCGCCAGCAGCGGACCTACCCGTCGACGTCTTCCTGCGTTCCCAGATCATTGAGCTACAAGTACACTCTTACATCACAACATGCATGGAGATTTTAGGCATATATTTTCATATAAGGACGTGCACACATCAAGTTTATGGATCCGTGCATTGCTCGCAGAGTAACGCTTGTCGCTCGTGCCTGCTCGTGCATCCCTGTGCATTGCGAGATGAATCCTTGGGCGAAGTTCTTGGATTCATAAGGATGGATCTCCAGACTCGTAGACACTAGGCCTGTTCTACGGGTTCCACGTGATTCTATGGAGATGCCCGTCCAAGGAGTAGCGAAGCAAAAGTTTCTGCATCGCTATGATGCTATGATGCTCGCAAATTCGATAGGCGTAGCAACTTTAAAAGTGGAGCTAGTGGAGCTAGTGGAGCAACCTGGTCAGTGACTATATATCGCTCCCTGGACCCCATTTTAATTAGAAGCGTGGGCTTTTGCTATGCATGTGCTCTTGTGCGGAAAACCGCGAGATTCGACGCGACACGATGCGATTTTATACGACGTTATACGTTGGGAAGCAAACGCAACTTGATCGATACTCCTTTATTTGCGATAGCTTGTTGTTAACAAAGCTTCACTGTTCGGGGTCATGCTTAACGCGCCGTGAACACCATGCACCCTTTTCGGTTGCAGAACTCCATCTCAAGTCTTAGCTCGTCCGGTAGTATCAACACGAATAATCACATCTGTCTGTAGCATTATAAGGCCACAAGCAAGGCCATAGCGTCTTGGTTTGTCAGCGGCATGTTATATTTGTGCGTTGTGTTTGTGGCAGCAGTGGACACAAAATAGCAATGTCCGAGCGCTCTGTAAGTCCCTTTCTCAAGTTTATGCAAACAGTGGGTAATGTGCTTGGTGCCAGCTTGGTTTCCTGGAAACACGCCCGTCGTACGCCTGTTACGCTTAAGTAGGAAATGGGAGGTACGGCGTAGGATTGCTATAAAACAAAAGTCGTAAAAACAGGCCTTTTGAAAGAAATTGCCGCGAGATTACGAGGTAGCAACCGCACAGAATGCACCGAACGGACTACAGACAGGACAAACACACGGCGGAAACAGGGCCAAAAATGGAGGGGACGCAGGGGCACACCAGGACATCCCACAGAAAAGGCGGGAGAAGACCAAGGCGCAGCCCGCAAAGTCAGGTCCAGGGAAGGTGGAGAACACCTGGCCGGCTCCCGCCACCTGCCACCCCAGGCGGGGCAGCATATGTAAGGGCAAGGGCATCCACGGCGGCCACCCAGCCATCCTAGGGCTCCCCCGTGAGAGCGCGAGCAGCTTCCAACTAGCTGAGGCAGATGCCGCCAGTCCGCCATCAAGCCCATTGCCTGCAGCGAGCACAAATCCTGACGAGAGGCCGCACGCCCCAGCGGCGCTGCATCAGCCAAGCCGCAAAGCCGCCGCGTCAGGCACCAGGGGAGCACGGGTCCCCCATGGGGACCTCGGCAAGTCGACATGGTGGGCCGCAACGGGCACCAGCTCCGCGTCTAAGAGACAGACACGAAGGTACGACGACGAACGCACGACGACCAAGTGCGTGTGACCAAAACAATGCCTAGCACTGGCAGGCCATACCTTCGCTTTCCTGCAACTTCCGACCTAAGGAACCGTCCGCCTTTAATCCGGTGCGGTACCTTTTTGGTAAGTGCTGGCGGCACCCGACGCCTCGCTGCGTTGATAGGTGCTGCTATGTCGAATGTACGAGTGCGCCCTCCATCATCATTAGGTTGGAACGAATGGGGGGCAGGAGAGCAACCTACAGTTGACAAGTCGCCAGGGTGCTGGGGCTGGGTTAGGGATAAGCCCCATTGTGGGGGCATGTCGTCGCTAGCAAGGCAAGGGCCTTTGACGCGGTTGCGGTACGGAAGCCGCCTGAAGCCGTGGTCGCTAGATATAAAGCGACCAAGTCACGGCAAACGCAATGAGAGCAGCATGTAAGCACTCAATGGTGTATACCTGCACTCGGATTTGGGTAGATATTACATCGAGGATAGGCATCGTGGATAGGCGTTACACCGAGGCCCAACGGATTTGGGTAGGCATTATACCGACGCACAACGCGCCTGCATGTTTATTCCACGCCTACGAGGCGAGTTACTTACTCATTACACGGCTAGGCCTGCTGCGCAGCTACTTTTGAACATTCATTACGCTGTGCCCACCTGCACGGTAAACTCCCCGTCAATTTGCCGATCGAATCACAAGTTCCCGACCACCTGCTAATCCAGTCAACCCAAGTCAAAACCGTTTTAAGCATGAAAAGTATACAAGGCAGGGGAAAACGAAGGACAAGGTCAAACGAAGACTCCCCCCATCAGCAATAACCGGCACGCATCTGATTGTCAAAGTGCCATATTGACGGCAAATGGCACATATGCTGCAATCATACAAGCCAGGCAATAGCCTTCTTCAGAACTGGATGGGCAACGAAATCGACTGCGCCTCGTCAGTGCGTCTTTCTGTTTGCTCCACACATGAATGCGGGAAAATGAATCCGTGCCTACCTATCTTCGCTTGCACAAATAAAATGTTATATCAAAGCACTGATGTGACCAAACCGCGCAATGCAATTGAATTTAATTGCAGCACCGCCGGCTTGCTTTAGCTTGCGGTCATGCTTGCGAAGTTAAATCACGAAACTCCTGCATTCATATGTAAGGACGCTCGCTCCGTTACGATCTCCACATTACCGACAGTATGTCTGCAAGGATGCACTCAGCCAAGAAGCGGAATCCAATGCCGCCAACCAACCATGCAGCTAGCCAACCATGATACTGTACCAACAGGTACCAATACGACTCAATGCACCTTCATAGAACCTCTAGCTCCTCCGATATCCCCATGCTTGGCAGCGGACAGCCAACATGGCCCCATTTACGCACTTGCCAGAGGATACCTGCGTGCAGTAAGAAGTATACGATAACATACGTACAATATGATTAGCAAACCGCAGGCGCAGCCGGCAACGATGTGGTAGACGGCAATCAGTAACGCTTGGTGCCGATGCGGTCCCATGCAATAACATGTATGAGGCCCTAACGGCATTTATGGAGCTGGAATCTCCAGTAAGCTCGTATACATGTTGGCATTCGCGTGCGGTGCTCCCTTGCATATGCGCGCCCACGTGCTTAACCTTGCCCACCGCAACTCCTTCAAAACACAGCCGCACAGCATTTATATATACACTGGCAGATATGGCAAATGAATTGCTTGTGTATGCACAGGCAATAATCATCGCACCTGGTAATCCAAATCTTGAATCGTCTTCGCGTGACCAAAGTCACCGCCCACAACGGTAACCCAACCACTGTGGCTCATAGGGTCGAAGACGCCATCCGCAGCCACCGAAGCTGTGTAGAGGTGATAGAATGGCGGCCATGTCAATATGAAGGACGCGCAAAATAACCGACAACGAAACATAACAACTGGGATGCCCCAGTATCCCCTCCTGCTCCTTAAGACAGCATCCCGCCCGCTATCCTCGATGCCAAAAATAGAGCCCACTACTGCCCGTGGTTGCAAGAATGCAAGGATGAGGCGCGTTGGTCGAGCGTGCACAGCCACGGGTCCCGCAAGCAAGGCATTCCTGCCCAAGCAACCTAGCGCACCTTTCGGGATAGCAAAGGACTCTGGAGGGACATCAGGCACAACGACGTCAAAGTCCCCGGCCAAACGCCGTGGCCAGTCGTATACCTGGATAACGTGTCGACAAGGGCCACACTGTCAGGCATCCCAAGCTCCGCACATGCCGGGCAGAATGCACCCGATGCTGATGGGAGGAAATAATGTGTCCCCTTCGTAAAAACTCAGGGGCGATCGTCTGTCCGGCCATCAATGTACGTAGGACGGACAGCTGCAAACATTACTGTTTGGGACAAATAAAGATACCTGCCCGTAAAGATTTGGAGGCCCTTATCATTGGGTTGCTTTACAAAGATATTCAGCCGCTCCATGCATCCCATCAAAACGTGCACGCACCTGCTGGCATACGGTGTAGCCAATGCTGCTGGCCAAAGATTCTGCAGGCGCGCACAGAGGAGCCCAGATTTTGTTGCCGTGAGCGGCGGGGTCGTCCACCTGCGTAGGCAGTGCGTCAATGCAGTGCGCATTGGTATGACCCGCAAGCCCTGGCGTCCATAGCAGTCCTTTACCCTTCTTGTTGTTAACTAGCTTGGTGTGGCCCGCAATAATTGTTCCTATTGCCCCATCCTGCCATACCCCCCCGCCATAACCATCACACAGATCGAGCCTACCAGCAATTCGACACGGCCGTACGTCGCGCAAAAGCCGTCGGGCATGTCCGAAGTGCAGAGATTGCTCTCCACATAGTCGCTGTTCGGATCCATGATGCGACCACCAACCATGCGGATGTAGGTGGACGGCAGCGGCGGGACTGCGGGAGGGACACATGAGGGAGGGAGGCGAGTAGGGAGTGGAGATCAAGTGACGCGTCATGGTTCGTTGTAGTGGAAATCTGCCCCAGTAAAGGCCCTCCCTGCATCGTCTGGACCACTCCAGCGCACCAGGCTAAGAGCATGCAGCGCGCTCCCAATCCCAGCCACACCTACCAGGAGGAGGACTGGGTGGCTGCGGCGGCGGCGGCGGTGCCGGGGCCATGGGATTGTCTGTAGCACCAGGGAGGTATGCCAGGGCACAGCGTAACGAGTTATTAACCTTAATCGTTGTATGTTTAGGAGAGCGTGCCGGCATACGTCATAACAACGACATCTTCCTTTCAAAGACGGAAAGGCGTTATTTTGCGTTCCTTGTAATGCCTTTGCTTTATTTCCCTGTTGCTTCAAGGGCTTCAAAATTAGCGATGCAAGTAGGTTTCGCCCGCATAGTCAGTCCCGCGTCGCTGCCGTGATGGTAGCTACGCATCTTTGTGCGCAAGCCATCCACTTACGAGAGCACTCAATCCCCGCCACCGGTCCCTTGGGGTCGCATTGGCCTTCAGAAAAGTAGCAGGAGTAGGGGGACTTGGTCGGGGTGTTGATGGAACCTCTCAAGGGAGCGAACAATGACCGAGAGCGCTCGTGGTGGTTGTGGCCTCCTCCAGCAGTAGAAACGGCATCGGAGCCGCTTACAACATGAACTGGTTGGTCATCGCCATTTTGAACCGCAGTTGTACCGAGGGCCCCGCGGAGCAGCCGGCGGTGGTTGGCGGTTGGAAAGCAATAAATCCTGGCGACTAGGGGTTCGGCACTGTGAATGGATTGGGGCGGGGTGGGCGGGTGCGTAGGTGAGTAAAGCAGCACATGGGCTCAGTGTAGTTTCCCAAGGGGAACTCCATTGCGCACCCCAATCCCCTTTTTCCCCTTCGCGGCAAGAGCAGGCCGTGGAGTTTTTGGGTGAGGCTACTCGCTCACCCGCCGTCATATGGGCCCACTGTAGGGTGTGAACTATGCATCGAAGCCTCGTACCCATCGGTACAAACCCGCCATGCCACACCACGCCCGCCCGGCTCACGTCGGGGTCCTGAGGTAGGCCACGTCGGGGTTGAAATACTTCCTGCCGTACTCGTAGTCAAGCATGTTGCACATAATCTGCGACGATGGAAGATAGTTCTGCATCTTAGCGAAAGTTTACTAGCCAACAGGCGGAAGGGAGACAGAGCCGAAGGTTGACAGGGGCGCTAACCTTTGCAAAATGGCAAGCCCCAGCTTTACGACCCTAATATTGACTGCTCTGCTACGCTTCACGGAGTCATCCCCTACATGCGCCTAAAGTATGACCACTACCGGTACTTTTATCTGGCTCCCCGATCAAACCTTTGGTACGTAGCACGCAAAAGGTAAAAGCAGATCTTCAACATTGTATCGCAGCGGAACACCAACCTGCGCCACGTCATCATCGAAACCTTCGCTGTCGCATACGGCACTCCAAGCCGCTTTCCCTGCGCTGGCGAACCAGCTGTCTTTGGACGAGATTTCCAGTCTCCCCCTAGATCCAGAAGCGCCGGCAAGGCGTATGCCATTTTTGCTGCCTGCAGTTCTGAGGGGGCAGATAATTACGTGCTGACGCGGCAATGGCGAGTTGCCAACGGCCCTTCTAACCACTGGAAAGAAGTTGTGCCCTGCCATACCACTACCCAAAACATACGCAGCGGCTTTGTATCCCAACTTACGAAAATTCTTCTCAGCTTTCGCAAGCCCTGCACGTAAAGCAAGTGCGAACTGTCAGTATATAGAACTGTCAGTATATAGAAACAATGGATCATACGAGGAGTCATAAAAGAAGAGCGGAGCAACATCTAGCCTTCGCGTTCCACTCGACCGACCGCCGTACTGTCCCTTTGCTTTGGAAACGAATCCGATCGTGTAAGCTACTGGATCGTGACGGTACATCTTATCAGCACACGTCAATGGAAGCTACTATGTTGCCACTGCTGGCACCCACTGCAGCGTAGCATGTGGAAGTTGCTACTTAACAGTCAGAAGCTGCCGCGGAGCCATATGCTTAAATAAAATAGCTGAATGTCTACACCGAAACGCCTTCGCCAGGTGTCCCTACCAGTGGCTGCTAGGAAAAGAAACAAGGCCATTGCCATGAATCTCGACGCCATCGCCATCGTCCGATGCTGTGCACAGCGCTTTAAGTTCCAACTGTTGTCAGACGCTGCCTGTCGCCGCTCGCTGGCTTCCACTCAAAGGCGCCCGCAACGTGTATCGGTAGTGGCGCAGCGCGGTGGTGCGATAGCGCGTTGGGCGAAGACAGGAAATATATATGAACTCGCGGAGGCGATATATACATACAGAGCCAATATATGAGTGCTATATAAATGAACTGCCCGTAACCCCCGTACAATTCAATTGCGTGACCAGCAACCAATCAAGGTATCATCGCAAGAGGCCTTCGGTGCGCTGTACTATCTGCTATCCCGTACGTGTCAGAGTGTACATCGATGGGTAACGTCGCAGAGGTGCTAGAAGCTACGACGTACTCGCGAGCGTCGCGAGGTGTAGCGCAAAAGCTCAATGGCTTGGAAGTACCGGTATCTGGCGGTATCCTTCTCGATCCCAGTATCAACCCCAGTATGCTCAGGGTCGGGCGAACCCAGGACAAAGAGAGACCCATATTGGTCCAGACCGACTTGCCGATACTTTCAAACGACCCAAAACTCCTCCGACATCACCAATTTCTCAGCTCCTTGCGTCTTGCACCGCTTTTAATGACGCTAGGGAAGGACCGGGATCCCTATTTGTGTACCCGGTAATGATCCTCGCAGTCGTGTCGGGCCCATCTGACCCAGCTTCTTGGAACAGAAACGCCGATGTCGTAATAATAGTGTACGTTGGTTGCAATGCCGGGAGCGTCGCGAGTAGGCGCTAAGTTCCGATAGGTTCCGAGCGAGCAGTTGCCGCCAAACTGCAAGCGATCTTTGAGTGACCACGAAAATTTCACGATGTTGCACACAATCACTAAGTAGATATGATGCTTTGGAAAGCGATTCGCAGGGTTCAACGAAGGTCTCATCAACCGTTCTGATCCACTAGTCCCAAGACCGACTATGTCAAATAGGTCGCACATACCGCAGCCATGTCATACTACCATACTCTCACGCTGCACTCATCCGATTGCCACGCCCCATAGAGGTAAAGTTTTCAGTAGGGTCGATCGTTGGGCTGATGGTTTGATACCATCAGCCCCGCTGCCTGTCTCCAGACGTCTCCGACGGCAAGCGGGCTGCAGGTGGCTTGGGCCGCAGGTTTAAATGTAATGGAAGCAAGCAATTGAGCGGCTCTGCAGCGATCTCGCCTCCTGAAGCATAAACCTGTCGACACAGCCGCGCGCCGCTGGCGTCCTTTATGAGCGGTGTTGCTAGTGTGACCGATCGAGCAGAAAATGTATACCGAGGACTGACGCATTGTCGTCTGCAGCGGCAATCGGATATGGTCAAGGGGGCCCTGTGCGCTTAGCTGAATCGCGGGACGCACACATCGCCAATGAGGTGCCTCATAGCCCGGCCGTCATGCAACACGTGCAAGTCGTTACCTCTTCCGGGTGCTGACCCGGATATGCCTGACTCACCGCTGAAACGCGGCACAAAGCTGCACTGTTGCTTGCGGGGCAACAGATGCTCGGCACTGTCGTTAAACGTCTTTAACTGGGCACCTCATGCTCGAGGATACATTGCGCAAGGTCGGGAATGCCCGAAGTGGCATCCCGCCGTGCTAAAGCAGCGTAGGCTAAGTGGGCCCGATGTGCGCACCCTATCCCTTCGGCTCCGATTGTGAGCCAGGTACCACTAAGATACCAGACAGTTTTAGACGACGTCCGCACCTATAGTCAATACGTCGTCCCTAACAACGCACTCTAACCATTGCGTTCCAAGATTCGCATTTCTGGAGCGGCACCGAAACCGCGACTAGTGCCCGCGAATCGACTATACCGGTGCTAGGGCATGACAGCAAGCTCGGCACTGCTATATCAGCCACCGAAGTCGAGTGCCGCCACCTCGAGCATTACCTATTATCCGATAACCTAAACGTTATCGGATAACACGTTTTGCAGACCGACACGTCCTGTATCCAATGTCCTGCTCGCGGCATCCATAGCGCTAAGCATGCCGGCAAGCAGTTTATCGGATAACATTACCTTTTCAGCGCGGTTAGATGGCCGCTAGGCATGGAGCACCCATACTGAGTGCGGTGGCGCACCTGACCGGCGTTTTGTCGCGACATGCTTGCTTGGCCGGGTCTGCGGCAGTTTACGGGCCCCGCATCACTCGAGACGCTCGCTCTTAATAGTCAACACCACGTCCTATTACCAAGGGACCAACCCCAGACAATCTCAGCGAGGACAGAGAGGGGAGTAGGCCTATAGGGGACATGCCCGCGTCCTGCGCACGACCCCCTTTACAGGGTCGTCCCGCATTGTATCAGTTGCTTTCTTATGTATTTCTTGCAGGACCTGCCAAACCGCTAATGGTACCCGACCCGCCCTGAAATGGAGGTGATATTGGGTGCGCGCCTTGGGTGGCGGCTGAAGGGGCGGCCGCTTATTTTGGTTCAGAGTATGTCGGTGCAAATGGCCGCGCTCATGATACTGGTCGGCTCGCGCGGCCGCATATGACCTGTTCATTCCTAGGCGCTGGGTGGGTGGCATAAAAACCGGTTACAAGACACGACGCTGGGGGGGGGGGGCAGCGGTGGCCGCCGAGCTAAGCTTGTCCCTGTCTGCACCGCAAGGCGCATTCCGGCGGCTGTGGAAAGAGTTGCGTTGGGAAGGGGCGGTGGCGGCTCACGGCTGGTGGGATTCCCCTGCTTGGCAACCCCCATTTGCGGGGCCGGTGGCCTCTCCGTGTGGTTGTGGTGATTACAACCGCAACTCCCCCCATGCGTGGGCATCAGCGCTGGAAAAAGGCGTACTCGAGATTGTGAGAGTGCCCTTCCCGGCGAATGCAAGCTGTGCCAGCTGCTTCTTGTTAGTCGGTACCAGGCGCCGTCGTACATGATGACCATCTCGTACAGCCATTTTCGAAATCGTTGTCGTTACTGCTGCCCGCTGCGGGACGGCGCGGTTCGGCAAAAGGGGTTCGAACTTTGGTCCCGTCTGTAGAGCTTCGCGGCGCTTGGAATCCCAAACAAGGATTACAATAAAAGACCCGGACAAGGGTTGGGGCGGGGTTGGTCATCACTACCCCTTGCTGCGTGCTGTCCATGATCAGCTGGTGTGTGTAGGCCCGGCGCCCAGTACTAAGTTACTACTACTTCTAAGGGGTCTGATTAGGTCCCGGCTGGCCGGTGCTCCTGCGAGAGCTCCTTTTTTCTCTCCTACTTTCGGTCTGGGTGCTGGCACTTTCCTGGTGGGGATCTTTTTGGGTCTCAGGTGGGGATAATCGGCTCGGCTTATTAAGGTGCTCTGCTGGCTTCCCTGGCTGATGGGCTCCTTGGGCAGCAGTTGTTGTCATCTCATCGCCCAACGTACCTCGCCTACGTTTGAGTGTCAGGCGATGCGCTTGCTGGCTCTGCCTTACGGCCCGCTAGCAGTTACTACTACCAAACGGCGAACGACGCGATCCTGGAGATAAAACTCAAGGAGAATAATAGGGCCACCGGCCCCCGACCTCTTCAGGGGCGCAGCCACAAACCGGCGCCCAAGCTACATGGCAGTAACGGCTTCCAGGACCACCACATCGCACAGGATTGCACGGCCAGAGGGCCCTGTACCAAGCAACCAGTCAGACCTGCACCCCGGTCACCCCTTCACCAGTCTGGACCACAAGTTGGTCAACCACCGCCTGAGTCACTGGACACAACCAGATGCGTTACACTCGAGGAACACCCCGGGCGCGCGGTCAGCATGGACGCCACCTCCACAACCGCTGGCAGAGCAGGGGGTGCCCCCCAAGAGCCCAGTGGCCGCACCAGGGCCCGGCTTGCCTCCACGGGGTCGACACCTCTGAGAGCAGCGCCTCCACCGCTTCCATACAGCCCCTTCAGCGACCGCAAGCCAAGATTGCCTTTGCTGCTCTCGAGAACGGGGGCACAGAACCCGTTCGACAACAGTAACCCGGCCCTTGAAATTCACTTTGATGGGTCAAAGTTTCCTTATGTAATAACCAGGCGTGCTTAGTGGGGTGGTAGACGACGTGCACCTATCCTTTCCTCGATGAAAACCTAACATTCTTAAAGCCCTGGAATTTTCAATTTCAGCTGCACCTCTAAGTTTCCGCCCATCAAAAGCCCGCGCAAAGGGGGAACGCAGCCTGTGGTGTTGAGCGGTCCTTGTAACCCTGTCCCAGTAACGATTCATCCCTGTTGTTGTAACGGTTACAGTGGGTTCCGGACCAAAAGGTAGAACCATCGGGCACATCGCCTGACACTGTGGGCTGACGTTATGCCTTTCACCCGCGTGCCTTTTCGGTGGGGCGGGTTTCCGCATCTGAGCTCCCGTTGACCTTTCATGCCTCTTGCATCTTGTGCCCTTGCAGGATCAGGAATATGTTCGCGATGCCTTGGCGAGGGTACTCACCCACGGGCCTCTCAGCCCACTAAAGTATTCGACACAATTCAGGTCTGAGGTTTGTTCAGATTGGTCGGTTGCTGACAACGGTACTGCCGCGGCTGCGCTGAATCTCCCAGCCGTGTGGGCCCTCGGCGACTACAATTGGCTTGGGCACCGCTCGCTCGCTAGTAAACCCACTTGTGCGGGCGCCAGTCGCCAGGCTGACATTGATGTGCCCCTTTTCCAATCTGCCGCACCCTCTGGCCGCCACCCACCAGATATCGCTTTGCTAGCTGAATATAACGTGATCGTTGTTCTATAGCTGACGCGCGATCGTGAGCAGCTCGAGCTGCTACAGTGCCGCCATCGTTGCCGACGCTACAGGTTACCCTGCTGGCGCGCCTAGTCTCCGTATAATGCAAGCCGTAAGAAGCGTTCACACATGTATTAAATTTTAGGTGCATGGTGTACCGCCCCGGTTAACGGTGCACGGTGCAAGGGACCTGTTCTGTTGCCGATACGCACCTATTGGAAGTGTAATTTGTATGACCGATAACCCAATAGCCGTTAATGAACTTTATTATATTCAAACAATGTACGGTGATTCATTCAGTGTAAATGGGTTCATGTATTTTTGATGAAGAAGTGACCGGAAGCTGCCGGGCGAAGGCCGTTGCAAGACGGGCAACTGCCAAACAAACGGGCAGCTGGTGAGCGCCAGTCACGTCAAGCAAGCTGCCTTACCTGAAGTTATGAAAGGATTTTTTTTATCATAAACAAAGAACAAATGCCATTGTATTCAGCTATTGCAGGGACAAGCCAGACACTGTCGTACTGTACTAGATTTTTCAAGTCATATAGGTTCAGTTGTTTCAGCATGCCTAATCATCATCGCTTATAGCTATAGGAAGGAACGTTCAACACTTTGGCTTCATAAATCAGTACCAATATCGCAAAGTTAAGGCGAAGCTACATAGTCGAAGGATGACGATGACGTTCAGGTTGGGGGCGACCGCTTTACTTCTTGTAATGGCAACTGCTGGTACGTACAACAAGCCCACGCGCATCTAGATGTTACAATGCTGGCCACCAATGCCGCCGCTGTCTGGTTTCGTCGTGCATAGTAGCTTCCGCGTCTGACAGCAATCATATTTGAACCAACCGAGTTCAGTTTCATTAATTAGTTCAACGTTGTAGCCTAGAGGCCGCCCCAGCTTCTCAAGCACTTTAGCTTTCCGCGGTCGTACCCGTCAATAGTGCGCAATCCAATGTTGTTAAGCCGCCCATATGATCAAATTAAGTACCACATTGCAATTTCCTGCTGCTTTGCGCGAAAGGCTGACTGTGTCGCCTGTGTTGTTTGCAGGGTTTGCGAATGCCCAGAGGAATTACCGTAAGTCTGGTACTTGGGATTGGGTTGGGATAGACACACAAGGAAAGGTTACATAACGAAGCTGTGAACGTGCGCGAGGCACAGCGCCTAACAACCGTGTTGTCTGTCCTCATACATGTATGTGCAGGCAGCAAAAATGGTATCCGCCTTGCGGGTAGTTCGGGATCGAAGGGGCGGTTGGAGGTTTCCTCCAAGGACAGCTGGTTCTCCAACCGTGACGGAAAAGCGGCTTGGAGCGCTGTGTGCGACAGCGCCAAATTCGATGACGAGATGGCGCAGGTGGGTGCGTGCTCCTGTGTGCTCCGCTGCTAGCTGCACATCCGCTCCGACTGGTTACGACTCGTCGTTGCTTGTCGCACGTTGCGTGGCATACGTACACCTTCGGCGCCTTCTGCCGTGTAGCTAGTAGTGCGAAAAAAGCTGGATGGGGAACATATCCGCAGCTTTGACACAGCAAAGAGAGATTGCATATACGCACGCGAACAATGGCGACGCATGCAGCTACTTGCTTTCGTTACCAGTTTGGTCTGGAACCCACTGCAACAGTTATTACTACAGTCGGTTTGGGGTTTGGTTGGTGTGCACGTACCTACCTGAAATAAAGGCACTTCCTGAACACCGTACGCAGGTAATGTGCAACTTGCTTGAGTACAAGTACGGCAGGAAGTATTACAACCCAGACGTGTCCTACCTCAAGACCCCAACGTGAGCCGGGCGCGCGGGAGGGCGTGTGTGGTGTGCCATGGCATGTTTGTCTGGGCTGCAAGGCAGCAGCGATCGATCACGACTGCTGACGTAAACGCCCGCTGGCCCTTGCTGCGCACGCTGTCCATTCGTCGCCGATAACAATCACAGGGGTGAACGCCTAGTCGGCTCAATTTACTGCTCTCCTAAGTACAATAACCGCCGCTTGCTTCGTGGGGCGCTCGACACCGCCGCTGTCCATGGTGGCGACGAGCACTCAGACGAACGCGCATCTACTGTCGGCGATGGTGACAGCCTCCATGCGGGTGCTCGGTCCTTGTACTCCCCGCTGGCGGGTACAATCAATACGCCGACAAGGTCTCCCTACTCATGCGACATGTTTGCGGGCCCATGCGACTCTAGCGGCCCTCTGGCTGGCATCGAGTGCTCCCGTAAGTTGCCTGCCTGCATCCTTGGCACTGCCTGAAAGTGCCTATCATGGAGGCGCCTATGCCTACCTTGGTAAAGGGACGATTAGTTCTGAGGGACAAAGGCGTATAAGCTTTGCCTGTGCTCATGTGCACTTAACCATTGCACCATCCAATGCTATGGTACCGTATGTCCTGCCGATGAACTTGCCAGCGAAGCAAACGGCGCGTATCTGAATGCATTGCCCGTACGGGCGGGTTGGGCGCCCTCGACCACTATTGTGCCATGCTTTCTCCCTCACAACTTACCATGTCGTGCCGGGCCTTGTTCCCCGTCACCACAGACGACCCCTTCGCCCAATGGCCGCCATCGCCTCCTGAGCCGCCCAGCCCTCCTCCGGGTAGGCGCACTCTTTCGCCCCTTCCTGACTTGTTTGCTGGTGCGTAGCCCAACAAGGCGCGCTCTTAATTCGCTCCGTCCATTTCGTCGAAAAAGGCGCACGTTCTGGGGATCTTGCATCTTGAATGCTGCTAAACGTAGTGCCCTTGCCCGCCCGCCTCCCTCCGTGTGCGCGCGCAGCTCCACCCGCGCCGTCCACCTTCATCCGCATGTTCGGTGGTCGCACGGACGGCGACACGTATCCCGGCAACGTGGAGCCCAACCTTTGCACTTCGGAGGACTCGGAAGGTCTCTGCGAGATGTTTGGCCGGGTCGAAGTGCTGGTAAGCTTTTCTTGTGGAATGTCGCGCCCGTCATGTCGCGTGGCAAAATACATTCGGTACAATGATGCATTTGGTAAAACGATGTCTGCTGGTATGTCCCATGCCGGTTACATAGATTTCGTCGTAGCCAATACCCCGCCTGTGAATTGAGGCTCAGCCGAGCGAGAAATGGGTCCCGAAACGTACGCACACTCGTACCAATGCGTGTTGCCATGCATGGAATCCTACTTAAAGAAAGCGTGGAATCCTACTATTGCAGGTTGACGCTCCTGCTGGCCCTACCGGCACCAAGATCTGGGCCCCTCTGTGTGCACCCCTGGACCGTGATGGCTGGTCCTTCGTTGCTAACATCGTTTGTCAGCAGGTACATAAGTGCATGGAGGGAAACCGCGTGTGCCTCTGAGAACCAACTTGATGTATAGTTTTCGAGCCGCTGCACCCTTGGCATACCGGTCCGATCGACCTCGCTGCCCTCAATACGCATGCTGTGAATCATCTACCGCTATCGTTTACATGGCGCTTTCTTGAGCCTTGTGCCAACTGAATAGAGCATAATGTTGCGCCCATAGTGCCTTCGTTCACAACATTGGGCCCGCTCGGTTGCCAACCATCCGTGCTTGCAGATCTACGACTGGCCAGTGCCGTTCAATGGAGGAATCGACATGGTCCTACCTGGTGTAGCTAAAGAGGCCTTTACTATCCCTGAAGGTGAACCGGGCATCGTAAAGGGTGCCTGCAAAGCGCTTGCATACCCCTTAACCCTTCCTTCAAGGGTTGTGTTGGAAGCCGCCATCTTCGCAGCTTATTAGGGATTTCGTTTTAAAGAATTTAGCCTTCTAAAGCCCTACACGGACGCGCTCCGCTGGCTGATAAGGAGGTAGTAGTAACTTGTTACAGTGCCCCCCAGATCATATGTGCCGCCATCGGGTGCATCAAGGAGGTACTAAACTGTGGCGAGCCACGTTCAGCCGGTGGAGGATGGATTTCTGTCTTTGACGGACACGTTGCCTGTGAGCATTAGGCTTCATTGGGGCACACGAAGCGAATCGAGTTGGCTGTGATGCCGTGTAGTGATTGCCGATCCCTGATCAGCTGATAACATAGGCTGCCTGGCCAAACACCGGATCTATGCGCAGGTCCCACAACTGATGCAGGCGATTTCAACCCTGCCGTCTACGATGGCTGGGTTACTGTTGAGGGCGATGACATTGATGCAGCGCGGAGGATCCAAGATCTGGACCTCAAGGTGGGAACGGCGCTCGAACACCCCTAGCTTGGAGCGTGCACTGGTTTGGCGGTATAATATTTGCATGGCCAGGCGGCTAGTTGATCGAGGCGGCCCATCTTCATTGCCCTTAACGCATAATACGTGCATGTGACGCTGCTGATACCTTGTACCGCTCCTGTCCTTATACTGCTCCTGCGTTTCGTCTGGTACGGTCACATCGTTTTGCTCCCATCTTGCGCTCAGGTGTCGACTACCCAGTGCGCAAACAGAGCCATGCTGGCGGTCGTTTGCCAAGCATGGCGAGGGGCTCGGCGGAGTTAAAAGGGAACTGGCAGGCCGGGCCGTCGTGACGTCATTTGTTAAAATGGTAAAAGGGGTGAAAGAAAGTGTTTGGAAAGGCAGTTGTTGGCGGGCGGCGCTGCAAAGGGCTTGGGCTGCCTAGCGGCAGTAAGCAGCCTCTTATTATTAACTAGCCGCCTGTACAGCGTTAGTTAGAGCTGCCTTGCCTACTTTGCAAGCAATTTAACTGTAGGCGTATTATTGACCCATATTTGTGTTAGGCCGCGCAAATACCAAATTGATTGTACTACGCAGGAGCTCTGAAATGGGTTGATAAATAAAAGAGCCTGTCGGTCCTGAAGAGGGCCATAGTTTGCATTGCATAGGGTACGCCAATCTTATCTGACACACAGAATGCGAGTATTACAGGGGAGCCAGGACGGCTGCAAGCGCGGAAGCGCAACCAGGCGGACACACAGACAAGTGGCAGTTACCGTTGTGGTTAGGAGTACTTCATTGAAATTGCACATGTAGCTAGCTGACGAAGCTGTCGTGTTTAGCTGATGAAGCTGTCATTTACAGCTTGCTGGCATAATAAAGATGGATCAGGCAGGCGACTATCACTCAATGTAAATCGTCTTTACCGGTATGCTGTCTTAAGATTGGCGCACCACCAAGGATAGCACCAGCATAGATTGCCGTCCTCACAACATGGGGCGATTGCGCGTTTCATGTATGCATCTAGTACTGGACGCAGGAAGAAGAGGAAACAAAAGAGAGGAAACATGTTGACCCATTCTGGTGGTTTGCCGTACCTAGGCCGAATTTCTTCTCCTTCATGTGTCTCTCTTTCAGTGTCAGGCGGTGCGCACGATTGCTATGTCTTTTGGACTGGAGCCCACTGTAACAGGTACTGCTAACTTTATTACTCAGCTCACCCGAGGCAGCCAGGGCTGGGGGACCGCCAGCACACGCGTACGAGCCGGAGGTAACACCAACGGCAGGCGCAACGGGGCACGCCTGCCGAATCAGCCCTAATCAGCGAGGCAGGGAAAGCCCAACATCGCTTAACAACCCTGCCTATGGCTCGACGTTTGGGTCTTGAGCCGCTGTAACAATTGCTTGTAACATTTGCTATTACCGCTCGAAACGCAGAAGCGAGTAAACCGCATCACAAGTCCACGCCCTAGCAATATCAGTGTGCGTGTGCGCTCGCGCAGGCACGTTGCTGCCTGCTTAGTGTTAGTAAAACCGGAGCGCTTCAACGGGCGCGAGTAATACGCGGAGCCGAACGGAAAGCGTCTGGACCACGGAAAGCGTCTGGACCACTGGGTGTGCGTGCATGTGCTTGCGTGAGTTGCACCCTGGGGTAGCCTGGGCGGCTGCCTTGGGCCCCGCCGGGTCCTCCTGTGGGGGCAACCCACTTTTTACGTCTTGGTTCCCAGCGGTGGCACGGGCCAGCGCCCTGGCCTGGAGCACCATCGCAGCCCACCAGTGCACCGCCACTCCTTGCTTCCGCCCTGCGGATTGTTGGCAGCGTTCTTGGGGCAGGCGCAGCGCTAGAGGCTTAAGCGGCCGTCCATGGGGACGTCTCGTGCTCTGTGCCAAGGTCTCCAATTGGGCGGCTCGGCCGGTACAGCGTGGCTGGGCTCCCTTGTCCGGAACAACTGCCTGTCCGTGGGGCCGGCGGTGTGGATGATGGTGGCGGAACTGGCGGCAGCTGCCTCAGCTAGTGGGGCTGGTGAGTGTAGGGGTCCGCTCAGTTGGGGGTGCTCTGACGTGGCTGGGGCGCTGTGGGTTCCGCGCACCCTATTGTTTGAGTGGATGTACTTTGGCAACGCTCGCATGTAAAGAAGTCCGTTCGCTTATTCCCCTTCAGTGGCTAGTTATAGCTAGTTTCTTGTCTTTGACGCGGGTACCTTGCTGAGAGGCGGCTTTTATGCCTTTTGCGATTCTCTGTACCTACTGTAATTTAATCCATCATTCACAGCGGCTTCTGTCTTATAGTATGCGGTTTCGCAGTATCACGCACGGGCACAACGCTACCGCAGCCTGTCGGGCCTGGTCGGGCCAGGTCGGGCGCAGGCTAATCCGAAACATCAAAGAAACGTTGGAATATGCTTCCAACCCAGACCGGGTTGCAAACGCGTTCTGCATTTGCTTGAATTCCTGGATTTCGAAACGCGGTTGGAAGGGTTGCAGGAACGTACGGCACCATCGGTTAGAGTTTTTCCAGCATTTAAAACAGCGACGCTTCTATGAAATGATAAGAACGCGCCTTTCTCTTGGACTTAGTGAGGTAATTTTGATTAGCATCGCTTCCTCACAGCCCAGCGGATCTTGTAACGGTTCCGAGTGTTTGCGCGATGGAGCTCAAGAGGTGGACAACCATCTTCCTTCTCCTCCTTGCCGTTGCTGGTACGTGTATCCGCTCATTGCATTAGATGCTAACCGATGCCATCGTGTATGTGGACCCTCCTTTCGCAAATTTGAAATGCCACACCTGGGCTGTTGGCCTTCATTCGCCTTAAGCATTCTCCTTTGGAATCAGGTTCTTTGTAGAGATAAAGCGCGTTGTCTGTATATGAGTATATGCCCTGGTTACGAAATAGGCGTGCGGTGCTGAACGGGGCGCTTTCAACCTTCGCTCTAATTGCCACGTAAATTAATACTTAAACGGTCACCGGGTACCCGCAGGCTTTGCGGAGGCCCAAAAGACCCTTCGTAAGTTGGGGGTCGTTGGGGACACCGACCAGCACCGTGGCCAGCGCTCTGTACATGGTGCAACCTGACGGTGCAATCCTCCTCATGAAACGCAGGCAACAAAAACGGCATTAGGCTGGCAATTGGTTCTGGACCTAGGGGCCGCTTGGAGTTGTCTTCGAAGACTGCCTGGTTTTCTAACAACGGGAAAGTGGCTTGGAGCGCAGTTTGCGATAGCGACCAATTCACCGATGACCTGGCACTGGTGCGTAACCGACCAGCGAATTGTAGCGGATGCGTACATTAACTTCACAACGTGCACAATGTTGCGAGCCTCTGGCCTTGTACACTGGGTCGCTAGGGTCGAGTGGTTGCTTCTTTGTCCGCTTGGGGCTTGAGCATTCATTCATAATACTGCCTGCTTCTTAGGGTAGTAGTAACTGTTACAGTGGGTTCCAGACCAAGGTAGAACCATCGGGCACATATTTGTCGCTGCCGGGTTGGTAAAGCCAGGCGCCGCTCACTGCAGGTCATGTGCAATTTGCTTGACTACCAGTATGGCAGGAAATACTACGCCCCTAAAGTGACTTACCGCGATACTTTGAGGTGAGACGGGTTGTCGTTACGGGAAAGCGTGGCGGGATCTTTGGCAATAGGCTTACATGTGGCATCAGCGAATTCAGTGGCACCGCAAGCTGTGGCATGGGGATTTGTGTCCATCCAAATTCCAAATGCTGTCCCGCCCAACCCCACTACCTTTTGCAGCAGCATCAACCCGCTGGTAGGCAGGATCTACTGCTATCCTACCTCATCCCACCGCCGAATGCTTCGCGGGGCAATCGATACGAACGCCATCCCTGTCATCAATGACGGAACAGACCGGGATCGCTCCTTGTTCACCCCGCTGATGGGCGACGTTAACATCCCGAACGGGGCCCCGTATTACTGCGGATTTTACTCGGGCACATGCGACCCCTCCGGGCCGCTAGTAGGCATTGAGTGCTCTCGTAAGTCGGTTTTCCAATTGTTAAACTTGTGTTGTTCCTACACATAAAGGGGGGTCGCTTGATACGTAGTAGTTTCCGTTAACGTATGCCCGAAGCATCTGTCCAAGCAGTGCGATGTGTCCAAGCAGTGCTGATGCGTGTGACCCCAAGCCTATCCTCCTCGTAGGATGGCCAGTAGGATGTAGTAGGATGGCCACGTTAACTGGCCTTACCTTGTCGCTTGCGGGGCGTCCCTTTTCCTCTTTCCCTTGCACTGCAGACACGCCCCTGCCCCCCGCCCCGTCGCCACCTCCTCGGCCACCCAGCCCCCCTCCCCGTAAGTAACCGTCATGCGGTGGTCAGGCAACCTGAAGGCAGGAATTGGAGCATCTGTCTAGGTAATAGCCACGAAAGAAAGGCATTTTGGATCGCCAAGTGCTTGTGCTTCAGTAAAATGAACGCAACCCTGCCATTTGACGCCGCCGCACCTGATCCTGATCGCCGGGCCGCGCCAACATCGTCCGTCCATCTTCTTGGAATTCCCCAGCCCCCCCGGCGATGTCCAACGAAATCCGCATGATTGGCGGTCGCATGGATGTCTGGGACCGCGTGGAGCCAAACCTTTGCACCTCCGATCTACCGGATGGCTTCTGCAATTATTACGGTCGTGTCGAAGTGCGGGTAGGTTGTGTGCAGTGATGCACCCCTGAATCAGGCCTGCCTACGTTATGATTTGTTATGATATGCATGTCTTGCCAGAGTGATGCAGACCAAACCTCATCCGATATGCTCTGTGAAACTCCAATGGCCAATGCCAACCTCCCTCTGTCTCAGGTGAACGCTCCTAGCGCTGACGGCACCAAGATCTGGGCACCTCTGTGCGCACCAACCGAGGCTTTGGCGAGCAGCGTGGGATACATTGTATGTCAGCAAGTAAGTGGCGTCGCATGCCGGGTATTTCGTTACAGAACAAGGAACATCGGAATCCGGGTAGCAGTTGCGGAGTGGATACGTTTAATCTCACCCTTGTGTCAGATACACTGCAACTTGCGCCTAATTACAAAAGCTCGGAAACCCATGTTCCTACAGGTCTATGACTGGCCACTGCCCTTGGACGGAGGATTTGAAGTTGTCACATCTGCCGTACCTGAGCAGTCATTTTCTCTCCCTAGTGGTAAGCAACGGCGTGCTTACCGGCTAACGGCCGGAAGGCTTGGTGCTGTCACGCAGCATAAACAAGCTGAATCCCTCTACATTGCATGTCTTCTTATGAGCATGATCCTGAGCGCGAATCTTTTGGCGCCAAATGTTCCTTTCGCAGATCCTGTGACTGCCCCAGGTGATTTTAACCCCGCTAACTACAACGGTTGGGTTGCAATCACGGGAGTCGACACGAGCACATCGAGGTCTGTCCAAGATACGGATTATGAGGTGCGGCATCCGAGCCAATAGCAATGACAATCTCCAGTTACATTACAGCTGGAAGTCCTCACCTGTATGCTATGACCAGGAAAGCTGTACACTTCATAACGTGACCTGTGTCCCGTGCTCAGGTGTCTGCAACACCATGCGCAAGCGGAGTCATGCTGGCGGTGAACTGCCAAGCTTGGGGCCAGCGCCGTAGGAATTAAATAGAACCTCGAGAGTCGGTACCGGTATATAGCCCGTTGATATCTGCTCCCTGCGCCGTCTATGTCTGATGCGGCCCTTGTTAAAACCAGCTCACGCAGTTTCTAAACTTGAATATTGATTATATTACTTTTTGCAGACTCAGTTAATGGGAAAACGGGCAGGATGCGTGAAGTTAATTACATACACAGGGATACTCAATTCAGTGTCCCCGTTCTTACCAATGACAATTACCAAAACGTAAATAGCTGTAGTAATGCCTCACAATCTGTGTATGTGTCGTAAATATGCCGGTAAAAATTATGTACAAAGCTCTCATTGCAATGTGGTGTTTGGGGTTGCATCGGCAAACTGTGGGTACGCATCGGTGCCTTTTTGTTCATTATCGCGTCAGTGATGGAATGAGCCATTGATAGAGTGGGGTCAGTTTCAAGAGTCATTGAGGTGCACGTGCAGGGCCAGGTGTTGAAGTGGTAGGCTCCCAAGCAATAGTTTTGGTAGTCAGTACCGGACATTGTAACATTCCATTTCCTAAAGAGCTGTTGTGATCGACGTACCATGTATATCCGGCCGAGATACTGCAAACCACCAGGAACCCCGAACAAGGGCCTTATGAACATTGGTCAGCAAACCTGCCCAGGGGCATTGGCCCCCTTGTCAGCTACCTGCCGGGGTGCTTCGGGCCCCTCACCCTCTTTATAGCGCGGGACCGGGTACCGTGGACGGTGGCTGATGGGATGCCGGACGATATCTGGCGGGTGCTCACAGCACGGCCCTGCCACCGGTGCAAGATGTCGCTGGCGAGGCGCCTGTTGCCAGGTCCGTGCTTGTTGTAACGGTTACAGTGGGTTCCAGACCAAGAGGTAGAACCGTGCTGTGTGAATGTGCCCATTCGGGGTAACCCGCTCCTCCCAGCTTTCCTGCCTGGGCCAGCGGTGGCTGGCAGGCGACCTGGCCTGGAAAGACCTACATCTGGGAGTAGGTGGGATGTTGGGTCCTGGGGAATGCTCGGAAGGCCCGAAATGTGCTCCGGGATTTCTTTGCGCAGTTGTCAGTGCCAGCGGGCTGGCGGGGGCTCGTCGAATGGTTTCTGTAGCAAGCAAACGACGTTCTTGGCTTTTGGCCGATGGCGGGACTATATGGAAGTGATGGTGGCCCTCGCGCGGAGTTGCCTGCCCCGTGGAGGCAAGCCGCGGCCGTGGTGCTGCCACTGCGCTCTCGGGGAGCATCTCCTGATCTGCCAGCGGTTGTGGAGGTGGCGTCCATGCTGATCGCGCGCCTGGCGTGGCGGTTCGGAGAGGGGCCGCCCTGGTGCTGAGGGAGGTGGCTGTTCGGGTTGGGATGCCTGTGCAGCTGGCCAGGGTCGCCAACGCTCGGCCGGCAGATAACCACCGCCAACGTTGTCACACCCAGCGGACGAGACAGGCTTTGGCAGGCTCACGGCCCCCATCCGCTACCCCTGTGCTCGGGCCCATGTATTCAGTGTTCGCAATCGCCGTCCTAAATAATTGACCGCTCTCCTGCTGCGCTCGATATCAATATGTCGTGATGTGGTGAGTACTAGGGCGCATTGTGGTTGTTGTAACGGTTACAGTGGGTTCCAGACCAAGAGGTAGAACCATCGGGCGCATCGCCTGACACTGAACAAGACGGACGGCGTGGTATACCAGCGGTTCGAGGGAATTGCGACCATATGGGTGCGTTACATATGAACCGATTTTTCAGTGCATCGTCACCACAGCGCACGTGGAAGACGCAAGCTCAATGAGCAGCTTCACGATTTACATTCTTGGGTACCGGTAATGCTTTAGGATTTCGAGTACATGACAACATCACCTTTTCAGGTCTGGAGCCCACTTTAACGATTACAACAACAACATCACACGGAAAACCAATTCGCAAGGTTGAGAGTACTACATGTAGGCCTATGTACATAACCCGTTTCTGGTCCCACACTCCTGAGACGAACTAGACAGCCTACATATCCTTGACGGCCGCCGACCTTGCTTTACGGCGGAGCTGTGCGAATGCAATGTGTGGGAAGAAATGCCGGTACGGCGTCTTATGGTTGCGTACCGAAATGTGTCGTTAAGTACCGATTAGGCCAAACCCTCCAACCGCCAGTAGACGCCAGTAGAGACTCATGGACTGGACGTGACTGCCGCTTCGTTAGGCATCCGCATTATTTGCCGCAGATAGACCATTCGCGTCGCCAAAGCGAGTCCGCTATATAAACGTTGCCAACTAGCCTGAATACATCCTGCAGCAGTGTCCACACGACCCAGGTGGCCATGTAGCGTCACGGATTGACAAGCAGGTCCATATATCCTTCCTGGCTAGTCTCCAGTCGGTATCACCTAGGGTAGGTATTGAGGGATCCTCCACCAACGCACCAGGTATGCCGCGGTGTAGAACGCACACAACGGGAAAGGGAGGCCCTCGCCGGCGCTTTCCTCTAGCTTCTCCGACGTCCATAGGTCAAGCACCGGACCGCTAACATCGCACCTTCCTCGCACTCGGTGGTGGACACCTGGTTGCAGGCAGGACGACGCAGCAATGACGCATCCGCCATGCGAAGTGTGTTTCGACGGAACCGGCGCAGACGCCACAAGCGAGCCGACTATCACAGCCATAACTATGAATGGGCTTCTCTGTAAGAGAAGGCAAGATCTTTTGCAGTCATATTCGGTGCGGTTTAGTATACCATCAACCCCGTTTCCCGGCAAAAGAAGTGTCAGCCGCCCCCTGCCGGGCTGGATGTCTGCTACATCTAATGCGGTTTTGCTGCCGGCCGCAAGAGTCAAATTTGCCGGTTTTACTGGCGACCACTGGAGCAGTTGTCCTCATGGACCCCCAAATTATGGTTAGATTCGGCACATCCTATGTGTCTCTGTTATCTCCAGTTTCAGATACCAATGTTGCCGAAGTAAGTATCCGGTACGCAGGGATGGCAACAGAGGAGGGTGCCTTGACCACTGTACCTTGTATGCGAAATCTTGGACCGTCTTCGCGGCTTCAAAGTCGCCGCCCACAATGCTGACCCAGCCCTTGTATGTGGCAGGATCAAAGCCGCCTTCAGCGGTCGAAGGTCCTGATCCAACGCGATGGGAAATCTGGTAAGCAAGTGTTTCACCGCTAGAAGATGCAGGAACTGGTTTCGAACAACAAAGGATGCTCCACGCAATGGAGCATTGCGTGTCCAGGAGGGAGACTGGCTAACGATACTATTTCATCAATCGCCTCGAATCGCTTTCCTTGGCCAGTGCTCGTTCAGAGACCCGGCCAATACCGTTGCAAATTGAACTATCGCCAACGCCCATGCTATTGCCTATTTTATTGGCATGTCGCTATGCCAGCCGATTTACCTTCGGGTATGGTATAGGGCGCGTCAGCAAGGCGGGCATAGGTGGTGTCGACTCTTCCGCCGAAAGCCTTACGCCAGTCGTATGCCTTGACCGCCGGACCCGGGCAATATGGTGTCAAGATAGCGGCAGGCGTGGGGCGCGAAGAAGCAAGGACACGTGTTTCGGGCACGTGAGGTATGCGCAAAGACAACTCAATATAATTATCACGCGCCAATGATGCACTAAGGCACCGCTATCGTTGTGGGTGCCGAATCAAGCATCGTCACACACGCACGCGCGCTAGGCGTGACGGTTGTGGTTTTTACGAGCAGACAGGGAACACAATACTGCCTGCCCGTCGATGCACGTACCTGATGGCAGGCAACAAACGCAACACGGTCGGCGATCTCAGGCGGTGGGTTACAGACCGGCGCCCAGATCTTTCCTTTACCAGGAGCGTTGACCTGCGTGTGTGAGGAGGGAGAGCAAGCCTGAGTTCGCCCCCTGTTGCACACCATCGGAAACGCCAACTATGCGCTAGTTCCTGGTGATGACTAGAGCCTGCGCCCTTCATGCCGCACCGCATTTTCTGTCTAGGAAACGTCTTACCTGAACTTCGACGCGCATGTCGAGCATGCAGTCATCCACATCGCACACGTTGGGCTCCGGTGTTACTAGGCGGATGAGCAAGGACACCAGCGGCGGGGCTGGATGTGGAGGGGGGGAAGACGGTGGGCGGGGTTTAGAGGGATCCTGTACTTTGTATGCGACCTCCCTCCCTGTCCATGGTTCTTCTTTCCAATAGATTGAGCTGTTTCGGCGGCCGCACATCACCGTCGTCGCATGCCAGGTTCCATACGCATACGAGCACTTCCCAATGCCACGCTACGTATCTGCTCCCCATGATGCACCTACCAGGAGGGGGACTGGGTGGCTGCGGAGGTGGTGGAGGCGCGGTACGCAAGGGTTTGTCTGGATAAGGGAAAAAGGTAAAGGCGGGGTAGACGCTCAAGATCAGCTTGGGTGGTGTCGTGTGTTCCAAAAATGCTGGCTTACCTCCTCTGGGGCAAGGTGTTAGCTTCAAAGGCTACCTGCCAAGTAGGGGCCAATTTCAACAAAGCAGCTCCTGCACATACCAGCCCGCCCTGTTGTAATCGTTACAACAACATGCCCCCAAACAATACGAGGGAAGCTACTGTACCAAAAATAGGAAGCTACCTTCCAAGACGGGCCTGTACCCCATAACAACGGCTTCCGCCTGGGCGTGCTTTCTGTCATCCCCTGGAAGACCGTATACAGGTGCCACCGCATCTCCAGCTTACTTGAACATTGGATGCCCACAAATGGTCCAGTGCTCTTGCAGTAGCCAGCAGAGAACTGGCAGGCGTACGGGGCTGCGTCTGGGGTGTTCGCTTCGCCCCTCATCGGCGACAACAATGACCGGACACGGTCCTGGCTGCCGACAACTTCGTCAGTAGAGGCGCCATCGCCTTGGATGGCAGTGGCGAGCGTTGCATCGGTCGTTTGGCTTGACAAATGGCGGCCTCCAAATATACGAACGCACATAAGCTGTCCAATCCTCTCGAAACCGTCAGTAGTGGCTCTGTAAAGGAATTCGGAGGTGGTAGGTCAGAGTAGGTAGCATTGGTCGGGTATCAATCTCCTGGAACAAACTAAGTGCGGGATTTTTGGTGATGGCCAGGACCGTCTGCACCATTGTACTATAGCCCGTTGCGTATGTTTCAGAAACAAGCAACCCATGGCTTAACCTGGCCGGCCCAGCTCACACTCCGTCCTTGGGGTAGGCTACTTTGGGGCTGTAGTACTTCCTGCCGTACTCGTAGTCCAGCAGCTTGCACATGATCTGCAATTATGAAGTCGCCAACGACAGCAACAGTTAGGTGGGATGAAACACAATTGGTTGCATGATTGCGCATAATTCCCTGTCGCCGGGGAGCGGGCTGCTTGGGTGCTCAGACGCAACAAAACCATCGGTGCCAGAAGGCTCCAGAAAGAGCATTAAGAAGTAGGCTCATGCACTTTGGGTTCGGTTGCAGACCCTTATCTGCAGCGCCTATCATGCAGTGTGTGCAGCGTACTACAACGGAAGGCGAAGGTATAGTCCTCAACGGGTGTGTGAACGGGAACGGGAACATCCCCCAGGGCTGATGGCAAAGTGCAAAACCCGCGCTATACGCACCAGCGCCGCGTCATCGTCGAAGCTTCCATCGTCACATACTGCAGCCCATCCGACTTTGCCTTCTTCGCCACTGACCCAGACGTCTCGGGATGACACCTCCAACCGACCCTTGAAAACGTTACCGCCCACCAGGCGAATTCCATTGCGGCTACCTACGGAGTTAGAAACCCACCAGTCAGCAGATTTCGTGTTTGCACGCACCAAAGCGCGACAGGTGTTCACCGCGGCTTCTCGCTCACTTCCCGAAACTTACGACCGATTGCCTTGGCCTCCGCACACCCTGAAGGTCACAAAGAGGCAAAAATGACTATTTTACAGCACCGAGCAAGATAGCGGGTGCTCCGCACGTTTTTTTACTGGTATTAAACCTACAATATTCACGACAGAAGGTTATCCATTGACGACATGAGGCAGACGTATAGTAGGCGTCATACGGTAATTAAGGACACAATAATCGAACAACTATTTTTGCCCGCGGAAAAGCACGTGTCCGTACAGAAAAGGAGGCAGGTTACATATTGATGCATCATGATGGACGCGTCATGTAACACCCTCTTAGTATCAACAAGGGTCAGGCAAACTGCAGGATCGGTTCGTGTGACATACATCACGAAGACGGCGAGTACCGAAGTGAAGTTATACTCGGTACATACCTACGCCTACAAGAAGAATGCACAACATGCCCACGAATGCGTTCGACCTCATTGCTGGCGCCACCAATACCGTGCGGCCGTTTCAACGCTGAAGCGTGTGACGGAACGATACAATACGATTTCTGTGGCTATTAACGATAGATGCCGAGCTAGAGCCTAGGAAAGATGCTACATGGAGGGCTAGAACTCGTAAGGCCCAATGGACGGCAAGCCATCGTAAAGCCTAGAGCTCCAGGGAGATGGAACATTGGACGACGTACGATACGCGCCTTTGGGGTTGTACCATTATTACCCTTACAACTGAATTGAAGGATTTGACAGGTTACAGGGATCTGCAGGGTACAACAGAAGGGAGGGCCATAAGGCTCGCGACCGTGTGTAGTTGCTGTATAAATAGCCGTTAAAGTGAAATTGAGCAGTGTTGGGTTCGCACAGTAAAGTGCAAGCAATTACACTGCACGCGATCAGGTGTGCTACCCCTGGCCTGCTGGCCACACTGGGCCACGTTGTTTCGTAACCGTTACAACGGTACTACGTGGTACCTGGTACCTTTGTATCTCAATGGATGATCAGTATCCATGTGAGATACGAATTTGCGACGCCGGCTGAGCAGACCTGGAATTCATGGAAGGAATCCATGGCCGTTCGTGCTGCAAATATGTAACGTATGCATGCAACCCGTCGAATGCGTGACGCCTTGATACGTTCGCAGTTGTCGTGTAGATTTGAGGCGACCGGCCGGTATTAACAAGCAGCCCTTTTGCATGCAATAGCCGATAGGTATTACTGGAATTGCTACCTGTCCAAAGCGTACCAAATGTTGGTCTGATTAGGTCCACGCAGCGACGCCCATAATCGTGTTCTTGCCCAGCCAGGCCCAGCTGCTATGCTTCGCCGTGACATACCGGCAGTAGCTTGGCTGAAGTAAGGCACGCATTGCGTCTGAAGACCAGCGCCAATCAGAGCCAACTGAATTCACCCTATCCGGAACATGCCTGAATGGAGTATACCGCTCGCATCGTATCATCCGTTGTTCTGACCGAGGGGCTGCTTGGGCTGCAATTGGTGTAATAGTAACTGTTACAGTTAGTGGGTGCATTGCTGATAGGGGGCCAGTTCGGCTACTTCCCTCTGGGTGGCTGGTGCCGCTGTTTGTTCTCTGGCCCTTTGGTTGGGGTTTCTGGTGGTTTGCCATATCTCGGTCGACTGTTTTGTTCTCCTTCCTGGGTCTCTTTCGGTGTCAGGCGATGCGCCCGATGGCTCTACCTTCTGGTCTGGGCCCATTAACAGCTACTACTACCTAGCAGACCTGCAACCGGAGAACCAGTGGAGCGCCACTACGATGCAATCAGAGCAGCTACCCACCGCTCGTCCCAGTAACATTTACTACGATCCCGGAGGACACAAGTTCCGATCAGGACACGCCCACCTGGGGACGAGAAAACCAAGAAGCAAGGGGAAAACACCTGCCACCACGCAGGGCCTGATCATGAACACACATCCATGTAACCGTTACAACAACATCCATGTCGTCCCGCCCCTCACACACAAGGAGACCGGAAACACAAAAAGGGGTGGTGACGCCCCACAGCGGCCCAACCCTTCCGAGGAAGCCCCAGCGCTGTAAATTCCCGAAGAAGGGCCCCAAACTCCACCATCCCACAGCGGATGGCACGGTTCTGCAGTTCCAACCTAGGAGCAACAAGAGGGTCACCAGCCCCCGACATCTTCAGGGGCGCAGCCATAAACCGGCGCCCAATCCATGGCAGCAACAGCTGCCAGGACCACCACATCCCAGACACAGGGTTTATGAAAGCAAGCAGTCAGGAAAGCGTCCACTGCATAGGACACCAGGGGGTGAGGATGCCGGGCTCGCCACGTCGCCGCATATCGGCTGCTGCGTCTCAGCTCTGGGACCCCATGTACGCCTGTGTTGGGTGACACAGGGGACGTAGAACCCGGTGCTGCTCCACTCCTGACGATACCAGGGGCTCGCTAGATAAAAAAGAGGATGCGTTTGGAGCCTAAATAGCCCCAGATAGGGGTGCGGTGGTAGTTCAATCAACAAACTAGGGGGTCAAAACCATGCCTATGTCGGTGAAGAGTTGGCTGGTGAGGCAGTGATCCTTCATGCACGCGCGCTGTGAGAAGGGACTACATGGAGGAGGGTTTCCTTGTGAGGAAGGTACCTTGATGCGCTGCACGCGCGCCTCGATCACGCCCAATCGCCGCGACAGATCAATGACCTTCCGTTGAACCCTGGCCATGGCCGCAGCATCTTTCTCATGCAGAGCCAGCGTCTCGGGCACCTTGATATTGTCCAGCACTGTGCGGGGTACGCATCCAATTTGAGTAAACGATCAACGGCCAAAACCCCTCGTCAGCTGCAGCGATTTACTCACTGCCACGGATTCGATTAAGCTCCTGCCCTAGACATGCTTGACTTGCAGCAAGTTTGTCGTAAATATCTTCGGCAGCGCCCCTCTGGCGAGCGAGGATGGCGCGACACTCTGCAAGTGCTTCAAATAATTGAGTTTATATAGCTGTATGGACACTGCTGGCAGCACGTTAGCTCACCGCCCGACACGACGGCAGCTGCGACATCGCTGTCGATGACACCGGCAGGCAGCAACATGGGATACAGATTGTAGCGCGTGCGACGATGATCGTGTCAACAATGTTTCCCTTTAATCGGCCTAGTGCACAGCGGGAGGGAAACATTGTACACCTTAGTAATCTACATCGATATGCGTTGTTCCTCGGCATGGCAGGGGGCGGCGTCGAAATGATGAGGCGTGGTACGAAGCGGAGTGAAGGCGTGATGAGTGTAAAAGTGAAAGTTGCGAGCGCAATTGCATGCGAGGCGGCCAACGAATCGCAGACGCTCGCAGGGCAGGCTAGCTGATCATCATGGCCAAAGACATGAGTTACACCGGGCCCAGAGGGCAGAGGGCGAATAACCTCGCCAGGACAATAAATGTGCGGTTGAACGGTCGGCCGCCCATGTAGGGACGCTCCGTAGATCCGTACATAACGCCAGCCCCTTTGGCGTAAGGCCCGTAAGACACGGTACAAGAAGGCACAACCCACACAGCATTCACAGCCGTACAAAGTTCTGCGAATGCGATCATGTGACCAGCGCTTCCTGTTGCCTAGGCCAAGAGGCAGCAGCCCAAGCTGTGAGTTCAGGCTGGGGCGGCATTAGCCAAAAACATAAGCCATCAGGAACCGCCGTGGCGCGACGTGAAACACGCATCAAAACTTTGGCGACCCGCTGCGAGGCGAGGACTCCCTTATGGGCACCCGCCGCATCTGGGCTCGCGGCTCGCGGTCCCCCTTTTGCCTGCGCGCGACACGTAACGACCGTACACATCCCCTGTCAACCACCACAAGAGCGATTCGTTGACCAGACCGCTGCAGAATGCCAGTGCACTCTATCGGCTAGCATCGACAACTCCCCACCCAGGCATGCCCCACAGCAGGTTTCGGCCGTCACGGACACTAGGTGTAACACGTCCAACACGTCCTGACACATCAGCCTTCGCTCAACGCTCATCATCAACACCAGGCGTCCATACAGTACCTCCAAGCTTGTGCACGCACCGCACGACAGCGCCCGCCCAACCCTCGTCGAGCCAGCATGCTTCCCATACTAGCGTAGTACGACAGGTGCCGCTCGCCCCACACGATTGAACCAAAGCCGTACAGTACAACCCACAATTGCCGTGAGCACGGTCGCCCCCAGCACCCATGCTAGGGCGTCAAAAGGACTTCACCGGAGTACTAGGCACCCGACCTGCACAGCAACGCGGCGGCCGTATGGCAGTACTATAAAATGTTATGCATATGCCCGCCGACCCACGGGCCACCTTACGGGACCGTCTTGGGTTGTTTTTTGTTTAAAAGCTCACATTTGCAGGAGGAGTTGTTCCCAGGGGATGCGGACACGCCTCCGCGGCTTCGTGAGGCTCCGTGCGGGGAACTCTGTGGGTCGTACAGCCGACTCACCGACCCACTGATACACGTGAACAAACGGTCGAGCGAGCCAGTAGCATTTCTGTGCAGCTGCTTGGTATTTCTAAGCCTACCCTGCCTGCCGACGACCTGTCACGCACGTGCTAACCTCTAGACGCGAACGAAACGTAGCCTCCGTACGATGCACTGGGCAACTAGGTGACACTCCGAGCGCGATCGCCTCGCTGCCCTCCATCCCCGCTGCCCTCCCCTTCGGCCCCGCCCTCCCCACGCCCCTCCCCAACGCTCCGGAAGGCCTCGCGGGAGCGGCCCCCCCCTACGATATCGCAACAAACCGCAACTACTGAACACTGAGCTGAACTGCGGCAGGCCCTGCCCAATCTGCAACCCCACCACGGCCACTGCCACCATGTATGCTACCCGGATGGTTCGCTGACCTCGTCACTCCCTGGTACCGGCCCTACCACCGCCGCCGCCGCTGGCACCGATCCCGCAGCGGCCCTTTCCCCGGATCCTGACACTAGCGCTGCGACCGCCTCCGCGGCGGGCGTCCCTGGCCCTGACATTGATCCCTCCGTTACCCCTGGCAGCGCAATGGTGTCGGTGCGGCTTTGGGACACCAACGCGATTGCATCCCAGAAGCCCTGCCGCAGCGTTTTGTCAGTGGGATTGAGCTTGAGGCCCTGCTGGAAGGCGTGGGCCTTCAAATGGGAGACGCAACAACGGTGAGGGTGCGAGTCAGGGCGCGGGCAGGAGTGTTGGAGTACGGAGGCGGTGGTGCCGAGCTATTGTACCCAGACTGCCTCCCGTTCCCCTCCCTTCGCGGGTCTTAACTTCCAGTCGCTCCGCTTCGCGTCGCTTCGCTTCCCGTCCCTTCGCTTCCCGTCCCTTCGCTTCCGTACGCCTCCCTTTCCAATGTGTCCCTTTCCTTCGCTTCCCTTTGCTTTCCTTCGGTTCTCCCCTTCGATTCGCCCCCAACGTTTCCTTCCGCGTCCCTTCGCTTCGCATCTCTTCCCTTCGCTTCCCTTCACTTCTTTTTGCTTCCCTTCGCTTCTCCCTCTCTTCCCTTCCCTTCTCCCTCCCTTCCCTACCCATCTCTCCCCCTACCGACCGCGGATGCATAGTCTTTGAGGTGAAAAAGAGCAAAGCCCTTGTGGTAGTGACCATCCATGATGTGGGGAGCCAGCTCGACCACGCGGTCCGCGTCAGCAGCGGCTTTGTCGTACTGCTGGAGGCACGACAACGCAATTGACCGCATGCGATACAGCTGCGATCGGACATACATCCGGGAGCGGCAAGGGAAGGGCGTACATGAACTGCTTGTCAATTATGGTGGCTTTGCAGGGCCCATTGGGGCAGGGCTACGGGTCGGCTCCCTCGTGGAAGCGACTGCCAAAGCAGGGGAGTCGTGGGAGAGTGCAGGTACGTCAGCTACCCTCCAATGGTGTCCCGAGTGACGTGGGTCCGGTCCCCATACCAGCTCACACTAACGAGGGTGGAGTCTTTAACGGATGGTAAACTGGCAACGATGGGCGCGTGACGCATCCGTGCGGATATGGCATTTGTCGCGGTGTATGGATGACGTGTTAGGGACAAACCAGTCAAAACGCTGCACCTATCAGGCAGGACGCCTGTCGAAAGGGGTGGGCGTGCTGATAGATAGGCGAGCAGTTGCATGTGAATCGATCCAAAGTAGCGCCTCTGGACCAAATGTTGAACTCCACGCGTGTCAGCACATGAAGGCGTGCCGCTTGTCCCCACCTTGTAGCTGGTAGAGTGGAGTTCTATGGCGATGTCAAGGCATCTCAAAGCTTCCTCAAATTGCTTCATGGACAAATGTTCCTTTGCCCTCCGCCGCAACTGCATGTCAGGTGAGCGGAATGTTCGAGACCCATCCTACTGAGCCGCGAGCATGGCATGTGAGGCAGCCGGACACACGTACCTCATTGATCTTTTGCTCTATACGTGGGTCTATTTTGGCTTTGATTTTCTTCCTCTCGCCGTCAACGCTGCCATTGGAGCTCGCTGTGGTTCTAACTTTCTCCGCCATCTGCCCTGCCACAGCTTGCAAGTATGTTCGACTTGGATAAATGTTATGCTAATTTCATCCGAAAATATTTAAGGGTATGCTATTGGTAGGCAGGTTGGGCCTTCGTCCAAGTAAAAGTAGGGGAATGCAACACAGTAAGGATGTACGAATGCAGCTTGGGATTAATTGTCATGAAATGCTTGTAATAATAGTAGGGTCCTGCGGCTTTCGGTGGAGGTTGGCCGGGATGATGATAACTTGGAAAAGTCAGACCAAACGGCCACATTCGTGTTACGGATATCCTGGACAAATAGTCAATCCCTAATATCCATTCCATAAATTTAGCTGAGGTTACAGAGTTCACGCTTTCCTTGGTTGAAGCAGGTAGAAAGAAATGATGTGCCACTGCAGCAGGCACCGTCGCGCCCTGAAAGATGCACACTTAAATTTGCGCATTGCCGGGCCCCTCTTTTCATTGTACAATTGAGGATATTAATTGACACGGCCGCAGCGGCCGGACAACGGACCCGGCCGGTCGCTAACGCCGCTTTGAAGAAGAACAAATGACTTGCAATTACTCTCTCGAACTAAGAGAGGTGCGGGGAGTTCCCTGGACGTGCAGCCGCCTGGTGCTGGAGGTGCGGAAACCGTCGTGCGATGCTGCAGTGATGCTATTCCGTGCATGTCACACCTTGAACCCTTCGCCTCATCACGCGTGCCTCGCGCCTTCCCACTAGTAGGTCATTGTGCGGACGCCTCGGCTGCTAAGCACAGTCCGGAGAAAGCACGCGACGGAGCCCTTTCAGGTGCACTCAGCCCGCGGCGTAACGGTCCAGTGGGTGCAAGCGAAGAGCGCAAAGGTAGGGCGGAGGTGGTGCGGGACCCCCATTTGCAGGATGGCGCCCTCATGACTTATGCAGTGTGTACAGCGATGATAGCTGACGCCAGCCGTACGACGAGTGCAGCGCGACAAAGATCAACTTAGCCAGGACAGGACCTCCCCTGGGTTTCCGTTTCCCGTGGCGGTGCAGGCGTATGTGCGGCTTCGTGTGGTGGCCTCAGACGCTCCGTTGGACGTCGCAGCGGAGGCAGAAGCGGCGGCCGTTGCGGTGGTGGATGGGCGGGGCTGCAAGAGCACCACGGTGCCGCTGCTGGTGGGAGAGGCGGGGCTGCAGGCAGGGCTGCAGGCGGCGCAGCTGCAGCTGTCGCTGCCGCTGTTGTCCGAGCCGGACGGCGCCAGTGGCGGGGAGGGAGGAGAGGCTGGCGCGCTTGCGGCGGAGGTGAGCTGGGGGCTGTGCAGGAAAGGATATTAGGGTTTGGAGTGAGGGCTCGCGGACAGGAGGCCAGCAAGCACAGCCTTCGCGGACCACCCTTCGGCCATTCCGTCGGAATACGTGTGCCGGGGATATACAGCGACAGCAGCCGGGCGCTGGGAAAGTGTTTGCATGCGATCTAGTGTTTGCATGGGTCCTAAAGCTGGCCTGATTTCACGGTGCCGGCGGGCCAGCCAGGTGCTGATGCCCTTTCCCTGAGGCCCTGCAGGCCGCAACGACTTTTATCCCCGCTCACCCGCCACAATCTCCGCCGGCAGGTCGACCTCGTGCTCCGTGCATCTCCAGCCAACAGCGGCTCCGGCGCAAGGGCCGCTGCCGCCGCCACCAAAGATGCCACCATGGCCGCCGCGGCCCCCTCGGTTGTCTCCTGCGGAGCGTCTGCCACAACACACGCCTGGGTAGAACCCGCTCCGGTGCCCGCCCAGCCGGCCGCGCCCAGAAAGAGGTCCTGGCTCCTGGCTCTGGGGCTCGGTCGGCACGGCGGCGGCGGCACCGCCTGCGCCGACGTCACCAGTACGGACGTCCAGACGGACGATCAACCCGTGGCAACCGCCAACTGCAATGGCGGCGGTATAGGCGCGACGCGCTCGGCGCAGCGCCTGTCCGTTGTCATTGAGGGTGCTGACGGCGCCGCCGGAGGGCCAGTGGACGGCGGCGTCCGCATCTCTGGCGGCTGGCACCCGCTGGCGATGCTGACGCCAGCCACGATGTCCGGGGCACCCTTGGCGAGACAGGACGTCCTTGCCATGTCGCCGCACCCGATATGCGAGGGCCGGGCTGCGGGGCTCAACAAGCCATCCGCCTCGCGAGGGGTGGCGACCACGCTGCCCAACACCATGTCGTCTGACGGCGGGGCGGCGCCTGCCAGTGTGGCGCCTGCCAGTGTGGCGCTTGCAGGTGTGGCGCTTGCAGGTGTGGCGTCGCCTGAAGCGCAGCCGCCGGCGGAGGTCCTGACGTCGCCGTTCCTGCCGTTGTCGTACGCTGCTCAGCCGGCAGCGCCGGAGGCGAGCGCGGCGTCCTCCTTGCCGTTGGTCCTGGCGCCTACGCATTCGGGGGTTTCGGAGCCGCAGCCACCCAAGCGCCGCCGCCTGGGAGAGATCTTTGCCCGCCTGTTCAACCCCTCGGCCCAGAGCCACATGCGTCGGGTTGCTGCCGTGGAAGCCAGCGCCGCCAGCGTTGGGCCCGCGGAGGCGCCAGCCGTACTGGCGGACAGCATCGCCTCCTCGCCGGCGCCGCTGGCGTCGTCCTCCGACACGGGCGCCGTACAATGTCGTACGATGACATCAGTCCCGGAGGTAGGCCACATGCGCAGGCACGGCAGCCCCGTTGGGGTTACGCCGCTGGTGCCGCCCAGCCCCCGCCTGGGAGACGTGTACCGGGTGCAGGACAACGCCATGGCGTCCGACGCCGGCGTCCAGCTTGGTTTCGCGGCGCCCGTCAGTGGTTCCGGAGCCAGCTGCGGCGCCGGCGAGGCGCGCGCCGGCAGCGGCATGCTGCTCCCCGGGCTGGACTCTCCTGGCTATGGCGAGGCGTCGCCCGCCGGCGGACCGGACCGTCTCACCATCGAGCCCCCCGTTGATGACATGGCGGCTGCGAGCCTGACCAGCCCCATGGCTACGTCGCCGGTAACACCTGCAGGCGGGTGCTTCTTCTGGCGGTACGGCGCCGCCGCGCGAGCTCGCGCTGCGCAGGTGGCCGCGGCAGCGGGCAGCCAGTGCCAGGGCAAGGCAGGCGCGCCGGTTGAGGCTGCGCCTGGCGCGGCAGCAGCCTCGGCCCAAGCTGAGCTGTGCTCTCGGTCTCCAGCGTTGACGCGCTCTGGCGCGTCGTCGACGTCCGGCGTGGGGCGCAGCTCCGGAGACAAGCAGGCCGCGGGGCAAGGCCCGGGCCAGCAGCAGCACCAGCGGCAGCTCTGCCAGCTGAGCCAGCTCGGGCAGCACAGGCGCTGCTCCGGAGCCGTGGCGGCTGACGGCGACTCACAGGCGGCGCCTAGCAACCCGCTGGAGGCGGCGATCGGGCGCGTGGTGGAGTTTGTGAGCGCCCAGACGGGCATAGGCGACGACCTGCGCGCCGCGTCGCTCAGCCAGTGCCAGTGAGTTGGTCGTTGGCGGTTGCGGGTCGTTGGTGATTGTGGGTGGGTCTGCTCGCGCATTCGTGCGCGCACAGCGGGCGCGAGGCGCGGAGGCAGGACCCAGCTGGTACGACACGTCGCCGTACAGTCCACGCCACCCAGGCAGCCGTGTGCAGTCGGTTTTGGAGTGGGCGCTGCTGAGAGACGGGCGGCTTCGGGAGGGCCCCGCGCTCGCACCAAAGCCAACGGACTGCAACAGCTCGTGCCGCAGCTCAGCCTCTCCAGCCGTAGCCCCAGCAGGCCCACCTGCTCCATCCCCATCTCCAAACCCCATCCGTCCTTAAACCTTCAAATGACGGCCTCCGTATGCCGCACCCTCCAGGTTCCTGCTGGACTGCCTCCGGAGCCCCGAAATGTGCTGGCTGGTGGGCGACAGCCTGCTGCAGCTGAAACACGAGGTAGGCTTCCCCTTCGACTCCGGCGTCCCCATACCGGGCGCTCCGGACTGGTTCCGCCTGGTGCTACAGCCGTTACAGTCCACGCCCCAGCCAGCACCGCCGCCGCAGGACCAGCCCACGAACGCCGCCGCAGCGGCGGCAACGGCGGCGGTGCCGCCGCCGCAGCAGCCTCGTCCGCCGCCGCCGCCCCGTGGTCCGGAGGTCATGAAGGTCCGATGGGCGCGGATCGACCAGCGCCAGGTGGGCGGCGCCAACGCCTGCGCCGCGATTGTGTTCGAGGTGGCGGCGTGGTGCCTGGGCGCCGTACACCGCTGGCGCAACGCGGTCACTATTGCGGGAGCGCCCGGCGTCGGAAGCGGCGGCCGCAGCGACTCCGGCGGCCGCCGGGACTCTGCCGTCTGGCCCCAGCCGCAGGCCCCAGACCACGTCAGCGCCGGCGGTGGCAGCACCTGTCGCCTGGAGCTCGTGCCGTCGCTGTCTTGCTCGCAGCGAGACCGCCTTCCGACGCCGATCGAGCTGGAGGCCATGACGGGCGCGGCCCTGGAGCAGTGTATCGAGACCGGGACGGAGGTATGGCAGGGCCTGCTGCTGCAGTCGCCGGCGGTGCGGGTGGCGTCTAGCACGGGGGACTTCGACCTGGAGCACATGCTGGGTCTGGGCGGCTACAGCCAGAGGCTGCGGCTTGCGGACTACTCGGCAGCGACTCTGCTAGAGCCCAGCGCTGGCGGTGGCGCCGACGGCGCTACTGCTACTGCCACCGCCGCGGCGCGGCGGGCCAGCCGGGAGCTGCGCAGCAGCGGCGGCGGCGGTGGTAGCGGAGGTGGTGGCGGTGCTGAGGGTGCGGTGTCGGGTGAGCTTCAAGCCGACCACAGCGGGCAGCTGCCGGCGTCTCCTAGCCTTCTGCCCCCGTCGCAACCGGCAGAAGCTCGGCTCGCGCAGCAGCAGCAGTTGGAGGGGCAGAGATGCCCGGACGACGGCCAACACAGCCATCATTTGCAATCTCCCACAAAG
The DNA here is from genome assembly GCA_003116995.1 of Yamagishiella unicocca. Classification (NCBI taxonomy): domain Eukaryota; kingdom Viridiplantae; phylum Chlorophyta; class Chlorophyceae; order Chlamydomonadales; family Volvocaceae; genus Yamagishiella; species Yamagishiella unicocca. The sequence continues at coordinate 2,769,307 of BDSL01000002.1, forward strand.
CAGCAGCAGCAGCTGCCTACCCGGCCGCCTCGACCTCCCGCGTTGGTCGTACACGTCTCCACGGATCCAGCACCTCTGTACGACAACTCTGCCGGCGGCGCAGCGCACCCGGAGCTGCCCTCGCGAGCTCGTCGCGTCTCGCAGTGCGGGGTGCCGGCCTTCGCCTCCCTCGTACGCGGCCTGACGCAGGTACGGCAATTGTACGACGATCAGCCTAGCGGTAGCGCTGCTGCTGCTGATCCAGTCGTGCGGTTGGCACACGTGGCACCTTCTCCCGCCCTCGGCTCGTTGCCTCGTCCCCCCTAACCGCCGGACGCGGCAAGCGTACCCCATGTCTCTCTGCTGCTACCCCGCCTTCCCTTCCCAGCTCAGCCCTGCTCACCTCTCTTCTCTTATCAACGCATTCCTCTGCTCGGGCACGATATTGTTTTTTAATAAATTGCATGCTGGTTGTCCTCACGGTGCCAACCCGCACTCTCCCACGCCGATGACGCGCCGCCTCCACAGGTTTCTCGCTAGTCAATCCGAGTGCTCCAGCATGCATCCACAACTTGGTGTCCTAAGACAATGCGCCAGCTATCCTATCCATGTCATGTAACCGGCTTTTATGCCACCCCCCGCAGGGCGTCTACGTGCTGGGCTGGCACGGTCACTTCGCGACGCTTTGGCTGCGACCGGGTGGTGTCGTACACCTCATCGACTCGCTTGGGGCGCGTCTGGCGGCTGACTGCCCGCTGGCGTTCGTGCTGGAGTTCGATGACCCGTCGGACTTCCTGACCTTCTTCCTGACGCGACATCAGGTCAGGCGCGACTCGGCGGCATCAGACGACATCGCGGGCGGCAACATGGCCGCGCTGATCGAGGTACACCGGCTGGAGCTGCAGCCGTCACGGTAACTGTTTCTCTTACGACTGTACGAGTACGTATGTAGTGGTGTGTGCGGCGGCGGTGGCCGAGACTCCTCGGGTTCGTTGCATTTAATAAGGCGCCGGAGTGGGTGGGCCTGCTGGGCGCAGTGGGAGCGATTTTGAGCGGTTGTGGGCAAGCGTGCTACTCAAGTGTGGCATTTGAATGCATGGGTGAGTGCAGCGCCTGAACCGCAGTCGCTACAGCCCTTATGCCGCGCTACTATCTGCAGAACTGACGTTGTTTCGGGTTTCATTGCAGTACTAGCAGTAGCAGCAGCTACGCGCGGATAGGCGACCGTGTCGAAGGGCGTTTGGGGGCAGCGCCATGTGAAGGGCCGAGTGGGATTGTAAGTGCCCGGAGTGGCAGCCGGTAGGTGGGGGGGATCGTGTCGTCGGAGACAAGGGCCCCCACCGCCCTCCAGGGCGCAAAGCGGCGCAGGTGCGTGAGATCCTGCGACCTCTCGGGCACCCGTGTACGAACTGTGCGTCACAACATTGACTTCGGAGCATCCCGGCTGCAGGCTATAGTGGTTGTCGGAACCCCGTGGTGCGGGGTGGCTGGCAGAGACTGTTGGTCGTTGTGTTAGTTGTCGGGTTCGGCACGAAGCAGGGCGCGTTTGTGAGAGAACAAGGAAACCGCTACTAGTGGTACCGTATTGCCATGATATGGCTTGGGCCCGCGGGCGGCTCTGTGCGCGGACCGTGCATCAGTTTGTTGCCATGCTCTTTGTCGCTTGCGCGCGCATAACGTGACCTCGACCTGACTTGACGTCTGACAGTTTTCACACGGGGTCAGAGTCATAAGTTACGCACTTGCCTGTTCCCGGACGTTCGTGACCTAAGCTTACGAATGGGAATTTTGAGTGTGGCAAACTCATCCGGGTGGGTCGTGCAAGGCTGGGAGTTGTAATACCGTAGGACGTTCTGACCTGGACTAGTGTCAGGTTCTACTTCTGTGCGATCATTGGCGTAGAAAGACACAAATTGGCTTGACTCTTGGACTGTCGACTCGACACCGATGCTTGTGCGGTGGTGAAGGGCGGCCCTGGGGCTGCACGCTGTAAGGCCCTCTGAAGCCGTCCTTGCCGTATGGCGTGATCTATCGCAAACCCAGCATTTGTCGAGGAAAGGAGATCACCGCCTTAGCTAATGGGGGAGCCCTTTGCTCCATTGCATGCTGTTCAATCAGGAACCGGAATTGGTGCGGCTGTGGCAATGTGGTATAGAGGCAGCGGCGTGCGGGCGATGGCGATCGGCAACGTATATTGCTCGATAGTCCAGCCAGCGCAGTACGCCCCTCTGCGCAGGAGCTAGCACAGGAGGAGCTAGCATAGGCGGTAGCTGGCAGCTCGACCCAGCTACGGCTTAAATCCGCACCATTCCCCTCCCCCGGGGAAGGGGCGGCGGACGTGGACGACACCAAGGTCCACGAGAAGCGCCGCACGACACGCAAGCCCAAGCAGGTGGCCAACAAACTCCTGGTCCGACCCTATCATTGTCAACAGCTCAAACCCAACATTTGTGTCCTAAACTCCTAATACGCGTGCACCAGGAGCAGCGGCGGCGCCGACGACCACCTGCACGACCACCTGCCGGCCGCGCCCCGACCCATCCACCCACCCACCAGGCCCCTTCCTGATAGGCGCGTTGCTCACTCGCCAACGGGCACACCGTCCTGCACGCCGCCGCTGCAAGGATGGTGCGCGCGCCTGGACATGCCGCCAGGCCGCGCGGTCGCACCGCTGCGCTGACCCGCCCCTAGGGATGCATGCAAGCTCTCCAGGCGTCCAACGCCCCGCACAATCCCGAACACGGCGCCCATCGCCCGCTACGCCCAGCTCCACCACGTGAGCAAAGCCAGCCAGCTGCGGCCCAGTGCCCCACGTACGGGCCCGTCCTCACAGGGTCCTTGCTGCCCGGTCCGGTTCGGCTCCCTAGTGATGTAAGGGCCGTATGCGGCTCCCTGTCCTTTACATATTGAGGGCACCCGGGTTGGGGATGCCCAGGTTCTTGGCCAGCTCCCGCATCTTCTCCTTCATGCCCTGAGGTGCAGGCGGGTAAGGAAGGGAGGACGCCGCGGATGGGGCAGGGTCGTACTGGTCAGCTGTGGGCAATTGCCAAAAGCCAGATGGCCACCGCCAAGCGCTGGGCCTGAAGCCAACATGGTCACGGTCATCTGCAGCCGCGATCCGGATACCAGGCCCCGTGCGATGTTCATGCGGCGGCGGTGCCGTGATGAGCGGTCTTGCCACTATCCATGGTGAGATCAGTGCCTGGGGAATCCTACTTTGACCAACGGGGGCCGTCCGTCCTCAACGTACCACATGGGTCCAGGGAGGGGCCAAGGTCACGCTATGCAGAACAATGCGCACAACGCTCGGTACTCCATTTTCCCTACCCAGCCGGATTGCAGCGGCACAGCTGTAATACGCTGTTGGAGCCATGCATGAGAGGCTGTGCAATGAGCTGCGACCGCAGGGAACCAGCGGCCATGCTGCGGCCGTGCGCGATGATGGTAGTGGTGGTTGCAACAGCGCCTCAAACTGGGCCAGCTTACACCCCCGACCGCACTCACCGTAACGCTCTTCCTGTGAGCATCGCGCATGGCGTCCGTCGTGCGACGAGAGCACTCCTGCGGGGGGGGCCGAGGCGAGGAGAGGACGGGGGTACAGATGGTTAAGGTGGCGAGGCGCATAGGGTGCTTCACGTTATGGCAACACGAGGAGCGGGACAGCAGCCCACCTTTGACGTTTCGTGGGGAAAGCCGAACGCCCGATCCAATCACCACCCTAGCTGCGGCCGACAGCGCATAGCCACCCAGCAGCCCCCACACTAAGGCAGCCGTCGCGTGTTGGACTGACGACGGCAGCGACGCCGGGCGGTGCAGTGCGGTGAAACGGGCCCGCCCTGCTGTTTCGTTCCCAAAGCCAGCCCGCATGCCACCGGGTGCTCCCCCATACCAATCTCACTCCCAGCCCAACGCCCCGTGTCTGCCCCAGCCCCTGCGGCCTGAACTTTCCGTCTCCCCCATTCACACCTGCCCGCCTTAAACCCCCTGCACCCCTAGCTGCGTGCTTCTCCAGGCTCCCCCGCCCCCACCTCTGCGCCCAGGTCCATGGCCGCTTGCGTGATCTCCACACTCTTGGGCTCCTGGTTGCCCGACATGGTAACCTGAATATGAACAGATTAGCGGCCAAAGAGGCAGCGGTGGAAGGACATTGAAGTCGGCAACGTCCGCCGTCTTTGCAGCACCGTAAACCAAGGTGGCCGAGGTCTGCTGAGCAGTGGTAATGTGCTCGTGCTTGATCCAGGTGAAGAGGGCCACCTTGAGGATGCTTCGCGCAGCCTCAAAATCCCAACAAAAAATGGATGCTGGCTGGGATGTAGTGCTGACTAGGGCCGGCAGAATCGACGCAAACAACCCAGATGACCCGCCTGGCCATAAGGCAGCCCCAAGGTGCATTGGGCGTGGATTGCAGGTGATGCATGCCCTAGTTGCAAATTCCATAACAACGGTCAGTCCTCTCACCCGTACAGTCTCCTCATCATCGTACCCCTCGAACTCAGTGCTGCGAGGACGAGCGGGAGTGTGCGGGGGCAGCAAACAACACGGTTAGGGTACAATTGCTGCGAGCAGGTTTTTTGCACAGATGGTCGAATGCTATTATCGGGAAATGCATTCACAGCCAAGACTGGCTGCGGAGTAAAATGGAAAAGGAAACGGTCTTACGCAGCCAGCTCAGCTTGCACGCGAGCCGTCTCCGTCTGCACCAGCTGCTGAGCCTTCTTAACACTCTCCATCAGGTTCTTCATGTCAAATGGGTTGCCACCACCGCCCTGCATGCGTTGTGTGGCAAATTGTCAGCCACTGACCGACACCATTGGGCCGCCATGGCCCATACGACCAGCAGACGCGAGGCATACAACATGTACGTCACTGACCGGACCACCACCACCAAACAGAGCGTTGACTTGGAGCTGCGCGCGCTGGCGCCTGCAGCTGCACAGAGTGTCCAGGGTAAGACGTCAGGCGAGCGGCTTAACCAGATCAACAATTACATGACTATAATAATCTGTGTTTAACAACGCGTACTCAAACGCAAGAACGGCTGTAGGTGATCTGACCTCGGCGGAGCGACGCGGCGAGCACCATGCCTAGCGGGCAAGCCCGCGTGGACGCGCATAGAACGTGCAGCAAGAGCCATGGTTGCGATGTTTCTTAATAGAAGTTATGTATCTAGGCAATTGGGTCAAATCAACCTACATTGCAAACGTGGTTTCGGAGGTTCAGTCCATCAAAGCTCCCGCACGCCCAGATGTCTCTCTCTTTTATGCTTTCAGCCTAGGGCCCTAGGCCTAGGAGGACGACAAATCACCTGTCGGGTCACTTTTACCCTACCTACCGCACGCTGATTAAGAATGATGTTGCAGCAACGCCAGTTTGGTGCCCGGGTGGCTACCCGCGCAGAGCGGGTAGTCATGCCGGCTGTCTTGCCCATCACAGCTCCCGTTGTGGCGATGCCTTTGGCTGGCGTGGTGTGCGCGACGCCGTCGCCTGTCGCCTCCAAGCGGAACGTCAGCCGGCTACGCGTATTAGCCGAGGCTGCTGCCATAGATGCTCCTCGCCAGTACCAAGCCCCCGGCAAGGGAGTGTCCCAGGTGAATCAGGCTGGTCGCCGCCCCAGAATCGACTGAAGGAATTCAACGATGGACCTTCGTCGCTTCAACAAATATCAGCTTATTACCCAAGCTTGACGTTTTATGCTGCCTGTTTTTGGGCTGACGTCTTGGGGGTAGAGAGCCGCGTCTACAATGAAACGTAATGGCTCGCACGCGACGCTTTTCCAGCCTCTAGGCTTACTAACCATCACATCGCATAATGTAGGTGAACGTGGTGTATAAGTTCGGTGGATCTTCCGTTCGCGACGCTGAGCGCATGCGCGAGGTCGCCGACATTATTTGCGGCTTTCCTCAGTACCTCCCGTGCGTGGTGCTCTCGGCTATGGGAAAGGTACGTCTATGATGCAGAGCACTGGCACGGTCGCTCTGTATCCGATGGACCCGCGCGCGGGATAACTGCGGAACCTGGCACAGTAGCTTTTCAGCAGTGTGGCGACGCCTCCCCTCCCCCCTTAGTCCACCTGTGTCGCATAGCTCCCTGCCCTGAGCATGGCCGCGACGTGGTCCTTCAGCCCATGTAACATGGGAGGGGACTGCCGTATATTCCGACCGAATGAAGCCGTGTGCTCCGTAAGAATGAGGCCACAGTGCACTCGTCGCGCGATTCGACTCTCCAAGAACAGATCTTGCAACTGGGGCCCTGCCGCCCTGTGCCATCTCGGAATTACATCCTGCATAGCAACACCCCGCAATCCAACCTTGCCCCTCACGTCAGACCACCAACTTGCTGCTGGAGTGCGGCGACCTGGCGCTCCGGACCGCCACGGACGAGATCGGTGACCTGCCGCCTCTCAAGTAAGCCGCGTCCTCTACCGTGGGGGTTACGTTCGGCCCGCAGCCCTGCCTGTGGCGGTTGTAGGGTCACCCTGGGGCACGTGGAGGGGCACGTGGAGTCGCGGCCCTGCTTGTACGAACCGAAGCACAGCAGGTAGCGCTCCCGCGGTCGGCCGGTGGACACGCTAGTCGTCTTGCCAAGGCATGTTGGCAGCACGTGGTTCTGCGCGGCCATTGTCGGGCGAGCCATGGCGGTGCCCCAGGCGCCGGGGGCCCAGTGCAACACACAGTTTGCCGGAGGGAGGAATTTGGGGCCGTGCCAGGCCAGCACGATGCCGGAAGTACGTTTTTCGTACGCCTTCCGCTCGCCTCCACGCACTACAAAATGACGCTGAAATGGGGCAAGGCACGGTTAGTTTCACCTCCCAGTGTTGCTGGGGGGTTGGGGCCCAGGACCGTCAGGAGAAACTCGGTGTCGGACGGGCTAGGCGTTCGTATTCGTCGTATGGAACCACAGCGGCATCCATTGGCGCCAGACACCTCTCCTGGGCGTTTTGGGCGATGGCGCCGTCGTTGGGATTTAGACCTGTCGAAGAGGTCGCCATGCTGCTCGCCGCTCCAGCGCTCCTGCGGCATCGTTACATCCGTGCATAAGAGAAGAGCAGCAGCGCTGGGGGGCGGAACGCACGTGGGTAGCCAGCACGGGCACTTGCAACTGCAGAGCACCGCTCCCTGCTGCGGCAGCAGACCCGCGGGTCGGGGCGGCGGGACGGGAGGCGTGGCAGCCGGAGTGTTGGATGATCCCGCAGGGCGCTGCGTGCCATTGGACCCGGCAGGATGCGGCGGGACCCAGATCACTGTACGGACAAAATAACTGGCTGGCAATGTGGGCTTCAACGGGTGCGGCTGGTCTCGTCCAACATAAGCCGACCTGGCTGCCACCTCTTGAGTCTTGCTGATCCTGCCGCCCGCCGCCTCCCGGCCCTGCTCTTTCAGGAGCATCCGCTCGCTGCACCTGGAGACGTGCGACGTCCTGGGCATTGAGCCGGCCGTGCGTACCGAGGTGGATCGCCTCATCAACGAGCTGCAGCAGCTGCTGATCGGCATCTCGATCATGCAGGTGGGTGGCTGCCTGGGTGGCACGCAGGCAGGCGGGTGCTTCCTGGCGCACGTAGCGCGAGGGAAGCAGTGGTAGGCGGAGGGGATATGGGTCGTTCGGAGGCACACGGCTGGCGGAGGGGATATGGGTCGTTCGGAGGCACGCGGCTGGCGGAGGGGATATGGGTCGTTCTTATGTTTTTGAGGAGGGACGAAAAGGGAGGGGCCCCGCCATGAGGTAGTGGGGCGGGGCGGAGTTGTAAACTTCTCGGGCGCCTTTGCGCACCTGGTGGGGCCACGGGGAACGGTCGTGTTGTGTCGTGCAGCGGCGCGGTAGTGCGCCTGCCAGATGCCTGCGACATCGCAATGCACTGTGGCTACGACATCGCAATGCACTGTGGCTACGACATCGCAATGCACTGTGGCTACGACATCGCAATGCGCTGCAATTGCTCGTAACGCCAGTGGAGTCGGGGCCGTCCCTTCTTCGGCCTGCACGCGGGTTGCTGTATGGCGGGGGCCTGGAGACGGGTCGGCCCCTGGGAGAGAGGGTCCCCGGGGAATGGGTACGCAACCGCCCCCCTGCTGGCCCCTCCGCTTGCGCAGGACCTGACCCCCCGGGCTAAGGACAGCCTGGTGTCGTTCGGCGAGCGCCTGTCCACCCGCATCTTCGCGTCCTACCTGCGGGCTCAGGTGGGGGACCGGCGGAGGGAGAAAGGGATGGATCAGGGCTGGTTCGGGGGTGAAAGAGTGCCACAAATGTCGCGGAAGATATGTGGGGCGGCTTGGTACGCGTTAGCTGGGTGGCTGGGTGGGTGCCTGGCTGGGTGGGGGTTGCTTAAAGAAGGGCACCGAGGCAGGAGGCGCCGAAGCGCTGCCTGACTGCGGGAGAGGAAGATGTGCGAAAGGGCTCCTATGTCGGGCAAGGGGAGTGGTTACCAGTTGGGGTCGGTAGTGCCATTGCTGGGACCTGCTGGGCGCCAGCTTGCGTTTGCACTCGGCGGGCAGTGTGCGCAACGGACAGTGTGCATACTCGCGGGCTGGGTTGCGATGGCACGAAGGGACAGGGAGGGCGTCAGGGTCCTGGGCCTCAGGGGTGCACCGGCACCTCGCCCCGTGGGACAGAGGGACAGACAGGCGCAAGGTTGCGGATGCGCAAGGTTCGCCCCACAGCCCCATACCATGATCCGGAACCCTTCCCTGGAGCCACCGCTGCGCAACTTCTCCGCCCCCTTCGCGGACTCACGTGGCATACGTCTCCCGGCACTCGTGCGCACCTCGGCAATGTGCCCCGCTTCTCCCTTGACACGTCATCCGCGCTGCACGGCACCCGTCGTACGTCACGCCAGGGTGTGCCGGCCCGCCAGTACGACGCCTGGGACCTGGGTCTGACCACCACCGACGACTTCACGAACGCTGACGTCATCTATGAGGCCTCCCTGCCAGCCATCGCAAAGTCGCTGGCTCCGAAACCCGGCCAGGCCGTGGAGCTGCCCATCGTGACCGGCTTCCTGGGCCGCGGCCAGCACACCGGTGGGTAGCGTAGAAGTGCGTGGTGTGTGTGTCTGTTTTATAGATGCTGTGCTGAGCCGCGAAGGAGACTAAGCGCGAAGAGACCAAGGAATCCGGAGGCAGGGCGAGGCGTCAATAGTTACCGAAAGAAGCCCAGAGTGTATCCACGAGAAGCCAGAATTCCGATTGTATGTGTGTGTGTGTGTGTGTGTCATATGTCACATGAAGCGACAGATGGATGGGCGGGCTGTTAGGCTGGGTTGTTGCATAGTGGGGTTCTAACTCGGGGAGAGGGTCATTGACTCACCGTATTCCATCGATATGGAGAGGTAAGGGTATCGATCCTGGATGTGCGGAGGGGGCCGGCAGCCCCTCCAGGGAGGGGGCTGCAGAGAGAGGAGGCAATGAGGCGGTAGAGGCTGGGGTAGGGTTTGTGGAGTCGACGATCCTCAAAACCCTACCCCAGCCCCTAATCCGTCGACTCCACTCCTTCCGACGGACACCGACGGAGCCTTGCGTGGGGTTGAACTTGAACTCCACCTGCCCTGGCAGCGATCCTGTCACCTACCATAAGGCTTTGCTGCGCCTCTGCAGGCGCCGTCACCACTCTGGGCCGTGGTGGCTCGGACCTGACCGCGACTGTGCTCGGGGCCGCTCTGGAGCTACCCGAGGTGCAGGTGTGGAAGGACGTGGACGGTGAGGCGGGGCGGGCGGGCTGGAGGGAGGTGAGGCAGGGGGGCTTCAATTATCGCTTTCTGGGAAGGGTGGAGAAGGCGGAGTGCAACCGCGTTCATTTGCGTTTCACATTAGCGCAGCTGCGGCATCACAACCGGCCACGGTATTACCAGTGCGGTACCCTCATAAGGCCCGGCACCCATTGCTGTCCCTCCCCTCCCTGGCTAGATGCGTACTCACGGATACATCTCGGACGCGCCCGCCCATCCCCGCCCCCTCCTTACCCCCAGGCGTGCTCACCTCCGACCCCCGCATCGTGCCCTCCACGCGCCCCGTGACTGAGCTGACCTTCGAGGAGGCCACCGAGCTGGCCTACTTCGGGGCGCAGGTGCTGCACCCGCAGGCCATGCAGCCGGCCATCCGCTCCGGCAAGATGAACGTGCGCGTCAAGAACTCGTACAACAGGTGCGTGCTCGCGGGGTGGCGGGAAGGAACGGTTTGCGCGGGAAGCAGGACGCGCTAGCTCGGCGGAGGACGAAGCAGCAAGGGCGCTGGCGAGGGGTGCGGCTCTAAGCCTTGTAAGTCTTGTATTCCCGGCCGTGCTGTCAGTACGTATTGGTGTCGACTCGCCAGCAGGGCTCCGCCATCCCTCTGATTCGCCCAGCGCAGTCCGTATCGTCCGGAGATTCGCTTCCTATCACTCCCGGCCTTGTGTTCCGCAGTACCCCGTCGGCCGTGGACTCGCGGATTTGTTTTATACCCCCCCTCGCCCCTCCCCGCCCTCCAGGGAGGCTGCCGGCACCATCATCTCCGCCCGCCGTGACATGGACTGCACCGTGGTGACCTCCATCGTGCTCAAGTCCAACGTGACGCTCGTGGACATCATCTCCACCCGCATGATGGGACAGTACGGCTTCCTGGCGACCGTGTTCGACGCCTTCCGCCGCCACAAGATCTCCGTGGACGTGGTGGCCACCTCGGAGGTGAGATAGCACGGGGGCACACCCGGTGTGTGTATATGGGGATAGGGGGGACCCAGGTGTGTGTTTATGGGGGGAGGGGGGACCCAGGTGTGTGTTTATGGGGGAAGGGGGGACCCGGGCTGGCGGGGAACCGCGCGGGTAGGGGGGTACAGCATACGACCATCCGGTGCACCATGATGATACCGGCACACCGAGGGTCACGGTGCTCTGTTGCGACGCACGCCGCACCTCACCGCGGCTGCGCGGCTGCACCTCCCTCGTCCGTCCCGTCTTCCGCTCCCAGCAGCCCACCGCCACCTGCCCTTTCCCTACCCCCGTCCCTGATCCCCCCCCTCACTTCCCCCCCTCCCTCACTCCCCCCCTTCCCTCACTCCCCCCCGCCCCCCGCCCCGCCCTGCAGGTGTCCGTATCGCTGACGCTGGACCCCAAGAAGATCGTGGGCGCCCCCGAGGACGAGCTGTCGCAGGTGCAGAGCGAGCTGGGCAAGATCGCCGCCGTGTCGTACCGCAAGGGCCTGGCCATCCTGTCACTCATCTGCAACGTGGAGAAGACCAGCGAGATCCTCATGAGGGTGCGCGGGGGCGTGTGTGGCGCCTGCGTGTTCTCCTGAACTGCTCGGGGTTCGGGGGGGGAGGCCGCCCATGGCTGCCCTGGGCTGCCACGGTTGAAGGCGCGGCCTGCACGCGAGTGTTTGGTTTGGGAGCTTGGGACGGCTTGCATGCGGGCCTGGTGGCGCAGCGGGGCCGGATCCGGGGCCGGATCTGGTGGCGCAGCGGGGCCTGGGGTCACCGCGTCGCAGCATTCTGTCAGTCAAAGCATTAGCGCCCCCTGGGATGCTCGCTCAATCGTACCGGGCACTCGTCCTTCGCGTGTTCCGCCGTCCCCAGGCCTTCAGCGTCTTCCAGCGCGAGAACATCAACGTGCTCATGATGAGCCAGGGCGCTTCCAAGACCAACATCTCGCTGGTGGTGGAGGGCTCGCGCGGCGCTGAGGCCGTCAAGGCGCTGCATCGGGAGTTCTTCGACGGGCCCTCCGTGTGCGCCATCACCGGCATCGACCTGGCGCAGGGCATCACCGTCGGCCTGGGCGGCCCCGCCAACGGAAACGGTAACGGTAACGGCCACTCGAATAACTGAGCGACTGCTCCAAGGAGGGGGTTGCTCAGTGTGCGCGCACGCCTTGGGGAAGGCTTCGGGGGAGTAGGGAAGGAGTGAGTACAAGTACGGGGAGGGGGGCATGAAGCATACCTCATTGCGACGGAGGCTTCGAGATCTTCGCAGCACGCTGTGGCCTCAATGTCGTACTGAGGTCTGCGTGGAGGGTGGAGTCAAATAATATGTGCGGCGAGCAGAGCTCGTCTCGGAGGCTCTCACGATCCGCAGTGGGCTGCGCGCTTTGCTCTGGGCCCTTTACGCTCTGTCATGCCCAACGGCGACGTCAGCAGCGGACGCCTGCCGCACGGTTCGTGGTTTCGGAGTGCAAGAGGAGGGGGTAGTACTTATGTGGCGTGCGGGTGGGTTATTGTGACCAGGGCTGTATCGTGGGCTGGGTGGCTTTCAGTTGGTTGGTCAGCGCGAGCGCCGATTAATAGATCCCCTTGGCCAGGATCCGTCTGCCTGACATGGGGGGGGGCCGGCGGAGTTGAGAGGAAAGCCCATGGTGGTGGTGGGGGTCGTGGTTATACGGCATCCATCCATAGCAGCGCCACGCCGGCTCTTGGTCTGTCGGCCTGGTTTGCGAATTTGACAGAGGTGGCGTTGATGCCGCATTGGTGTTTGCTTTGTCGGATTCAGAGGTTGGATTTCGGCAGGTCACCGGAAAAACTCAGGATCCATGACCAGGTAGTACGTGTTTTGACCAGGTTTGGGTACATGGCCAGACAGCGGGCCGGCCCAGCCGCGAGACCGCACTTGCGTTCGACAAGCGGGCGTACGTGTCCCTGATGCGTGTGCGCCTCCGCATTTGCTGCTGGGGCGTGCAGAGGGAGCAGGAGCTGCGTTTCAAACTATGGAAAGGCGCGGCAATAACCCTTTTGAGAGCCTTTTGCCGTGTGGTTTTTGCGTCGCACCACTGGCGCATTGCAGGAATGCACTAGTTCTTTGGCATGCAGCAACGTTGATTGCGACATTTGGTTTACCCTCCGGGCGTTTGATGTGTGATCTGATATAATGCACCGGAATTCCGCGACCGCCTATGCATGGGCGGATCCAGCTCGTGCGCGACCGCCTATGCATGGGCGGATCCAGCTCGTGCGCATTTGGGTCATCTGGCGGAGTAGGATATGTGGTCACCCTGAAATTTCCGGCAGCCATGGAGTTAATGGCAATGCTTTGCTACCGGCTATGCTAGGCGGCGGTGCTATTTCCGGACAAGTAACCAACTTCCTGGCGTTGCGCACTCTGTAAGTTTCGCCAAGGCCGCGTGCCTACTCGTTGTGGTGTTCGTATAGGGGTGATTGCTATAGGACATGGTTGTGGGCGAAAATTGGCAACGTCAAACTCTTCACACCTTCCGTCACCGCGCGCATTACTCACCAATTACGCCTCTCACCTCCTTCATCGCGTCTACGACACATGCCCAACCGCAACATATTTATCCTTCAAAAGCGCGCAGAATACAACAATTAGCTCAAGCGCTTATCTGTGCAGTCCATATGTCAATTCTTGCACCATCTGCGGCCCGCACAGTTCAACGCCTACACCCGCCCACATTCTCAGGATACAAATCTTCTATCCGAAAGCAGTTCTCTTCGATGGCGAGCACAACGGATTTTTACGCGCTAAGTGCGCAAACCAGCGCCGGCACGACCCTGGACTTTTCCACGCTGAAAGGCAACGTAGTGCTGATCGTTAACGTCGCTTCAAAGTGAGTTTATCGCGAGGTGGCAACTGGAACGCCATTATGTGGGCTTACATTGAAGAGCTGTGGTCCTGAAGCAACTACGGATTGCCGACCACATATTTCACAATTGCCCAATCGCAGGTGTGGCTTTACCGGCCAGTATACTGGACTTCAAGAGCTATATGACAAGTACAAGGATCGCGGGTTCACCATCCTTGGCTTTCGTAAGTGTTTCCCGCGGCTTTCGTCGAAGCGGGTCGCGGGGTGACCTAAGGTCCATGCGTTGGGTAGAACAAGTGTCGCCCCATACACGTTGTGACCCCCTCTCATCCTCCGGCCCACACCCTACCCTTTGTGCGCGCGTCTGGCAGCCTGCAACCAGTTCGGCGGCCAGGAGCCGGGTTCCGAGGAGGAGATCGTGGCGTTCTGCTCCCGCAACCACGGTGTCAGCTTCCCCCTTATGGCTAAGAGCGATGTCAACGGCGAGAATGCAAACGCCGTTTACAAGTGAGTGGTAGCTCCCGCTCGTCAGCGCTGCTTGCGAGCCAGCCAGCTCGTGCGTTAACACGTGGACGATCTGGGTCAGTGTTACAGGTATCGGTTGACGAGCAATGGATAACCGCCACGTATTAAAATATGTCTGCCCCGACTTGTACCAACCAGGTACCTGAAGAGCCAAAAGCGCCAAATGATGATGGAGATGATAAAATGGGTGAGTCCAGCCTCAAATGCATCCCCTGGCTTCCGCCAACAATCCAAAGCCTATCTCACAGCTCCTGCTCCACTCCTTGCCCTTTCGTTGTCGCTCCCCCCAGAACTTCGAGAAGTTCCTGGTGGACAAGAACGGCCAGGTGGTGGCCCGATTCTCCAGTATGGCCACCCCGGCTAGCCTTGAGGCAGAAATCGAGAAGTTGCTTTGAGCCGCCTAGCAGCTGCCACGGCAGAAGTGCGCACATGTAACCGAAGAATCGTGGGCGCATGCAGCTCGAACGCCATGGTGGTGCTGACGAGGTGTATTCCCTCCTGATTGTGTCCACGACTCACGAAACGACGTGACGTGTCTATGTGTGGCCGAGCGGTGGGCATCAGGGGACGTCCAGAGACGTGGTTCTGAGCGGCGAATTTGCTGCAGTCCTTTTAACGTCTGTCGGGATCGGCGCCGGGGGGTTCCTTCCCTATTGTCGTGTGTTTTATTTCCTATGTGGACGAGTGCAATAATGGGTTTGCGATGTGAGCGTGTCCGTTCAATCGGTTGCAGAGCGTTAAGCAGGGGTGAAATGGAAGGGCAGACGAAAATTGCTTGCATACTAAGCATGTCGGGGGAATTCGAGCAATGCATGGTATACAGCAATACGGAGAGTATGATTGACATGAGAAAGCAGGGCGTATGGGTTACGAATTTAACAACAAGTGACGATTTGCTCGAGCCCTCAGCCCTTGCAACAACATCCACCGCTCATCCACCTTCCCCTGCGGAGCACAGACCCTTACAACAGCACTCACCTTCCCCCGCGGAGCACAACAAGATCCGACCCGCAATAATACAGGAGACAGGTCAAGTACGAGTCAATGGCCCGGATGTCAACCAGTGTGCATTACAACCTCATGCCTCCTCATGCGTAGAGAAACAACATCCTTTATCAGCATTACGTATGCAGTAAGCCACCAGATCTCCAGACACTTCATCCTTGTCATCTTCGCATCCAGGAATGTGCGGTTTTGTGAATCGTGCAAATTGTTCATGGCACACCCACCACGGCATTGCGCAAATCCCAGAATCCTTACAGTAACGACCCATTGCGTTGCGGATGCTCTGCAATGGCGCCGCGCCGTCAAAGCGGTAACTACAATTCATCGTCCCCGCTGCCACTACCACTCTGGCGCCTGCATGTGCCGTACACTGCACGCACGTGCTCGTGCGGGTATCGGCGGCCGCATACGTCACAGGGTTTCAGCTTCCATTCCTCCTCCTCCTGCAAGGACGCGGGGTTAGGTCCGTCAGCGTGGGGCAGAGCATCGTGCGACTCCCCGTGTACGGCAACGCAGTACGGGCGTGCATCGTCGCCGGAGGCCAACCGCGCACAGGGCGCGCAAGCACCCTGAGCACCAGACACTGCAGCAGCTGAGGGCGAAAAGCTCCTGCGGTCCTGCTTTAAAGCCTCACCCGCATCGGCGAGGTTACTTCACACTTTACAATTGTTCGACATACGAAAACGCACGGCATCGCGTTTACAAAGCCTCTGCGCAGGGATAACGCACGGCATCGCGTTTACAAAGCCTCTGCGCAGGGATGCCGTGATTCGAGAACGCGCACGACATGTGTTGCACATGCGATAAGGC
This sequence comes from Yamagishiella unicocca, assembly GCA_003116995.1. NCBI lineage: Eukaryota > Viridiplantae > Chlorophyta > Chlorophyceae > Chlamydomonadales > Volvocaceae > Yamagishiella > Yamagishiella unicocca. Next base: position 2,785,118 of record BDSL01000002.1, read on the forward strand.
TGGCGCCCGCGAAACCCTCGATTACCCCTTCACGGAGTCACGCACCTCGTCCTCATCCTCGGCCTCCGAGTTACCCGTGGAAGCTGCTGACCGCCCTCCAGCAGCAACCTGCCCGCTGCCCATGCGTCCGCCCTGCCCTGCTCGTTTCCCGTCCCGAAGCACCCGAAGCCTCTGAAGGTAGGACGTGACCTACGGTCGACGGGTTGAGGACAGCAGAGCAGGGCGCGGAGAAGCGTTGCGACCGGAGTGAAACGAGGCCGTGAGTGGACGGACAGTGGCCGAACGACCCACATCGTGCGCACCATTGCCTCTGCCCCTACATGCCTACCCCGCGCAACTGCATCCGCATTCGCACCTCCTCTTCCACGAGGCAGCCAGGCGGCCCAAACTGCGACACGGGTGCTCGCCCCACCACAGCGCCAGATCGGAAGCATACCAACCCTGCGTCAACGGGTGAACGAGCGCGTCAGGGACGCAACACCCGCAGTGGCGGCGGCGGCAGTAGAGGCGGCAGCCTCGCGCAGTGGTCAGCAGCGAACCCCTCCGCCATGAAAAACAACCTTGCCAGACCAGTTGCGTCTACAACGGTTAGTGCACTTAACGTCACAGCAGCTCCCAGCGTTTCTAAAGCACCCCAGACACCCGCTCGTTTTACGTCCGCAATCCGCTCCGAAACCCCCTCTCTCTAACCTCCCTGCCTATCGCTCCACGGCCCCAAGCCTTGCCTCCGTCCCTCCCTGGACCCACCAGGTAGCCCCTCCAAGCGCAGCCGGGCCGTCAACGGGTCGCCCCTCTTGACGGCCACCCGCGCAAAGAACGTCCCCCGGTGCCGGTGCGCCAGGGAGGTCAGGTGCTCGTCCACCAGCGCGCCCGCCTGGTGCCGTACAATTTAAAGATGACTCAGGAATTCGGATCAACGCGCGGAAAAGAGGCGAGGTGTAACCCGTCCCGGAAATGTGGGGTCTGCGAGGTGGGCGCGTTGGGTTCTCCTGGAAAGGCAACGGAAGCGGACAAGTATGCGCCTGACTCCTCTACAACCTTCTCCAATCATCATGCTCAGGTATGCCTACTATTCGTTTTCCCATCCTGAACATATGCGAGTTTCTTTTTCGTCGTGCTCAGGTGGCGCGGCCCCACTCACACCCCTTCCCGCCACGCGCACCGCCCACCTCGCATCCCGCCACTGCCAGGTGGGCCACCAACGGCCCCTCCAGCAGCTCCACCTGGTCCTGCGGGCGCCAGCGGACAGCCGCCGTAGGCAGTACACAGTAGGCGGCACATGGTACGTGGTGGGCGGTGCGTGGAAAGCGGTACGTGGTAGGCGGTACGTGGTGAGCGGTACGTGATAGGCAGTACGTGATAGGCAGCAGGCGGCAGTAGCATCCCCCGAAGCACTAACGCTACAGCCTCACGGTCGTCGCGGAGTAGCCTCCGTGGTGACTACCACAGGAGCGGCCACGGCGATGGGTCCAGCGCTGCCGCCGTCCCCGGACCAGGGCTTATGGACCTTGGACCAAGGGGGTCAGCCACGCAGAGCAAGCCGCAGCTAGTCACCCCAGTGCTGCTCTGGCCCTGGGCTTCCTCAAGTTCCGAGCCAAGCTTTGTCCTCTCGCACCCCCACCTGAGGCTCTCACCCCCACCTGAGGCTCTCACCCCCACCTGAGGCTCTCACCCCCACCTGAGGCTCTCACCCCCACCTGAGGCTCTCACCCCCACCTGAGGCTCTCACCCCCACCTGAGGCTCTCACCCCCACTAGCGACCCCGACATCTGACCATGTGTGTCCCTCCTACTGCGAGCCCCGGCTGCCTGCCTTGGCCGGTTAGTTGTGCCGCCCTCTGCTGATCTCCCCCCTTCCCCTCCCGGGCCGTCTCGCATCACCCACCCCCCCGGCACGCACCAGCAGCGCCCCGGATGCCACGTCATGGAGGGTGCCGTATCCCTTCTGCACCGGCTGCTGCCGCTCCGCCGCCTGGCGCTGCATCTCCGCCAACCGCCGCTGCCGTAGCTCCGCCAGCACTGCCGCCAGCAGGCCGCCGAGGAGCGAAGACAAGAGGGGGTGAGGTCGTGGGTTACACGACATGGATAGGATAGCTAGGAGGGTCGGCGGTGGGGGGTAAAAGATAGGCCGCGAATCCACGGCGGGGGCGGAGGAGGAGGATGTATGGGTCGGCGCAACCCACGTCCTTCCTTCACTCCTTCCTTCCATCCGGCGTGTCCTATGCACACGATGGCCCGACTGCCTCAGCGGCAGCCGACGCGCTACCGCCCCAGGGCGTCCGATGCCCCAGCAGTGCACTGCGGTCGCGACGGGGCGCTCGGCGCAGTGCTGCGCGTACTGTAATGGTGAATCCTAGTTTGGCCCGAATCGCGCGCTTGGAAGCTAGCCAGCGATATTTACCAGCCGCAGTGAGGAGTAGGTGTCCCCTCCCAGACGCCCCATCCCTCGTTGACACCATCAGTCGTCAGCTCCAAGCACCCCGCCCTTGCACCCTCACTGCTGCAAACGCCCCTGCTCAGGGGCTCTCGCACCCGAATCATCGCCGTCTTCGTCCGAGTCTAAGGGAGCCTCATCTGGCAGCTGAGTTCCTTGTGGGGACCAGACGTGCAAAGCCTGACTCTGCAGCTTCAGACGTGTTGTACTGCGATCTACATCCAGGAGCGCCTGTCGCAGCGCCTCTGCCTTTCGCATGTTTTGAAGGTCCTCGGCACAGCATCCCGCTAGGACGGGGTCGTCATCGAGCTCGCTTGGGTCTGGCAGTCCGAATCGGGCTGCATCAGCTGCGTCCTTCTCTTGTTGGCTGGTACAACACGAATCGGAAGCTTCCATGTCGCTCTGCAATTGATACCTGTCGTCTACGGGGATTTGCCGCACGCTGTGAAGATACACTTAAGAGGTTTAAGTTCTGCAACGTGCCAGGAAATGTGGCTATTCACGTCCCCGGTGAAAGTGACTGGCGGTAAAAATATCAACCGATTATTGTACGGTTAAGCCGTTTCGTGCAAAACCGGTCACATCGGCTCCTGTTATACTGATATTGCTGTTGCATATTCGACATGCATCCGGGGTGAAATTGGGATTTCAATGACCTTGATAGGTCCCTTTTCCCCATACGAAAATCGGAGTGGGGCCCGCTGTGTGGGGGCATTCCTTAGGCTACTAGTGGCAGAGCTATTTTTGCTTGGATTAATATCAGTTCGCAGCGGCAGTCCCACACACAAAACAGGTAGTGCCCGTTCCCCGCTGTTCAGACCCGACGACTTTATTGTAGTAATCAACACAGAACAGAAGAGGCTGGAACTGGCACTTGCGTCTAGACCTCTCAGGTATGCGCTCCCGAGAAATGGTCGACTCCACACCTGCCCGCCCAAGGCCGTCTTCTGGTGTGCAGGTCAGGCATCCGCACCTTCATCGCAATCGACAACATCACCTTGGTAGCAGATCTCAACAAACTTGGCTCCCAGCACAACGAGACGTACGCATATTTCCCAAACAGGTGCGCTGGGCCTCTCTCCAAACAATCCGCGCCTGCAGGGCACCCCAAAGCCATCCCTCACCCTCTCACGCGGCTCCACATCGCCACTATGGCGCCAGGAATGTCAGCGGTCCGGAGAGGGACAAACCAGGAGACACGCGGTGGCAGGCCGCGCCCTTTATGGCGCACCACCACTACGGCTCCACCTACAAGTGGATGCTGCTAGGCGATGACGACACCCTGTGGCTCATGCTGGGTGAGCGTCGCCCTGACACCTGAGCCCACCCACTGGCCCCGGCCCCGCCAGCACCCCCAACGCCTCCCCCACTCGTCTCCTGGCCGCAGGTGTCAAACGACTGCTGTACGGCTATGACTTCAACCTGCCGTACGCTATCTCAGACCACCTTGGAGACCACAACGTGCGTGGCTTCTTCAAACCGTCGCCCCTCGCGGCCGTCTGCTCGCCGTGCCACTGGCCCGACCTCCTCCGGGCCAGCCACAAAGAGCACCTGATGGCGCGAAGCTCCCCCGTGGTTTCGGAGCAGGAGGCCGCGGACTGGAACCCTAGGGAGCTCGACGGATGGGGCATCGGAAGGCTGCGCTTCCCGGCCCGCGCCGGCAGTGCGGCGGTCGGAGGCAGCAGCCTGGGGCCGGCGGCGATGCAGGGAGGGACAGGCGGTGGCGGAACGGCCGGAGGGGGTGGCGTCGGAGGACGCGGCGATGGTGTCGGAGGCGGTGGTGCAGGAGCAGGAGGTGGAGGCGGCTTATGGGGGCAGGGGGCACTAGCGCGCTTGAGGGCGTGGGGCGGGAAATGGCGAGGAGCGGGCGAGCGGGCCCCGAACGGCAGCCGCTGGCGGCGGCGGCAACCTGGGTACAACGCAACGCAGGGCGGGCAGCAGCGTCTTCCCTGGGGCCGGCAGCGGCGGCCGAAGGAGCTCGTCTCGGTCAACGTCTCGGCCCTGCTCGACCTCGCCTACTACGGCTCCGGGACCGGCCGCGAGCGTGGTTCCGGAGCCCAGCCTCTGGAGCCGATTCCGCCTCCCGGCTGCCCCTGCCGGCCGGCGGAGGGCTGCCTGCAGCGCGGCCGGGTCTGTCGAGGCGAGGGTCGCAGCCAGGAGCTGTGCGGCCGCGCGCTGGCGTTCAAAACCAGCTTCCGCGGCAACCGGACCTGGTGCCGCCACAGCTGGGCGCACGGCGGCGCGGGAGTGGTGCTGTCGCTGGGGCTGCTCCGGGCAGTGGCGGGCGGCCCAGTGGAGGAGTGCGCGCGTACCACCCACATCCACGCCTGCGACATGAACCTGGCCATGTGCCTCATGGGCGCGGGCGGCAGCAGTGGCGGCAGCGGCGGAGGCAGCAGTGGCGGCAGCGGCGGAGGCGGCAGCGGCGGAGGCACCAGTGGCGGCAGCAGTGGCGGCAGCAGTGGCGGCAGCAGTGGCGGCAGCAGTGGCGGCAGCAGCGGAGGCGGTGGCGGTGGCAGTGGTGGCAGCAGCGGCGGCGGCAGCAGCGGCGGCTACATGATCACACATCCCGGCAGCGCCGTGCTGCACGGCGCCGGCTGGGCCGACCCACGGTACATAGTCTTCGACAACCCTGTCTATTCGCACGTGTTGCGTGACCCCGTCGGCCTCCTGACGGGCAGTGTGGTGTGTGGCCGGGAGGTGCGAGCAGTAGCCACCGCTGCGGCCGTGGCGCTTGCCCTCGGGGCGGGAGCGCAGCTGGAGGAGGATTTATTGGAGGAGGCGGAGGAGGAGGCGGAGGAGGAGGGGGAGCCAGAGGATGGCGAGGGGGAGGAAATGGAGGTGGTTGACGACGGCGGCGGCAGCGAGAAGGGCTTGGCGGAGGCAGCGGCCGCTGGAGGGGGCAACGGCGATAGCAGCAATAGACGCGGCCTGGCGGCTGTGGCAGCGGAGGCAGAGGTGGAGCTGCAGCTGGTGGCCAGGGCGTCGTCCGGGGGGACCCAGGGTCCGGGAGTTGAGCAGCGGGATGGTTCCTGTGCAGAAGGTGTAGGGGTAGACGCACAGCGGCTAGGAGGGGGAGCTTCCGGCGGGAGGACTCGAATGCGTGGTGTGGGGCATCGCTCCAGGGAGCCCAAGGAGCTGCACGGCGCCGTGTCTGGCGGGGAGGGAGTGCGTGGCGGCAAGGAGGGCGGCGGCAAGGAAGGCGGCGGCGGCGGCGAGGAAGAGGATCAGGTCATCTGCGAATGGCTCGTACGCCACGCAGTTTCGGTGCACATGCACGGCAGGAGCTTCCTGTCGTACGACGCTGCCGCAGCAACCATGGCCAACGTCGTGCAGCAGCACTTGCGCGCGGCCAGGTTGCTGCGGGAGCGACAGCAGCAGTAGCAGCAAAAGCAGCAGCAGCAGCGGCAAAAGTAGTCGCCGGATTGCCACTGAAGAGTGTAGGGCCGGTGGCTGCTGCGCCGGTTACGGTCGCCCAGGCATTCCTGGGCGCCTCGGCTGCACCAGGGAGCGGCGGGCCTATCTAGTACTTTTTGAGACTCTTTGCGGAGGCATTAGCTAGGTCCGGTCGACGGGTGCGCAAGTGCGATAGCGATAGGCAGACAATATGAGCATCGGTAGAAAGGGCGGATGGCCACCGGCACGCGAGGTCGGATGGTAGGGTGGTCGAATGGTAGGTCGGATGGTAGGGCGGTAGGTATGAGGTCGGATGGTAGGGTGGATGGTAGGGCGGTAGGTTTGAGGTCGGATGGTAGGGTGGATGGTAGGGCGGTAGGTATGAGGTCGGCGGAGGTCAGCAGGGACACTATTGGACGATAGGGAGGTCCGTAGGCAGCCATGGGGTTCGGGTTAGTGCCGGACCACGCCCCATGGGGCATTCGCAAAGTCTGAATTCCGAACTTCAGGTAACTGCGTGTTAATGCTTCAGCGCTGAACGCTTCGACATCAAGCACAGCGGCACTTCCTTGAGAATATGCGCGTTCTCCGTTGTAGTTCCCGTTAAGATGCGAACTTGAAGCGAGGGACAGCCTGCTCGAGGACAGTAACGGCCGCCGACTTGCACTGCTAACTGTTACCTGCCTCGAGATCATTGGTCCTATACATGTCAGGTGCATTCCTCCGAGACCAAAGCAGATTCCTCTGTGACTCAATTATCTGCAGGTGTCACAACCGTGTTCGGTGAACGGTTTTCGTTCAGAAAATATTTTATTGAGAACAAATCTGGACAGCAGTGGTCTTCTGGTAGCTAATGACGGGGCAAGCTGCAGCCGGAGATGTCTTACGGTTTGGAGGAGTCATACGGCTTTACCAATAATTCAATGTCATTGGGACAACGTATAAGCATAAACAGTCGAATTTATATACTAAAGCTAGGAAGTACATTCGTGAATCAGTCGCGTAAGGTACTTCGTGTTTGCAGTACGATGACGAACAGATTTGCACTGGCTTGGCGACAGGTTGGCGACGCCTTGGAAACGCCTTTGAGGCCCCTTTTGAAGCGGCTTGATATTTTCTATATAAGTGTCACAATGTTACACGCTTCTGTACACATATATATACCCGACAACTGTTCCTTGCTCCAACCCACAAATGCAAACAGCCTTACTACGGTTGACTCCACGTATCTCCAGCGGTGCCCCAGCTGCTCTCCTGAGTGAGTTTGTGGCTCACATTGCAACCCTCCCTCTACGACAAACTCGCCACAAGCCCCTTCAGGGTGAGTCCGTCGGTTGCCACAACTTCCCGTCTGGTGGGACCAGGATACAGTCCGCTTTCGCTGGCGCAGCTCAGCCATGTCGTGTATTGTTAATCCGAATTTATACTGATAAAAGCCGTCACACGTTGGGTCCTTCAGTCATCTTCGTCATATCTTCGTCATATTGTCCTGGGCTGCCAATCCCGCGCGTTGCTTCGGCCGTCTTTTCCCGTCAAATCATTAAATAGGTGACCTTCGCGACATAAATTCCCCCAAGCTGTTAATTCACTCGCGAGCGCCACGGAGGATGATTGCGACGCACGCGACGGCTGAGGTCGCGACGGCCCTCTCAGCCGTGACCAGCGCAACTGGAGGTAAGTCGTTCGCGTGTGGATCTATCTTGTTATAGGAGCCACCTACAAATTACACGTAAATTTCCGAAAAAATGTTACCGGTACTCCTTTTGCCTTGTCCTCAGGTGGTTTCACGCTGCTATCGTTCACACCCGCCACCGCCGCACTGGGCGGCGTCTTGCTCGGCATCGCCGCCGCCGGCAAGCTCATCGCAACGGGGCGTGTACTGGGCATCTCTGGAGCGATCAAGTGCGTGCTCCCAGCGCCGTGCGTGTGCCCTCACATCCGCTCCTGACGCACTGCTTAAAGCGCACGGTTGCATTGCGATGCGTACTGTTATGAAGCTGACGACATCCGCTGATTGTGGTCCTGCTTTGAGGAACCCGCTTCTTTGGCCATTGCCTGCTGCTCTTCACCCGCTTTACACCACTATCCCTGCATGTCGGTCTTTGTTTCCTCCGTCTTTTTCAGTGTCAGGCGATGCGCCCGATGGTTCTACCTATTGGTCTGGAACCCACTGTAACCGTTACAACAACCACTATCTCTCGCTGACTCCGTCCTATCTTTCCCACGCGTGTTTGCGTTGGCGTAGGGGGCTGGTGACTGGCGACCCGGCTCCTTGGCGCGTCGCCTTCTTAATGGGCCTCAGCCTGGGCGCCCTCGTACTCAGCGGCACCCTCCCTGGTGCCTTTGAGACCATCCCGGAGTCCTTCCCAGTAAGTTGGCCAGGCAGAAGCCAGGGCGCGAACCGTTTCCTTCCATCTTTGCGGCGCCCGTACATGGCCGAAGACGAAATCCCCGCCTGGCCGAAACGATTTCCCGCACTTGCCTCCTTCGGAGAACCACGTAGCACGCAGATCCAAACAACACATCCCGTAGATCCGAATCCTGCGACCAACACCCTTTCCATGCGCCTTCCACGGAACCAGCCACGGCCTCCACGCGTCTTCGCCATACCTCCTTTCTTGCCGCCCCTCACCGTCGCGCACTTTCCTCCCTCCTTGTCGCCCTCCCTCTGGCCGGCAGGTGTGGCGTGCGGTGCTGGCTGGCCTCCTGGTAGGCCTGGGCAGCTCCATGGGCAACGGCTGCACCTCTGGACACGGCATCTGCGGCTCCGCGCGCCTCTCACCCCGCAGCTTCGCGTACACTGCAAGCTTCATGGCCTCAGGCATGGCCACAGCGACCCTTGCCGGCACCGCCGCCGCACTCAACGTAGCTCCGCTGCCCGCGGCATTAGTAATGCCGGCAGCTGCTGAGCTGCAGCTCGCAGCCCTGGTCGCCGTTGGCGGCATCGCTGCCTTTGCCACCCTGGCCGCCGCCGCACGGCTGCTGCCAAAGCACTCCCCTGCGCCTGCCAACGCCAATGTGCTGGCGTTAGTTGGACAGCTCGGAGACTTGCGGATAGGCGGCAGCGGTGTTGCTGTGGCGACCTCAGGCGCCCATTCCACGGCATGGCTTAGCCGTGGCACGGATAAAGTTCAGAACCACCAGTCAGCGCTGGAGATGGGGGCGGAAGTAGTCGCGGGGGTGATCTTTGCGCTGGGCCTTGGACTATCCGGCATGACGCGGCCTAGCAAGGTATGGCATGCGGTGCGCAAATTTAAGGTTTTGGCATGGGTCTAGAACGCTGAACGGGTAACCGCGTTCCATTGACTATTGCGAGGTGGGGTGGCTAGCATCCGCTCCTCTGAAATCCGCGCAAGCTTCCCAATGCCATAGCGCTGCTTTGCACGCTGCAACCCCCCCCGCGCTGCTACCGTCAACTCCAAGCTTTATCTTGACCGCCAACGCCGTTGCTCGATGCTGCCTCCTTTGCTGTCTAGGTGGCTGGATTTCTGTCCGTAGGAGCCCCTATGTGGGACCTCTCGCTGCCGTTCGTCATGGGGGGTGCAGTGATGGTGGCCCTTGCGGCGTACCAGGGCGTGCAGCGCTTCAGGTGAGCGGAAGTGGAGCCGCTCCAGGGAGGCAGGGCGGTGCGAGGGCGGTGGAGCCGCTTCAGGAAGGCAGGGCAGTGCGAAGGCGACCTTGAGCAAGCGCCGTAGTTTGGAGGGATAGGCCGCGGGCGAGCAGGGGAGTCACGCGCCAGCCAGCGCCGCAGGAATATGACTCGCACAGTGCGAGGCAGCCGCGTTAGTGAGGGGAACCTGCTGTCAGCGTGCCACTGCGGCAGGTGCGCCGAGGTGACGTGGCAGACAATAGGAAGAACACGACCCGCGGTCTACCTTCGGCCATGCCTGCAGTGCTGCGGACATGGCGTCGCCAATCTGCCTGCCGGCTGCGGTCAGACACACTACCGGTACCGTTACAACAACACTACCGGTACCACCCGGCCTCCAACCCACGGACCTCATCCAGATGCTGCCGGCGTGTCCCTCCCCCAGGCTCATGTCCAAGCCGCTCTTCTGTGAGCACTTCCAGATCCCCTCCTCGACCGTCATCGACGCGCGTCTGCTGGTTGGAGGGGCGCTGTTTGGCGCCGGCTGGGGCCTCGCGGGCATGTGCCCGGGGCCAGCACTTGTGGCCGCCCTGCAAGGGGATGTACACGTGCTGTCGTACGTGGCCGCAATGGCCGCGGGCATGTGGTTGGAAAGTCACATGGGCGCTTGGATGGTGCAGGGCCCCGCTTACGGGCGGCAGTTGTTGGCAAAGAGGCAGTTGTCGATGTGATAAAAAGGGGGTCAGGGTTGAGAGGATGGCAGCGACAGGGTAGAGACGTGCCGTGCACGCAGGATGTTGGTAATAAAAGTAGGAATAGTAGGACTGAGCCTGAAGCTGTCTGATATGGGTTTGGCCTTCCGCACCGTATTGCCCGCTTTGTGCCGTACGGTATCGTTGACTGCCAAGAGTGGTTACCAACAGCTACGTTGCCTTAATGGCCTGAGGATTTCCTGAATTTCATTCACTGGTCATGCGTGTTGGTATACGGTACGCCGGGTATGGCTCACAGACTCTGTGAGCTTGTCTGCTGACAATGTCGGGGCTCAGTCCTCGTTATTTAGGAGGGAACCTTAGTGCTCGTCTTGCTCCTCATTCCGTGAGATCCCAATATGGGGCCCCCTCCTTGTCCTGGGTTTGCCCGGGCTTTCGGAAACTATAACATCATATTCTTAGCAGCAACAGGGAAAATTGAAGTACATAAGCGTGGTAGGTTGGACTATAGGTATGCACCTGTCATGGATCGCAGGTGCTCTCCTTACTATGGTGACTAAGCGGTTTGAAGTGTCTACTTTGACCGGAAAGTTCAGGCAGCGAGAAGTAGGAGTTGCAGGGAATTGCGGCGGTTGCGAAGAAACTGGTCTGCGGGCCAAAATACAGCGAATATCCTGACGAGGTTAATCGACCGCGGCCGTTTTTGATTTGACGTTTGACGTACTATTGGTGGGTCTTGAAGGTGACAGCGATCCGATCATCGCTGTGGTGCAGTCTGCCACATCGGTCAATCGGCCGCTTACTGATGTTAGGGCGGCCCCTGAGCTGTACTGGATCACGCAGTATGAGAAAGCTACGTCGCAGTTGGGGCGAATCGCTAGGCTCCATTAACGGCTATCTGCCCAATTTAACCACGGCCGTGCATAATTCCCGCCAGCACCGGGTACGACACGGCTCATCGCTCCACCAGGATTCCACGCCGTCCCGGGGATTCCGGGGAGTGGCCGCTTGTAAGACCATGGCCACCTCACCTCCGCCGGCGAGCCCTCCGGTGATGCCACCTGTTGCGCTTGCTCCACCGGGAGACACAGTGACCGAGTCCTGGCCTCAGCTGTCGCAGCGGGGTCACTGTGCTTAACTCGGCCCAATAGTCCGCCACCATCTGTGGCAGCTTCGTGGCGTCTGTCACCGTATCATCCTGCAGGGCCACTACTGCTGGCTTTGCCGGGGGGAATGGACCATCGCCATGAGTGAGTGCACGACTCGGGCATTCCCCGTCCCAGAGCCACTCCAGCCGTGCAGCCCGGGCATCGGCCTGACCATGGCGGGTTCCTCGTCTTGCGCGTCAGCACCACGGCCTCATGGGCTGCGCGGAGTCCCCCCCGACCCGAAGGCTATGCACCTACTACGTTTCCCCAGTCGAGTTACCGGTTCTTTTATTGTACCCCCCCGAACTCCTACGCTGCGCTTGCCTGCGTCGTACCCTCTACTCTCAACCCCGTGCGGCCGCAGCTGGCGGACGCGCGCTTGCCTGTTTAGGGCCCCTGCTATCGCCATCAGCCTCCGTTTCAACGGCGGCCACCACTCAAGCATGCCCTCACAGTCCCCAGCGTCTGGCTTCCCTCCACCCCGAAAACCGGCGCCGGAGTTTACCAACCGCTAGGGACTGCGTGCGCACCCGAGCTTGATATCCACCCAACTTCAGTAACTCCATGCAAGCGTTGGGGGCATGACCTGATATGGCTGGGTGGTGTCGAGACCCTCAACGGCCTCCGACGCCTTCTGACGCGTGAGGCGGCTGTGTTGGCTACCGGTCAGGTCAAACTGCTGTCAGGACGGTGACAGTGCAGCGTCCAATGCTCGTGCATTTTCCACTCCAGTAGCTTATGCCCCTCTTACTCCTGGACTCACACAGCCAACGGCAATATTAGGGTCGAGTTCATTCATCTTGGGAACCCCCCAACAAAGCCGCCTGCATACATCCCTTATGCCTTAGGTCGGCAACTAGGACTGAAGCTCAATGCATCGTCCTTTTTACACATATGCTTCACATCACAAACCATCCCGCGACGCAATGCCAAGCCCTGGATTTTTGTCCTTACCTATCATAACGGGTAGCCAGGGAACACGTAAAAGATCATAGGCCGCGACCATACATAACGCCGGCTGTTCAACAGGATTAGCCATCGGAATGTAGACGGACGCCGTTGCCGCGCACCAGCCACCCGAGAAGTCCGTTCCATAGCAGCAGATGAGCACTGGAGCATCCTCTTCATCACGTCTACTGCGCGATCTGCCGGCAGCTTGAGAAATGCAGAGCCCTTTTGCTGCATCAAGCCTCACAAAGCCATTGCCCCGTGCACCTCTTCCCTCTCATTAAACGCTGCAATGCAACCAATTTAAGGCCGGCTGTAGCTGCCGCCACTTGTTAACATACGAGCAATCATGGTGCTTCGTCCTGCCTTGCCTCAACCCCTCCTCAAAGCATGGAGTGGCCTGTGGACGCGCGAGCGTGTATGGCTCTGAGGTGCCACGCTGCGGCACGTTTGCTAGACGACAGCCGCACGCGTTCGCAAAGACTGGAAAACCCTAAATCCCTTCCCATCAATGGACCTCTGCCCCCCCATCCACGGGTCTTCCTCGAAACCCCATGCATCCCCAGCACTGCGGAAGTTCTCTGCGATGCACACACGTATCACTATTTACCTTCTCACACGCCTCTTCTCGCTCCCACTCACCGCCACCGCCACCGCAGCTGCACCGACGACGGTAGGCTCCCGCGCAACCGGGCTGCAGCTGCCGACAGCAGCGCCCTGCCGCGATCCAACACGCCGTCCGCCTCCTCGCCTGCCCCCAATCCCAACTGCGTGTCCACCCCTACGGCCCCCTCCCCAGACTCCTCGCTCGGCCGGGTCCCTGCCTTGCCTCCCGAGTTTGCGCCCTCTAGCGTGCCCCCCGCCAGCCCGCGTCCTTGTTGTTGAGACTTCGGTACATCCTTAAAGCCCAAGCTCGCTAGCAGGCCGGTCTTGTTCTGGCCGCGCAGCATGCCACAGTGCAGGTTGCCCGAGTCGCCGGTGACATTTGGTAGAGGCTCGACGCCCGCCTTACGTGCAACCTCGTACACCACAGGATCCAGCTGCGCCAGCATCTGCGTTCAGGGGGGGACAGACCGAGGGCACCGGAAGGTGGGTGGGTCGGGCGCTATCATCAATAGATATACGCAATCCGTTACGGAGGCGCCAGTGGCTTCGACGCCTTGATCACGTTCGATTATGCCATTGCTGTCGCATCGGATGCTCACTGCATCTATAGTCCCTAGATCCGCTACATCGAACCTGGACATCGACGTCTCGGGGCGCCATCGCCCTTTACCCCATCGCCTGCCCTTCGTCTGTGCACTCCCGAGCGCCTCCACCCCCCTGCAAGCGGGCCCCGAATGCAGCGAGACAACCCACCCTGGCAAACTTGTACAGCTCCAGGTCCATCGTTTGCCCCTCGAGCAGGCGGCTTATGTCTGCGGGGATGTACTGCGTTGTGTTGAACTCCGCCTCCCGAACATCAGAGTTCTTGTCGTGCACCTCCTCCAGGGTGTGCCTCCAACCCAAACCGTAGTAAAGGATCAGGTTGCGCACCGCTTGCTCCTGTCCAAGAGCATTGAGGCGATGCGAGTGGTTAGGCCCGGTCGGTGGCAGAGGTGTCGATACAGATCGCCTTGACGACATGCGAGAAGGACGGCTAAAAGAATTGCAACGAGGCCCGTAAAACAGGCTTCGGAAAGCTCACCTGGCCGCATGGCTGTAACCAGGGAAAGCCAGAAGATCACGAAATTAGCAAGGCTATGCAGCCACACTCGTACTAGACATATACGTTGCGAGCTAGATGTATATACGGCTGTGTGGGTCTATGTACCAACGCAACGGGTTTGTGTTAGTGACCCAAACAACGGCCGTTCTGCAGACTCGCCCCGAACCCTTTCAGAAGCTACCGCACACACCGACAGCAGCAGTAACCGCTGGTGGATAGATAGCGCGAGGGACGGCTGTGCGAGGTTTGTACGGCTGTGCGGCAACGATAACGCCCGCCACAGCCGTACAACCCTTGCCCCGCCGTCCCTCGCTACGGTTTGCTCCCCATTCGGCAGTGCTGGACCTCAGCTACCGCCCTTCCTCCGTCACGCATACTTCGTCTTTTCACACATCACACCTGCTCCAGGACCATGATGAGGTCAAACTGCGCCAGCACGTGCTCTGCCAGCTCCAACATCTCCTTGTTGACGGACCCCACCGGCACGTGGAAGGCTTTCTCCCCCAGCAGGGAGCGGATAAAGTAATTGTCCACCATGGCGGGCCCCAGCTCCTGCACATGATGCGGCGTGCATGAGACCGCGTTGCCAGTTCAGAACACCGCACCGCAATCTAGCACACTCAGAAGAACGCCAACGCTAAAGCGAGTGATGGGCACAGGACAGCGCATGGGACAGCACACGTAATTATCGTGAGCTGGACGCGATACATCGGGCGCTTGCATTGGGCATGGTGCGGCACATGGTGCACGGAGGCCGTGGAGCAGCGCATGTGCCGATTCCCGGCTGGGAGCTCCGGAAGGCAACCCGAGCCGACGCAACCGGTCACCACAGCGCCAGTACTTTTCACACCGCCTCCAGCGAACCAGTACGCCCTCTTCGTACCCCAGCCATCCCGGCTACCTGCCAGAAGACAGATGTGCGATTGGCATACATGCGGTTGAAGAGTAATGTGTCGTTGTAGCCGCGATCTCCGCTCATGGTCCACATTACAAACTTCATGTGCGAGACCAGCCGCTTCAAGGGGTCACTACGGGCGCAGCGGCGATGCCGAAGACGGTCAGATGGTTTAGGGTGCGCATTAGAACATGGTTCATGATGCTGTGCCGCAAATGACGCGTCCCAGCACCATCTGCCTCGGCCTGCGTCCCCGGCCTCCGACCCGCAAAGAGCCTCCTTCGCCTGGGCGCGGTACACCTCCACACACACGTCGATCCGCAAAAGCCATTGTTTCTACCCCGGCTTCCCGCGTCCGACTGCACCTTCCACGCCAGGGTAATGCGGCCAAACGATGAGCTAACGCCCATCCACCCACCGCATGACGATGGCGTTGAAGAAGCTGCCGCACATGTGCGCATTGTCCATCCCCTTGTGGCCGCCGTGCACCGTGTACTCATTCGAGTAATAGTTGTAGCCGTGGGCGGCGACGTATCGACTACGTGCGCTGCAAGCGGCTGCGTCGTGGTTTTTGCGGAAGGTGCCGTACCGCGAGAACCTGGGACCAGGGCGCGGGAATCAGGTTGGGGACACCTCGGGTCCCTTGCTAGGATCACGCCCCGAGGAAAGTGGGTTCGGGCCCACTGTCTTTTTTGCTCCGTCCGTGCCGCGGTACGGCGGCGGCGCTTGTGTGGTCGGGACCCGCCGTTTGCTTCCAAGCATCATATAAATCCTCGGATTTATTCGAGTCTTTTGCTACAGCCCGCCCTGATTGCGGTATTACTAGGAAGAAAACAAAAAATAATCCGGTTTGCGGTTTGGGGAAGGGCGTGCAGGGCCGCACTCGCACAGTAAGTGGGCTGCGGCATCTGTTTTCAACCAACATATTGGAACCACCGCTCACCTCTTCAGGACGTACTTGGGCACTTTGTACACAGGCACTTGCAGCATGTGATATGTGATGTTGAGCCAACGGACCTTGTCATCAAACTTTTTTATCTGGCAGACGTACGACTTGTCGTACCGCTCCGTCGTACAGCCGTTCATTTCTGAAGGGCATCGAAGGTATAGCAAACCTATTCAGCGCCGATCCAAGCCCGTGCGGCAGACGGTGTTTCATGGGCGACTACCGCAAATCCAGCGGAAGCACCTCATCGACACCGCTTCCACGGGCTAAGCCTGAGCCCGGCCTTCCTCCAAGCCGCGCGCCATTGCACTCGGCCTCGTCCCACCCACCACATTATACATCGTACCAGCCATGACTTCTCTCGAGCCCTCCGTTTTAACGTTCGTTAGGCTTTACCGACTTCCCCCTCTCCATTCGGCCCCGGCCCCTTCCCCTCCTTGGCGTCCCCTACCCTTCGCCTTCTTCGCAAGATACACCAAACCCTCCCAGCCCGTTCTCACATGCCCTTGCTCACTCGACTCCCAAGCAGAATCCAGGCAACTCACCGGCGATGTGGCACCAGCTAGTGCCGCCCGATTTGGAAACATGAAGATATTCCATGACACCCTTGTGTATGGCACCCAAGCGGTGCTTTTCATACAACTGTAAGGCGGAAAAGGGGGTCCAGAACTTAGGGCTCCAGTTTGCAGCCGTACGGTATTCGTTTGGAGTAACGATGCGACTGCCAAATTTGGGTACGCATTGCGAGGGGTACTGCAGTGCTAGCATTGACTAAGTTCCCGGGATAATAGGCCATCCGAGGTAGTCCAAGGCGATCCGAGGTAAGGATTTCACGGGAACAACGAAGAAACTAGAAACGCAACGAATCTTGCCATGTATGGACATAGCATCTCTGCATATGGAACGTCTTGTGATCCTCGATAGCAAACACGCGGTGTCACTGAATGTAACACACCGAATAACCCGCCAAGCGCCCACCTTGACCAAGAGTGCCTGTGTCTTGTGTGCGCTGGCGTCAGGAAAACGTTCCCCTCCCTTTAACCAAAACCTCAAGAGAGAAGCCACCACTAGTCGTCGGACCATGGAGAAACTTTGAGTCTCGTCCAGTTTTGCGACGATCGTGCCAACTCTGTCCACCCATGTATCCAAGTTGTTGGCTTCCAGAGAAGGGACAACGCTGGTTCCTAGCTGTCGGGCTCTTGAGTCCGCATATTCATGCACATGCAACAGCTTCTCGCCTGGCTGGCTGGTACCCAGCGCCAAGAGCGTGTCCAGGTGTGACAAAAGCGTAGCGCGCGAAGTTGCGTTTGCAGCTACTTGCCCAAAAAGCTCCGTGAACACATCTTGTATAGGATTAGCGGCTGCCATTGACATGAATAACAGGATGGTTTGGCCCCAGCAAGACCACAACTTTGAAACCATGGTTGTAGTCGCTGTGCTACTTGGCTATGCCTATTCCAAATCACAGCGTTTAATCTGCATGACAACCTTCCAATCGCCCTGGCTCACGCATTTAGTTACTTCAGTTATTGGCATAGACAATTATTCCAGGGCCTGCGGACACTGTTGTAGTAAGATCAATCTACCCTAAGGCATGACTGCCATCTAATATCTAAGGGTTGGGATGATTGTTACGCCATATGACTGTTGCTGCCATCTTGTTTCATAGTTTTAATTGCTGACATGTTCTGGTTTCGGAGTAACATGTTCGACTAGAGCCGGTACGTCAGAACAAGAAGCATAAATTGCAAATGCTTCTGCCACGTAGCCACAGCCGGTTGGCGACAGATGCTGGAGAGGTGGCTCCGCTCTACCTGATGCTTCAAGTGAAGCAAGCAACCTGATCCAACCCTTGACATCTTTCGCTATCGCCAGTGCGCAAGGGTACGGGGAATGCGCAAGAAACACAGTGACTGTGGCGCGGTAATTGAGCGCGCCCTAGCGCACGCGCCATGACTTCATGATGTACGTACCTATGCGATGCACGCATCGGCACCCTATTACAGGAAGCATCAAACCGTACACCGTGGATTTAAAGCATGACTCCAGTCAAGCCACAGGAGCAAACCGAGCAAGAAGCGCTAGTACAGTCTGCGTGCGTCAGTCAGGCCGCTAAGCCCCCCCGATAGTAAGCTGCTCTTCCGTCCTCAATGCCCGCGCATTCCACTTAATTACGTGCGTTCTTGGGTGCGCCCCTGCGGTTTCTACACTGTGCACCTCCCTTAAGATGTAGGCGTTCATCTATTGCCTACCGGTATTCCACTTCTCATGTTTCTGTGTCCTACAACCTCCACTAGCGCCAACCTGCCCAAGTCCTCGCGCCCGACTCCTCCGTAAAAATCCCCTGCCTCGTCACTCCTCTGCATGCGTATGGCCGCTTAGCGAACCCAACGCAGTTGTCATGCTCACCTCTCGAACGCTTACCACTGGATAATGCTGCCTGACAAATCTAATCCCGATCCCAAATCCTTGCGTTTCAAAAATCATATTATCGAGTGCTCATGCCCTTCTCAATGCCAGCCCTTAAACAATGCCCCCTGATACCCATGGCCGAAAAAATATCCTTTGGGTGCGCAATCTTCTCAGAGCCTCTCCGCTGCCAAGGCCTCAATCATTCCTCCTGTTCGGTTCAGAGCCTGCCACCCCTCCCCCGACCGCTAGTTGTGGCCATTACTCAAGCTGCTTGTGTTGCTACTGCTGTCGTTAAGAGCCAACTGGACGGGGTGATTTGTGACGAAGCGACGTAGCTTGTTGGGAACAGATGTAGGGCACGCCTGCAGGACGAAACGCGGAGCCAGGCGGCAGCTGTGATATATTATGGTCAGGGCAGCCGGCGTGTCCGCTGAAGCGCGCCGTCCATCATTTTCTGCGCCGGAGTCCCCAACCACCGCTACGGCCAGGACTCGGGACCTCACCTGAGGGAACATGATGTCGAAGTTGTACTGGTCGTTGAACTGCAGCTGCTCCACCAGCTGCGTCCTCCGCTGATTGGTGGTTATGCGGCGTGATACTTCGTCCATGGCCCTTCGCAGTGCGGATTCAGTACGGCCCGGGTTGGTCCGAGATGATGTTAGCGGAGTGCGTTGCAGGTCGGAGAGGGCAGCTCGGACACGCACCTACGGTGATCGCTTTGGCGCTCAGAACGTAAGTGATCCTTCCCATTGTAACCCACATATGCCGCAACAGCCGAAGAGAAACGCACCTAATCAACGAGTCCGTCGCCACCGTAATGTTTATGTCAGGGCCCTGGTACCGGACCTGGGTTGGAGGGATGTGCGCACGGGAGAGGACCGGCGGATCAGTGTACTCTGGAGTGATGGCGAGCTGCAGGTCCCGACATCAACGCAGCTTCCCCACGAGACCCGGACCGTCAGCGGGTTCCAGGGGCCGAGGAAACCTCTCCAGAGAGAATTTCCCCAGAGAACACGCGTAAGAACGCAAGGATACGCAGGGAGGCACGAAGGTAATTATGTGTCTGGACCTTATTCGAGACTGTAGCATGGTGTCAGCATGCCAGGAGTGATACCTGGTGTCAACAAGCCAGGGGTGATAGGCGGCGCGGGCGCGCACCTGCTCGTAGTAAGCCCCCATGTTGTGCGCCAGGGAGGGGAAGAGGTTGAGCATATTCCCGGTCTGCGTGTCCTCCCATCCCAGTCCTGCCAGCTCCAGCAGCGCCGACTCGCCAGCGGTGGTGGACGCGATGAAGGTCAGGGCCGCACCGTGCACTCCAATAAGGATGCCAGTCCTGGTTTGGAAAACGGTTGGGTGCAGATAGGTCAGTAGTACTAATCCGGCAGATGAACGCAGGAGGGCCGGGCGGATCCGGCGGATG
The DNA here is from genome assembly GCA_003116995.1 of Yamagishiella unicocca. Classification (NCBI taxonomy): domain Eukaryota; kingdom Viridiplantae; phylum Chlorophyta; class Chlorophyceae; order Chlamydomonadales; family Volvocaceae; genus Yamagishiella; species Yamagishiella unicocca. Next base: position 2,804,726 of record BDSL01000002.1, read on the forward strand.
TGCGGTTGGGTCACATTTCTTGTGAAAATCCCTCCCCCGCTCCCTCTCCGCTCCGCCCCGAATCGCGGAGGCGCTTTGAGCGGCCCCGAGGCGCTTTGAGCGGCCTTGTGCCGTGTGTTCCGCACCGACCTGTAGATGGTCATCAGCTGGTCCGGGTAGTAGGGCCAGTCGCTGAACTCCCCGAAGACAAGGTCAAACTGCACGTTGGAGTCTCGGCAGCCCGCCATCCCCTCGTCGCCCTCGTAGTACCGGGTCAGCAGACAGGACCTGGAATTCCACTGAAGGATGGCTGACTGCAGGGAGCCAAAGCCCGCACCAGGACGGCAAAGCGCATGGGCAGAGGTCATGAGCCAGCCGGTGACAAGAAGATGCAGCGGAGTAAGCCATGGGTTCAGCAACGGAGAGACATCTGTGTCCATCCTTCACCCACGCCACCCAATTTTCAAAACCAACTTTCAACTAGTCCGTCTGTTTTTCTCAGTCTCCTGCGTCGTTTCACGCGTTTCCTTGCTACCCGCCTGTAGCGCCGTGACTACTTGGTTCTCATTGGGCACCATGCGGGCAGACTGCCACTCCGTCATGCCGGCCCCGCTGGTCAGCCGGAGCGCCTCCAGGTTGCGGCGGCTCGTCCACACGACGGCCCGCCGCACGATGCCACCGGTCTCAGAGGCGTGGTGGTGCACGCGGGATAGGTAGGCAGGGTCCAGCTCCTTGTGCAGGGTGCGCAGCCATCTGACAGGAGCCAGGGATGTGTAGTGGATTAGCTTGGGCGCTGACGTGTATAGCCAGCTGGGGCCATGAAGGTGGCTGTGGTGGCCATTGACGACTTAGAACGCGCATCTCGATGGAGTGCAGTGCGAGGAAGCGGTTAAGGGCAGAGGGAGAATGGTGTCGGGGCCGTCTGTATTGCATCGCGAACGCATGCAGCCTGACATGACATACCTGTTCACGCCGATCATGATGGGCGAGAAGCAGTCCGAGGTGTTGGGATTAGGATTGAAGGCGATGGAGTTCGTGAAGGCGTTAATGAAGAGCGCGGTGCGGAAGCAGGTGTTGGGCGGGTAAGGAGCCTCCGCCAGGTGACGCAGGCGATAGGGGTAAGAGATGGCGGCGTAGGTGGGCCGGTAGGAGGCGTGCGGCATCTGGTCCGCAATCACAATCTGGACTCCATGCTCGCGGACCTGACGCATGTTGCGCGCGTGTACGCCGTACAGGGGAGCGAGGGATTATGTGCCGGGTGTCAGTCCGGGGAGGAGGTAGAAGCGCGCGCCGCTGCGGCAGCCTGTGGCGCCAGGGCCGTGGAGCTATTTAGGGTGCTTGCCGGTTGGTGGGCAGAAGGGCGCATGGCGGTGGCTAAGGCGGGGACTGCAGTGGCGGCGAACCGGGAATGGAGGCGCCATCTGCCATCTGCTTCATTTACCTGGTTTCAGGCCACTTACATGGCACCAAACCCGCCCTCTGGGTACCGGCGTTAGGACGCAATTACCAGGCGGTAAATAACAACATACAAGCATAATACAAAACGCAATCCAATAGGCTCCACATCACCCCTTTTCAGGGCTGCTGTTGTGCCGGAAGAACCGCAGATTTGACCCCTCGGATCGCTTCGTACGTTTGCCTCTCTTTATTCTTCTTAGACACGCAGTGTATAGGCCCACCTCGGGTAGGTTCGTGACTGCCAGGGTAGTGAAGATAGTAGACAACACCTCCAGCTCATGCAGCGTGTGGGTGTAGCGATCGCGGATCACGAAGGCGACCGGGTGCTCAACCACGTGCCCACTGCCAGGGCTGCACGCCTGCCGTACGATTTCGTACGCGTTATCCTGCAATGGGTTTCGCGATGCGGGTGCGTGGGTTCGGACGGTCTGGTGGGTACGTCAATTCACGGAGTTGGCAGAATGGTGTCGAGGATGTGGGTTCTGAGGTTTGCCGATCACCCTACGTCCAAGTTGGCACATTGAAACCCATTCGGGTGAGACGCAGTACTTTCACCCTGTGGCGCAGAACCCAGTCGGGATAATGACGCGCCTTCCTTCCCTGGAGCACATCCGCCGGCAGTGCACGTCCTTATTCATGCCAGCCAGCTCGAAGGAACCCCGCATGGCCGACGTATCCCACATTTCGCACCTGAGCATTCAGCCACCACATCCGATTCTTGTAGCCCTTCGTCAGGTTGCGGTCGCCCAGGAGTGCAGCCTTCACGGTGCAGCCAAGCTTGAGGGCACCAACCTAGGGACGCAAGGCCGGCAGCAATGCGCAGTGGAATACGCGCATTACATAAGGTGTCCAGAGACGGACCCCTTCCCTGCAGGCTGGGAAACCCGTCCTGAAACGTCGTGCCGAAGCCCTGCTTGGGAGGCAGCACAGATGCAGCTGTGCGGCGCACCTTCGGCTTCGGGAATCGCACATCAAATTTGTCGTTCTGACCATCGTAGTGCGCGCACGAGTCCAGCACCACGTTGCGCCCGACGCAAGCCAGTTGTGCGTCCTTGTAGCCAACGTTGCGCGGCATGCTCGGCTGCAGGTAGCAGCCCACAGATGATTTATGGCTGACGCCAATCGCTGTAAGCTCGGGCAGCTCGATGTCGGGTTCAATAGGGTTTCCAAGCGCGGCCTTGCGCTTACTAAGCCAGGCGTCGCGCTTGCTGTTGTTCTTGCCGGCCTCAGCTTTGGCAGCCGTTGCGTCGTCAATCTCATTTTCTGTAGCTGCGGCGTTGGCGTTAGCATTATCCTCGCCGTCGTCGTCGTTGTAAACGTCCGATGTGTCCCCTCCATCATCCTTCTTTGTGTCTATATACTTCAGGATCTTGTACATGAGGCGGCTGCCGTTGCCCGCGGCATGCAGGCGCCGGCCATCGCCATTGCCAAGTCCCCGGCCCCCATCCTCGTGCTGAACAAGCGAGGGTCCTGGCGTCGGCTGCTGCTGTTGGGGATGCTGATCAGCGTTGCTGCGGTGTTGTCTTCTGCGGAGTGCTGCATGCGCTTCCGACCCGCCGTGCTGCAACACCGAGCGGCGGTGCCCCGTCGCCGCAACGGTCGTAACGGTTGCGTTTGCAACTCCCGCAGCCGCCGTGCGCATCTGCTGCTTCCTCTCGTAGCGCGCGCGGTACCTGGCCAGCGACGACTCTTGACGCGGCACGCCGCTCAGCGTGCCATCGCTGTTGAGTTTCGCTTCTGACTTGCACATTCGAAAGTGATGACGCTTCTGATCTGTGATGAACGTGTAGCCATATCGACTCTCGCATTCTTCCGACAGCTTGATGCCGAGCCCTTCCATGTGTGCGATACCCTCCTTCACAAAGCGTAAAACATCGTTATGGCTGACGTCCGCGGAAGTAATATTCGCTATTAGCGCATCGTTAAGTGTGTGTCCTTTTCTCTTCGTGGGCTTGGGCCGGAGAGCTGCCGTTGGAGCAATCGGAGAGCCAACGAAGAGAAACAGCACAAGTGACAGCCGGATGAATGACGCCCCGCCATGACTGCGGATACCAGCAGCCATGGCGAGTTCCTAAATATAAATATGTTGTCTCAGGGTTAGCAGCCACGCCAGCTTGGTCAAGGTGAAGGTACCGGTATTAGGCGCGTATTATTCAAGCGGAGGCACTATGCCCAACTATACCCCCGCTACAAAAGGGATGTGTAATGTATAGATTACTTACGATTAAGCTGTGTACGCTGAGGTAAGGCCATCAGCCCACGCCTGCAAAGTGCCAGCCGTATGTGTACATTCGCCGTATGTTGGCACATTTGGCCTCGGCTTGGATATCAATTAAAGTTGAATTCGCTTGATGGCGAGAACAGAGCCAAGGTTTGGCTCCAGGTTGCTTGCTCCACCTGTAATTTCGACTCTGCAGGCCAAACTATCGAACCCATGTCCGACAAGGCATCTTTGCCTCACCTATAAGCCCCGGTAGCTTGAGGCTTGAGAACACCGGTAGTTTGGGGAGCCAAACGAACCCAGAGCCCAGCGCTCTAGGGTCACGAGGTACCGCCCGTGCCCGTCGCCTCCTCTTCGCGCCCCCACTCCGAAGGCCACCATGGTGGTCGCGACGGCACCACGCGCAGCGCGATTGCGCCCCCATCGGCCACAACGTCCTGCCCTACGACCGCCCCAGACATTGCGGCCGTCCGTACGCCTGCCGAACCTCCTCCCACCGCTGGCCCCGCCTCTCCTGCCGTGGCCTTCCCCTCTCCAGCTCCGCCTGGCCCAGCACTACGCCCTGAACCCGTCGCAACCGAAAGCTCCACACTACCCTCTGCCGCCGGCAGCGCGGAACTCAGCTTCAGGTACGCAATGCCCCAAACGACACCTGCTTCGCCTCCGGCGCCCGAGCTACCGGCCACTGCTCCACGTATTTGGCCGACGCTGCGGCCGCTGGCCGCGTCCGTCACATCTGCCCCTGCCAGGCCCGGGGCAGGCAAGCCCGCGGTCGAAGACGGGCCTGAGGAGTGTTGGCAACAGGGCGGTGCATTGAACGCGTGTCTGAAGAAATCCCAGAGGAGCTTTGGGCATGGCGGCTCGCCGGCATGACTTTTCGGCCTTCAGTGGCCCGTGGTGTGACACGTGGGACGAGCAGGAACAGCATGTAATCCATATCACAGCATGCCAACGCCACCCCAGCACACCTGGCCCAGCCATGCTGCCTCGCTCGGGCTGCCCCGACGCCGACGCTTCCCCGTGCTTTGGCCCCGCTGGCACTTCCGCTGATCCCCGCGCCTCCAGACGCACGGGCATCAGCCGCCTGCAGGTAAGGAGGACGTGACGTACAGCATCGGGTAAAGATATTGAGGGCACGGATTTGCATGCACGGCGTTGCCGTGCGCCCATGGCCCCCAGAACTCACTTTCGAATGACACCGCGGTAGTGGGTGAAGGAGTTACGCTCCTGACCCACATAGCAGCCTTTGGTGTAGCTGACGCCGTTGAGCGCGTCAAGGTTGTAGTCCAGGGGGGCCGCCTGGCCTGTGACCAGTCAAGAATAAGGCAGCGGTGTTCAGCTCGTGGAGGGGTTTGGTTGGCCGCAGTCCCTTCTTGCCTCGCAGCGGCCAATAAGTGGCACGCGTCCGCATGTGGGTGTGCCGTACGTGCGTTCTACTGTGATTGGCGGCTTTTGTGTAACTGCGGCCTGCCAGCACAACAGGACAACAGAACATGTGTCATGTGCACGACCCTCATTCGGTGCAGCCCTCAGCAGTCAGCACGCACCAGCTGGAATCTCCGATTCACCCTCTGCCACTCCCAGGCTGTAGCGCAGCGCCCGGTACTCGTCCTCGGTGGCTGCGGCTCCTGGCAGAGGCGGCAACAGCGGTTATGGCAGTGGCGATTTGCGAAAGTTTGTGAAATAGGCATAAACGCATAATTGGTAAGTGTACAATAAGACATTTTTTCCACTTCCTTCAATGGTTCCACCCCTTCCTACATCGCCGACTTGGGCCCAACCTAGGCATACCGGTACTCGTCAGCGTTGAGACCTCCGACACTGGCAGCAGCCCGCGGAACCCCAGCTCTCGAAGGCGTGGGTCGGGTCGCCACCATGACCCTGCGGAGACAGCAACGCGAGGATGATGCCGTAACCGAGAAGCTTGGGAGCGAGCGCGCAACGCAGGACGGGGCAAGATGGTCGGAATGCACCTACCAATATGTCGGGGTATGGCACTAGAGCTACAGCCATGCATGCCGGCGGGCGCGACGGGACATGCAGGCACAATAGGAAAATGACGCGACAGGGCCTACTTGGGACAGCGCACGTGTTCCCGGCAAACCAACGCTACTTTCGAATACCATTTCAGGGACCAGGACACGGAACTTATGGCGCGAAGAATCATCAGCCCGACCTTAACCATGACTAACCTGGCGGCTGCGAGCTGCTCCCCCAGGCGGCCACCACGCTGTACTCCGAGGTGGCGTCGCGGAAGGTGATGGGCCGTCGCAGCTTGTACCTGGTTGACAGGCACACCGTACGGCAGTTAATCTGTTGGGCTTCAACCAAACGCTGCGTACTTTGGCAAGCGGGAAGATGCGCGGGGCTGCAGGCAGCGTCCAGTATGCCTCTTGTGCCAGGCAAACAAGAGGCGGATGGCAAGGGGGGCCAGGGACGGGCAGGGGCGCAGCTAGGCACTGAAATGTGCTTTGCAGGTTGGTGCCCCACCTGTTGAGCAGCTGCAATGCCGCCGCGGCACCGCTCCTGTCGACGTCAATCAAAACGGCGTCTCTCACGTCTGTGCCAAAAGCAAGAGAACACGGGGTGGATCGGATTCGGCACGTCGTCCGCGAGTGTCGCTGGCGGGAAGAAGGGCGACCACAGTGTCCCAAACTGATCCAAACGGCATCGAAATGAAACTCCTTCACCAGTGTTGTGTCGCCACAGCAACCATTGCCGCACCGTCCCCCGCTAGCCAACCAACGGCTTGCCCTTGCCCTCGCGAGCGAGTCCCCCGCATTGCGATTCAGCGAGGTGAGGAACGTCGTGTGATGGGTGTGTTGGGGGATCCGCAGGCCGCAGCACAGCCCGCCGCCAAGGGAACCGCGTACCCGGATGGGGGTAGATGAAGATGTCGTGTAGGAACTTGCCCTTCGGTGTCAAGATGGCTGCGTAGACCGGTGCCTGCAGAGACCCTGCAAGCAGTGTCCGGTGCCGGCCCGCCCAGGACATGCCGCACATCAGCGAGAAACTTTGTGAGCGTTGCCGGGACGTCGTCGGATACACCACCAGTACGGGCTGCAGTTGGTGTACTACTAGTAGGCTGCCATTTTTGTGTAGTACTGATAGGGGGCCATTTGGGGCCACTTTCCGCTGGGTGGTTGATGCCGCTGTTTGCCTCTGGGCCCTTGTTCGGGTTTTCTGGTGGTCTACTGTCGACCGGGTTTTCCTTCTTTCTGCATCTCCTTCGGTGCCAGGCGATGCGCCTGAAGGATCTACCTTACAGTCGCTGTACCGTAACAGTTACTACTACTTATATGAGGGGGAGCCCCAGGCACGGCGGTGAGGACATGGAAGAGCCAGACACCGGCGCAGTGTATCGGTAGTAGCGTCGTGGCAAAGGCTTCAATGTGACCTGCAACTGTAGCTTTCCCTAGTCCCACCTACCTGCGCTCTCCAGGGGCCGTACGTCGTTGGTGACCATGCCCTGCGGGAAGCGAAACCCGCCAGTGCGACGTCACCCCAGGCTGCCCACCGGTCGCTACCAATGCATCTGAGCGCACGGCATAAGAGCTTGGGATCATCCTCACCTGCAGAAACCCTAGCGCTTGCGAACCCTCCGCTTGCAGAACGCCTCGTGATTGGAGGATAGCAACTCGCCCCGACGAACCAGAGGAGTCTGAAGAAAACGCATGACATGACTGGCATCGAATAATGCTGCCCACAGAGTAATGTTGAAACAATGGAAGGAGCCTCGAGCCTCGTTGGCCCGACATCGTTGATTGCGTGAAAACGCGCCGGTGACTCCTAGTATGGTTCACTCTCACCAGCTTTTTACGTAAATATTCAATTTAACGTTCGTCGATCGTTTACTGAGGGCATGCCAGCCAAAAACATAAGTGGGTTGGCAATCGTGAATGGACATTATTCATACTGCATATTATTGTCCGCCCGGAGCCAAGCCCTTATAACCTGGTTTAAAAGTGACGCAATTAAACACTATGCAATGCGGAAGTCCACGCATTGGGAAGTTTACTTACTGCAATGCTTCACGAAGGAGCCTTGCTCTTGTACCTATAAGCCGGAGCGAAAACGCTCGTATCACACCACGTGTTTTACCACCTAAACCTCAGACATTGTCACTGCCGGACTTGTTGGACTTGCATGGGGAGCCGGAACGACCCGACCCGTTTCGCTGGCTTCATGCGGGCCATCGCGACCCGCGTGTGCTACGATACCTACAACAGGAGAATGAGAATTGCAAGGTGCAACTCGGCCATCTACTACCCTTGCGTAAGCAGTTGGAACAGGAGATTGCGGAGCTGTCTTGGCGCCAAGCCGTCATAATGGCTGCTCATCAGCCTCTTGCGGAAATTTACCACAGTTCGAGTTATTACGGTCACTTTGAATACAGACGCGAGTTGGCGGGTGGCGTGTCCAGCCGTATCAGGCACCTGCGGGTGCCTCGTTCGGACGCTGCCGATGCCGTGCAGCACCAGCAGCACCAGCAAACCTTGGAGGCCGCACGCGGAGCGTCGGGATCAGTCGCAGACGCTGCGGTGCAGCCGGTAGCTACCTTTGACCTGACGTGCAGCGAAGGCACGGAGGATTGCAGGCAGATCGTACTGGATGAGGAGCAGCGCGCAGGAGCTTGTCCATCCCCCGCTGCCCATGCCGTGCACTCCTTCGCTCCCAGCCCCAATTTCGACCTCGCAGCCTTCACCGAAACCACCGAACCGCTGCCAGCCGGAAAACGGCTGCCAGACCGCTTTGCTCTGCACGTTGTGGACGCGCCCAGCGGAGCGCCAGCGTTTGAACCTCTGCAAGGCGTTAGCGGTGACGTAGGCTGGGTGTCCCTCGGCAGCCGCAGTACTGGCAGCTTTGGCGGTGGCCGGCTATACTTCACACGGGCAGCGCAGCGAGAGCTCTGGTGCCTGGATGTGGCGCCGCCAGCCACTGTCACTGGCGGAGTTGGTTCAGCGTCGACCCATATTCCTCCTGGGCCCACTGACGCCATCTCCCCGAGGCTGGTATTTCGTGACCCAGATGGCCAGCCAATCCAGCTCGTCCAGTACGGCAGTTACTTATACGCTGAGACGCTGGGGAACAGCGGCGTTCCTCTGGAGATCCGGTTGCTGGGCGCCGCTTGCGCGGTGGATCCTTTTTGCAGCAGCGGCGGCTCGATGCAACCAGCGACTGAAACATATGCGCGGAGCGCTGAGCTGACACGGCAGGTGCTGGCATCGGAAGCGGGCATGCCATTGGTGCCGCGCCAAGCGGGACGCGAATGCAGCGCGTTCTGCCTGGAGGCAGCCGAAGGACTGGGTCCGAAAGCCAGGGATGCCCGTCCTGGCACAAGTGACAGCGGTAGTTATGATTGTAGTGAGGGCGAAGGCAGCGGCCGCCGTTTGCCTCAAGGGGCATTGCTGCTGTGGCTGCGGGATGTGGGTGACCCAAATGGCCGCCTGCTGCTGGCGCTTGCGATGCTTCTCCATGCTCCCGCTGACGCCGTTACTGCCTCCAAAGAAGATCGCGCCGGTGCTTGTGCCGGAGAGCCGCAGGTGAGGCTCCAGGGTGCGTGTCTGGCTGCTAGCTCTAAATACTTGCCACGGTGTCTGGCTGCTAGCTCTAAATACTTGCCACGGTGTCTGGCTGCTAGCTCTAAATACTTGCCACGGTGTCTGGCTGCTAGCTCTAAATACTTGCCACGGTGTCTGGCTGCTAGCTCTAAATACTTGCCACGGTGTCTGGCTGCTAGCTCTAAATACTTGCCACGGTGTCTGGCTGCTAGCGCTGAGGGCTAGTACGAGTTTCGGGGTGCTAGTGCTGAGTGCTAGTGTGTTGTGAATGTTTGCGAATGTGCTAGTGTGCGAATGTTTGCGTGCGAGTGCTGAGTGCTAGTGTGGGTGTCTGGGTGCTAGGGCTGAGTGCTACTCGTGGGAACGTGGGGCCGACACCGCGCTCAATGCCGGTACGGGCCTAAGTTGGGAGTAAAACATCCTCCAATGGCCCCTGCGCCACGTCGTGTTGCCCCACGCCCTGCAACTTTAGGTGCTGACTTTGGAGCTGGTGCCTCACGACCCCGCCTTTCGCATTGTACATGTGGAAGCCCGCGGAGTCGATAGGGTCTTATGTGTTCGTGTGGCCATCGATGAGCGGGGGGACCCGCTTTGTCGCTACAAGCTGCAGGAGCTGCGGATTGATTGGGGAGCCGTACGGCAGGCCTTGGCAGAGGTGGCTGAATCGGGCCGCACGCCAGTGGCTTCCAACCTAGTAGTCTCAGTGCCGGCAGCGGCAGAGTCGGTAGTCCACCACGCGTGGACCGCAGTGGGATCGACGGGCGAGGATTCGCGTGGTGATAGGGACGATAGCGGAAATGACTGCAGCGGTGGCAGTGGTGTGGCGGCCGGCGCTGACCCCAGCGGACGCTGTTCCAGACTTGCGGTGACGCAACGGCATCGCGCCATCAGTGTTGCGGGCGCTCTGGCGCACACGTTGCGGGTAGTTGCGTGGAGCGACGATGCCAAAGTGACCCTGTCGTACAGCAGCATGGCGTCGAAGCCCGCGGTCTCGACGGTCCAGCTGCTGCCGTACTCAGCGTCGTCGCCTCCCGAGATCGACGGCTGCGCGCCGCCGGCTGTGGTCGCCGCGGGCGAGACTGCTGAAGACGTGGAGCTGCGCTGTGAAGGGGACGACGCACGGGTCGTGATGGAGAGGCTATGGGCAACGTCGTACGATGGGACTCAAGTACCTATCACGCTGTGCCGCCTGAGCGAAACCGGCGAGGACGCTGGCGATGGCGCTGTCAGCTGCGGCGGCGGTATCAGGTGCGATCGCTGGTAGACATGGCAGTGGCGGGTGCTTCAGCCCAAGTTGCTCCGCCTGCACGTGGGGACGGCTATAGTGTACGTAATTGTTGGGAGTAAGAGGATAAGCCAATGCCCATGCGGTAGTCTTCCTCCTAATTTTGAAGACCCAGCAGTTTGGTTCATCATGCGCCACAACCCACATCGTCCCAATATGTTGCTGCCCCATACCTGCACGCGCGTGCATCCAGGACCTGCCGGCTTGCCCATGTCGACTGTTAGCCAGGCCCCTGCCTGTCCCTCCGCGTGCCCGCTCGCCAGCACAAGCCCACCTACCGTTTCCTATCGACCACCTAACTTTCCCTACGCCTTCCTTACGGTCCTGCCTGACCCGCAACCCCTTCCCCAACGTCCCAACGGCATGGGATGCGCTCCAAAGGGGTCCGTCACAACCAGCGCCCCTACTGCTGCGAGTGTACGGCGCGTACGGCAAGGACCCTCCCCTGGACTACCAGCCAGCGCTGCAACCTCTGTTGCAGCGTGGCGTGGCTGTCGCGATTGCCCACGTACGCGGCGGCGGCCATCTGGGTCCCACCTGGTACGAAGGCGGGCGGGGGGCCCATAAGGCCAACAGCTACCGCGACCTGCTGGCGGCGGCAACACATCTGGTCAGCACCGGCGTGACGGCGCCAGGGCTCCTGTGCCTGGATGCGGAGTCGGCAGGTGTGTACGGTCCGCGCGCTTGCTGCAAGGCAACCATCGTATCCCGATACGTTTCCTTGCCCCTTTCAAAGCTAGGATTGCTTGCCCTGTGGACATATCTCGCGCTAGAGCGTATCCTCACCGGCTCCTAACTTCAATCTCAAGGTTAACCCGCGCCCACTTGCAGGTGGCTGGGCTGCGGGCCCAGCGCTCAACGCAGCAGGCGCTGCCCTGTTCCGCGCCGCCGTGCTGACGGTTCCTACGCTCGACGCACTGACGTCACTGCTGGAAGATGAGTCGTACGGCCCGTACGAACTGGGCGACCCACGGGCCGACGCCGCACTGTACCGTGAGGTTCTGAAGTGGTCGCCGTATGATGGCCTGTGCTGCGGCCATCCGTACCCGATGTTGCTGCTTCGTATCGGGCTATACGACACGAACGTGCCGTACTGGGATCCCGCCAAGTATATGGCACGGTTACGGAGCTTGGCAGCTTGCGGTGCAGGTTCTGGGCTGCGCGTCATGCAGGTGGGTAGCGAGGACGCCCGTGTGCATCTGGGCAGCCCCGATTGCCGGGCTAGAAATCCAACGGGTGCGATGCCCTACCCCCTGCCCTGGACTTCGGGGGCCAAGCCGTGGCCTTAAAGGCGCCAAGCTGTCTCTTCCACGTGCCTCCTTCTGCCAACGCAGGTCAGGCCTGGCGGTCACGATTCATACGACACCGTAGCAGACGACGCTGCGTATTGTGCTTTTGTGCTGTGGGCTGTGGGCGCCTGGACAGCATCAGAACTTGACACCCCTGCGGGAACCCGACTTGCATGACGAATACGTCCAGATTCGCGGCAGTGGTGATTTGCGCGGGTTGCATCTTTTTGTGGTTCCCGGGTTGAGGACAATCAGACAACAAGTGTCAGGAGCCCACTGTAACAGTCATTATTAGTACAATGATTCGTAAGTTTTGGGGGTGCGGTTCCGCCGACTAATCGGAGTCGGTGATTCTTGGTTTAAGAGCTGTTGCAAGAATGGTGCCGTATGCCAGGGCTGCAATGGTTCCTTTTAGCCGCTCCAGTATGGAGCGTACCACCAATTGAGCTGGTTGGTGGTTAGGTATGCGCACCTGGGTGACTTCAACGCACGGTAGCCAGCTGGGAGGTATGCTCGGTAGGGGGGCCTAAGCCGTGATACGTTCATCATGCTCCGAAACATCAGAGGTAAGCCTTCCAAAAAGCCGAAACGTTCCGGCGTCGCAATGTGCATGATCATATGATGTGGTGGAAGGTGATGATGTTATGTGCCTAGGCTGCAGCAGGCTAGCAAGCACAGGTGCAAGGCGTGGAGGCACGGGCAGGGGGTGGTAATGGGAAGGCACCCAGGCAGCGCAGCAACTGCTGTCCGGCTACGGTAGCTACAGTACCTTACAGTACGTCCCGTTGCAGGTGCGCTACCGTGTCCGTGCAGGTGCGCTACCGTAAGGGAGGCTCAACAAGGAGGGTATTACCGGGCCTCAGATGCGGGTAGGCACCTGAACGAAGATGCCGGACCACCCGCAGCCAGATGCGGCCGAAGGGGGGCACCTTCAGTTTCTAGATGCGGGTTTTGGGGTATCCAGATGCCGCTGAGGGGGGGCCTCCTGCCAGCCAGATGCAGGGCAACCAGATGCGAGGAAGGGGGGGGCCACTGCCAGCTAGATGCGGGTTGGGAGGCAGCCAGATGCGGGGAAGGGGGTGGGCGCTGGCAGCTAGATGCGGCTGAGGCGGCAGCCAGATGCGGCCGAGGGGGCAGTTAGATGCGTCTTTCTAGGCAGACAGATGCGGCTTTGAGTGCAGCCAGATGCGGCCGAGGAGGCTGGCAGCCAAATGCGACTTCGTCGGTATCCAGATGCGGTTTCAAAGCAGCCAGATGCGGCCGAAGGGGGGCCCTTACGGCAGCCAGATGCGGGTTCCCGATAGCCAGATGCGGCCGAAGGGGGGCCCCTACGGCAGCCAGATGCAGGATCACCCGCAGCCAGATGCCATTAGGAAGGTATCCAGATGCCGCTGCCAGTTAGATGCCGTTCAGGTACCCACCCCCTAGATGCCAGATGCGAAACGTCTGTCATACCCTCCTCTCAACACGAGGCCTCGGAGCCGTGCTGTAGCCCTGTGCAGCCGATTCGGCAGGCCGCTGCTGAGACATAACATGCAGCAATGGCAGGCAGCATCATACTGGAGCAAATTGTCCCCACGCCCCGGCCGCCAAGTGGGTGGCGCGCGGAGGGTGGGAACCGGGGGAGGACGACGTATTGAGCAACAACACAGCTCGCCCCTAAAGGGGTTAAATGTTGTGTGGGCCGCTCGCGATTGTTGCAACTGCTGCGGTTACGGCTCAGCCCCACACGCATTCTGTGCTGCTTGCTAGATGATGCCTCGTGAGGTGAAGTTGAACTCCCTGGCTAGCAAGCTCCTGCTGGCTGAGTATAATCCCCCGTCCCGTCATGATCGTAGCCTTGCCGACCAGCTGTTCTCGCACATGCAGCCGAGACCCGACTAGGGGCATGCACCACCGCGATTGGTTGGGCTAGGTTGCTGCTGTCTATTTAAGCGCAGGCACTCAGACAGTTAATATTTACGCTTGAAGGTCGCCCATCCCAACAAGAGGTATAAATACTCCTATATGCTACGTAAAATGTTGGGGTCCTCGGGTCCTCTTGCCAGCAGGTCTTGCGGAGAGCATGCAAGTAAATCACGAACGTACGTAACGCACAGCGCTAAATATTAATGAAATAAATGGTTGACGCGCAGAGAACGCAAAGGGGTTGCAATTGTAATGGCGATACCAAACGTGTTGACAGGGCTGTCACCTACAGATATTATGCACAGACCAAGCATTCTTTGTGTATGAAGTTGGAGCAAACGCTATGCTTTTTTATTCCGCCCTGGAGGCCCGCCGCCGGCCGCCTCCGTACAATTTGGCCTACACTTAGTCCGCGCTTTTATTGTAGTTGCCCCTTTCTCTGTGGTCTTTTACCGTAGCCTTGTTTCTAGGAAAGCCAAAATGGGTGGCGAGAACGTGCGCCTCTATGTGAAGGGCCACATTCTGGGCTACAAGCGGTCCAAGGCCAACCAGCAGAACCACACCGCTCTCCTTAAGGTCGACGGCGTGGCCACGAAGAAGGAGGTCGCTTGGTACCTGGGCAAGCGTATCGCCTACATCTACAAGGCCAAGACCGAGAAGCAGGGAACCAAGTTCCGGTGCATTTGGGGCCGTGTTATGCGCGCTCACGGCAACGTCGGTGTTGTGAAGGCGAAGTTCACCTCCAACCTGCCCCCGATCAGCCTGGGTGGCGCTGTCCGCGTTATGCTCTACCCCAGCCGCGTATGATTGTTGGAATGGCGCTCGGAGGCGAGCAGCGGCGGCGTTGCTGCGGCGTGATGTAACTGCAGACACTGGCTCTTCTCTTCTTCCTTTTCTCATCGCATTGACGGGGTGCACTTGCAGCAAGCAAAGTTGCCGCCTTGAAACAGATAGCACAGCAAACTTTGCCCGTCACTGTCCCATATTAGATGCGGTATTTCTTCATGGAGCTTCCGATCAGCATCGTGCGGACGGACAGCAGCAGGAGTGCGCGAACAGGTACGGTTGTGGGTTGTCGTCATGGGGTCGCGTGTGCGCGTGAAGTGGATGGGTGAGGTGGGGGCCCGTTAATGCGCAGTCTGACGGAATCCCCGGGTGCGACAACCACACGTCCATGTTGCTTCACGGCGTGGGCTGTTCGCAGCCGAGGGAATTGCTGGGGGACTTGCCGCGGACATGTTGCTGCTCTTGTTGGTTTGCGCCATGTCTATACGTGCTTTGAGACCCAATTCGAGCCGCTGGGGCGCCACGGGACGGAGCGTCGCACGGGGGGGGGTATGCCTGGGTCGGAGAGATGGCTTGCAAGGAGCTCGGTGGAAATGGCAGCACCTGCCGTGGCCGTCCATAGCAAGCTTAAGGTAGGGGCAACTGCTTCGCGTTCGGCAGAGCTAGCTGCATTATCTGTTGCACTCTTGGGTGGGCATGCTGCACGGGGCAGAGGTGATCCAGCCGCTCGCTTGCGGCGACACGGTGAGGAAATGCTTGATTCCGTTCAAGCGCATAACCCTAGGTGACCTTTAGAAGGGCGGAACATTGGGCCCGGCGTAGTCGTTGGAGTAGGTCGGCATGCCACTGACTGGATATACTGGATGTGGTGGGCACACCGCGGCGGTGAAGCGAGCGGCGCTGGCGGGGTTGTTAATGCTGCCCTACCTTGCGCAAAGGGTATGTTTCACTCCATTTGCGATGCTGTGGAAGTACCGAAGCGGGTCAGTGCTGCAGCTGTTATGGTATGGCCTGTCCTGTGTACTTTGTTGGGCTTGATTGCCCACGTGCGTCGTTGCTGTGCTAGTGGGTGGTTCTGTCCTGGGCTCGCTTACCACGAGGCTAGTGGTGGTGCGGTGTCGATGTGGGTGTCGCCCGTTACGAAGGGGGCGAATGCTCAGTCGGCATGTCCGGGGTCATGGGACCATGCCAGGTGACACCCGCAAATTACCAACGACGCTACAGCAGCAGCCGGTACAGCCGCACAGCCGCCAATCATATTACAACATATTGGCGTTGCAGCTCTTGGGCTTACGGGCAGCCATCATCGCTCAGCTTTCAGCGCATCGGAACTCCACGCACACATCGGAACTCCAGCCCCTGCACCCAAAACGTCGTTGTGATGCACTGCATCATCGAACAGGATGGTGATTTGTATAACCTTGGGAGACAGCCATTGATGCTTCCTGGCTTTTGTGGAGCGCGGCTGGCGACGGCTAGTGCGCCGGACTTGGGACAGGGTTCTGACCCGTGGCAAGGTGGGCAGGGTAGAGCTAAAGCATTGGAACACGACATGGAGCACGTAAGGGAGAGTAAAACGGTCGGGGGCCGCCAACACCAGGCACACGAGTCGGAAGTGAGGCAAATTGGAGTAGGAGGAGAACGCAGGATACTGAAAAGCTGGCACTGAAATGCATTGCGGAAGCCAACGTTACGGGATAGCATCGAAGCGGATGAAGTCGGAACGAGGTTGCTAGTACATGGAATCGAGCACGGCATTATTTGGGCATACTGCACGAGGCTAAGCTACTGCATAAGTGCCGAAGCTTAAATGCACCGGTATCATTTGGCCCGATGCCCCGTTCATCACCACACACTGTCATGGACATGCCTGACTCAAGTCGTGGACTCGGCCGTGCAGAGGTAGGTCAAACCGGCGTCGTGGTTCTGGGGCTACTAGTCCCCTAGTAGGGGCGGGGGAGGGTAGTGCCTAAGAAGGCGATACGCTTCACCCCAACTATCTGTTAACTTGGGCTACTTGGGGTTCCTGCCTTATGCACGCCAATAAGCGCACGGACCGCCGCTTCAGTGCAGCGCTAACAGTCGACTACACACTCCTTGTCTACTGGCAAGTCACACAGTACAGCACAGTACGTCCGCCCCCGCTGCTGTGCGTGGTGTGTGTTTCATTTTTAATGCCTGGCGGCCGTGGATTCGGCTGGCTTTGGCTGTACCATTGTGGCTGCTGTTTGGGCAGGGTGGCGTCTCTGTGTAGCTCTGTGCCGTCGTGTGCCTTCCGGGGATTTCTTGTGCATTTCGGGGCGTCTGCTGATTTCGGCCCCGGATCTCGTATGTTATTTACTAGGCGTATGTATTATGCCTCGTGCCCACTGGAATAACGTCCTGGGCCTGGCTCACACTTGGTATGACGACTGGCGTATCCAACAAAATGCACCTTCCCCCAGGATACTGTAGATGGTTATGTGAAGGGAAGCGTCACATTTAGGTCAAGGATTATAAACATGATACCAGTGCCCTCGAAATTTCCACGTTTCCGAGCTAAAGTGCTCCGTCATTAATAAAGCGACGACCTTGCTTCCGCTCTCATAGTCGTCGAATTATTTTGTTTCTGGGATATTGTGTTACACAAATACTTGGCATCGTTGCTGCTGGCGGCGCTGTACATTCGGCATTCTGCATGACGCGGCCAGAGCGCCATATCCCAAGGCATAACGCTGAATGAAGAGAATACCGGTAGTGTGCCGTGCGCATAACCGTTTACGCCCATCTACAACCTGATGTAGTCCGTCGGGCAGGATCACTCATTCGTGTGACAGCGCCATGCCCGATTCCCGCGTTACACACTGACCGCCGCATGACTTGCTTGGCCTATAATTTAATAGGAATGTATCCAGAAACCTACATAGCAAATGCTGCAGGCTTACATGCGCCGGGTGAGGCTGCAAAAAAAGGGAGGCTGCTCTACATCCAGGCTTTTGGGGGAACTTTGGGGAACGCAATATTCGGTCATTTTGGAGTGCTTTCAGAGCGTGCCTTAGGCTTCAACTGTAATTGCGTGAGAAACACACGGACGCGGTACCGCCAGCTGTGCTCACTAGTGTCTTGCGGTTTCAGCTGCACTATGGTGTGTTCCTCTCAAACGTCATGCTGAATAAATTAAGCAACTTGAACACCGTGGGCGGGGACTCGGGGTCATCACTATGGGGACGGCGCGAACAAACTTGGATTCCGAATGGAAGGGTTTCCTTGGTATGAAGGTATACAAAATTTACACAGCGTTATCTGCTGGGGGCTTATCCTGGGAGACGCAGGTATCACTGCGGCGCCGTTGGCATGGGTCATATCAAGTGCGAGAACCCAGGCCAAGGACATTGCTGGCGACAAGAAGCATGACGACATATACTTAATTGGGTGCCCAGACTCAGATTTTGAGGTATTGACACATGACAGCTCCGAAGGTGGTTGGGGCACGGGACGTGTACGGCCAAGGTGCAACGCGAGCCGCATTACTTGAGGACAAGGACGCAATAAGTCAAGGAAATAAATTGCGGCTCGTGTCCTGTTGACACGAGGGCTACAGTGAGCATACAGGGCCGCGGGCGAATGATAACACCAGCCATGACCTGTTCCGCCCTGTTACGCGAAATTCCGCACATGCCTGATTGCTTCCTTTTCTGATAAAAAAAATGAATTACAGTGTCCGCAAGCGGGGACAAGCCCAGGACAAGAAGAGGGGCCCGTATGCCATACCGAGACCTGACCGTACGACAAGCCAGCGCTAGCCACACGAGGGCGGGCCTCAGACAGAAAAGAACAACCCAGGCAACCCAAGGATTACTCAGTTCGACGGGCTGGGGACGGAACTCCCGGCGGCCCAGCCCACTCCTGCCCACCCGTGAAAAACACCCCACCCTAAGAGCCGGCCAGCAAAGGGAACACCAGCATTACGGGCGGTCCCAACAGTCCAAGGCCCAAAGGACGGGAGAATCGCAAAACCGTGCAGACGGCGCCCCAGGCACATCCACCAACACGGTCGCTGACAACAAAAACACAAAGGCGGAGCACACCGCACAGGAGAAACCCCCAGAACAGCATGGGCGTGACAACGTTGGTGTGGCAGGGGTATGCCCACGCCGATACCAAGACATCTCAGTGAATTCACCCTGACTTAACCGGCAGACGCTTTTCGTCCGATTCGGGGCTGATGTGGCCGTACGCGGGATGGGACGTCACGAGGCCCAGTTCGGCATAGGGCATAGCCAGCAGTGGCGGCAAGAAGCAGAATCAGGTTTGCAAAAAGGCAATTAGATATCAGCAATGCACACAGCCGCCAATCAGTGAGGACCATCCTCAAGGGCGCACGCGCTGGCGTTGCCCCTATTAGGTTTAGTGCTAACCACGTTAGCTTACCCGGATCAGCCCGTGTCGCCCTATTCAGCCATTGTCACCCGGTTCAGCCCTTGTCACCCGGTTCAGCCCTTGTCACCCGGTTCAGCCCTTAGTTGCTCGGTTTCTTGCACACTGCCGACTCCGCTCGACTCATGGCTGTCAGTCGCCATACCTAACAGCAGGTAGCCAGATTCTGCTGCCCTGTCCCATAGTTTCTCGCTTGCTTCTTCCCACCGCTGTCTTTCAGCTCTCTTTGCAGTGTCGTTCATCACTTTATCTCATGATGGTTTCGGCGCAAAAATCGTCGGGGAGGGGACCCACTAGCGCTATTACTCCGGGAGCACTGTTAATGTTGACGCACAGGACAAATCCCACAAACGCGCAGCCACGTAGGTAACAAGTTGCAGGTCATTCCTCACGAGATAGCACACTTTGTACTTGGTAAAGGTTCGTCAGGCGGGCAGTGCCCATTGTGTTGACGTGTGATAGTACAACCAGGTGTGGTTAGGTGTGGGTTTGTGTTTTTTTGTGTGTACCTCAGCTTCTAGCTGGAAATCGACATAAGTAATGATAGTGCTGTCCGTTATAGTTAATGCCAATGCATGTTATCGAATGGTTAAGATGGACAAAGTGGGTGTTCTTACGGTTATATCGTATAGGGTTACACCGTGGGTCCATATGTGCCGACCTTCTGCTGGGGACCATCCTAATAATGCATTGTTTCCGTGTGGATGATTGTCTATTCCAAGTGTTCATGGTCACCGAGCAGGCGGTGTGGAAGGTCACCGCATAATGCTGGCAAACTTCAATCGGCTCCACGCACAACGGTGCTAGAAAGCCCTCGCAATCACTGTTTTAGGATACAAGTAATTCACAATTATTCACTTCCGGTCCGTACATAGGGTTTCCTGGCGGCGGGACGAAAAGTGCATTGCGTCGCCGAGTGCTCCGGGCCTTACGAAACCAGCGTGACTTCACGCCACCCCATATGAAGATGCCACAGCCAACTCCTGAGGTATTCTTTCTAGGAGAATATATACCCGGGTCTCATTCATTGGGACGGGTGCACCTCTCGAATAGCCCAACAAACTAATGCCGAAATACCTTTAAGGCAGCACCATCGTGCTTCTTAAGGGTCAGGCCCTGCCATAAGGCGTAGTCATTGGTTGTAAAGGGTGCTGGAGATAGCGTGTTACATCCGCGCGAGGTGAGCATCGCCAGAAACTTGAGCCCTTTTCGATGCTGTCGGACATCCTTTAGAAATGACCGTGTTTGGCCGGGCGGGAAGCCTCTGAGCATACTAGTGGTAATGAGATGATAAGTTCCTGAACTGGGGTTCAGCATTACGGCCGCCATGCTTCAAAAGGCTGTTGACTGAACTCCCTTGGTGTGTCCCGCCATTGCAGTAGCAAATTGTAGCTGCTTGGCGACGGGCCTCTTGTAAAGATGGCCGGAGGTAAGCGAACCCCCAGTAACGGTGCGTTGAACGAACATCAAGCGCCGATGCGTTCACGTGCTCTTTGCCCCCAGACGACCATAAGGCCGAGGTCAAGGTCGCAGTTGCGAATACGACCACTGAGGAGGTCAACTTCGAGAAAATTGACTTGAAGGAGGCCCTATCCATCCTTAATGTAAAGTACTGATGCCAGCCGCATCACTCTGAACTTGTCAATAATAATGGTTTGGCATCTGTCTGCAGACCACTCCGCACGGCCTGTCTGGTGCGGAGGTCGAGAAGCGCCTGGCAGAATATGGGCCCAACAAGCTGCCCGAGAGTTCGCGCAATGCGTTCCTGGTGTTCCTGAGCTACATGTGGAACCCTTTGTCGTGGGCTATGGAAGCGGCAGCTATCATTGCCATCGCGCTTCTAGATTATGCAGATTTCGCCCTGATTGTCGGTCTTCTTATCCTGAACAGCGTTATTAGTTACGTGGAGGAGGCAAATGCCGACAAGGCCATCAAGGTGCGCACTTGCATTGCCGACATCAAAGCGGGTTGTGCGCGATGGACTCAATTCTTCATATGGTGCAAACCGCAGGCGTTAGCAGGGGCACTGGCACCGAAATGCAAAGCGGTACGCGATGGGACCGTTCAGACAATCGACGCCGTCTTCCTGGTCCCTGGAGACGTCATCATTATGAAGTTCGGTGACATCGTGGCCGCGGATGTTAAACTGTTCTCTGATGACCCACAGATGCCCACCGAACGGAACAATGAGGAGACACCCATGCAGGTCAGCTCCATACCGATCGATGCGCATTGCCATACTTTTCTTTGTGTAGTGGTCCCCAGCATGCAGGAGTCCTCTTGTGCTATTTGCATACGGTTGCCATGCCGCAGCGGCAGCCTGCCTGCCCTGGCACTTCTTGTCGTGAACATACACGTGCAGCAAGCTCAACTTCAAACGCACAAATCCATGAATGGCATTTCCGCGCCTGCAACCAAAGCATTCAGCTGTTAATTCCCCTCGTTTTACTGCAGATCGACCAAGCTGCCCTTACAGGCGAATCGTTACCCGCCAAGAAGTACACTGGCGACGTTGCATTCTCTGGCTCAGCCATTAAGGCGGGCGAACGTCACGCAGTTGTGTACGCGACGGGTATTCACACGTTCTTCGGCAGGTGCGTCGGGAGAGTGGATAAGTCTCTTGGTACAGATGAACCTGCATGCGCCTTCACTCACGCTGCTCAGATAAATACTCGCACTTGACAGAGGTCCCCGGCTTGGCATTGACTCCTGCAGGGCTGCTGCTCTCATCAGCGGCACCAACAACGTAGCCAACCTTCACATCATCATGACGAAGATTGGTGGCATGTGCCTGATCACTATCGGCGTTTGGGTGGTCATCCAGCTGTGCGTGCAGTTCGGCCACTACGGTCACGCCTGCGTCGGCGGGGAGGGTAAGCATACGCAGGACTCTGCTTGTCGAACTGTCATGTGTCACAACTTTCAGCTGCAACCAAACTTGGTTACTTGGCCATTGCCTAATGCCCCATTCAGGCGTCTGTGTTTCACCGATTCGTATTTGGCGCCACCCAACCTCTATCCTTGCATTGCCCTGCATTGCCGCTGCACGCAGAGGGCTGCCCTACCTTGACCAACATCCTGGTGATTCTGGTCGGTGGTATCCCTATTGCCATGCCTACCGTGCTGTCCGTGACCCTTGCTCTGGGTGCCGCCAAGCTGGCAACGGAGGGCGCCATTGTTGCACGCATGTCCGCTGTGGAGGAGATGGCAGGCATGGACATCCTTTGCTCAGACAAGACAGGTGCGCTGCTATCGTAACAGTATGTGCGTCAATACTACTGACCGCACGCGCATCTCTGATCGGGCCCATTTTGCGTTGATGCGTGCATTTGGGCAGTCCTATCGTTACCGACACGTCAATGTTTTGAGGCAGGTGTGCTGTGGATCCTACCTGTTACGCTCAGGCACGCTGACGCTGAACAAGCTGTCGATTGACTCTGGAAACATCTTTGTGACGGAGCCTGGCCTGACCATTGACGACGTCCTGAAGTACGGAGCCCTGTCTGCTGACATCCACGGAGATGAGCCCATCGACGTCGTTCTGTACAACAGCTACACTCAGGCGTCGACCCTGGAGAACCGCTACAAGAAGCTGAAATGGGTTCCTTTCAACCCCACGGACAAGTTCACAGCCGTCACCATGCTCGACCAGGAGACTGGCCGTGTCTTCCGCCTCCTGAAGGGCAGCCCGCAGGTCGTGTTGAACAGGGCGTACAAGTAAGTTAAAGGAGTAGTATGGGGTGAAGGGTTGGAACTTGGTTCTGGCTGCATTTCACCAGGTCTGCAGCGTTTTCCTCGTTGTGCCGGCCATCATGTGTCACTGATCCCTGCGCCCGCCCACCCCTGCGCACCACCCCCACGCTCGCTCGCCCCTACGTTTGCCCACCCGTCCGCAGCAAGGACAAGTTGGCCGACTCGGTCAACGCAAAGATGGTCGAGTTTGCCAACCGTGGTTTCCGCTCCCTTGGTGTGGCTATGGCTGAGGGTGATGGCGCTGACGGCAAGGTCGAGTGGCACATGCTGGCGCTTCTGCCCCTCTTCGACCCGCCGCGTCACGACACCAAGGAGACCATTGAGTATTGCCACCAGCAAGGTATCGAAGTCAAAATGGTTACCGGCGACCATCTTCTCATTGGCAAAGAGACGGCGCGCATGTTGGGCATGGGCGACACCATGCACGCATCTGAGGTCCTTATCAAGGTGAGCTATCACAGGGGCGACGGGTGTGTTCCCTGAAAAGGGTATAAGGGCGTCACATCGAAACGTTTAGCGACATGTTGATGCGCATTGTGATCTCTCCGTATATCCATCGCCTAGCTTCATGCACTCACATGTCTACGCGCAAGTATGACGCTCTTTCGGTGCTGCCACAGGCTAAGAACGGCGATAAGGCCGCGCTCGGCGAGTTCAAGACCGTCTCCGAAATGGTGGAGAAATGCAATGGCTTCGCTGAGGTGTTCCCTGAGCACAAGTATGAGATTGTGGCGATTCTCCAGGAGGCGGACCACGTGGTGGGCATGACTGGTGACGGTGTGAACGATGCGCCAGCGCTGAAGAAGGCCGATGTGGGCATTGCCGTCCACGGCGCCACGGACGCCGCTCGCGGCGCCGCTGACATCGTCTTGACTGCGGCTGGCCTTTCGGCGATTAAGACTGCAGTGCTGGGAGCTCGCAAGATTTTCCAGCGCATGACCACGTACTCGAAGTACACCGTGGCCATGACCTTCCGTATCTGCTTCACTTTCGGTCTCCTCACCGTCATCTACGACTGGTGAGCGTCCTGCGAGCACCGTTTGACCATGGCTAGGGGAACAGTGTGCATGCCCCCACAGCGATGGATACTCGCCACAAGCCGGGCTGTACTGAGGCCTGCCCGCCTACCTGCATTCGCGACCCCTTGTTCGGTGCCGTAACATCGCGCCTTGCATGTGCTGTGGCTCCGTCGCGGCAGGTACTTCCCCACCATCCTCATCGTGATTATGGCCGTCTTCAACGATGGTGCCATGATTGCGCTGGCGAAGGATCGTGTGGAGCCCAGTCGCCAGCCGAATGCCTGGAACCTGAACAATATTTTCCTCATGGGCATTGTCTATGGCCTGTACCTGACACTGTCGTCTTGGGCTCTGTACCAGACCGCCTGCAAGACCAGCTTCTTTGAGGACCACCTGAACATGTTCTCGCTGGACGACCGTCACGTGACCCTGCAGAACTGGTGCCAGGACTTCGTGACCAACATCAGGCAGCTGGTAAGTGTCGGGACAAACTGCCATCATGCCGCTTCGTGTGGTCGCGAGTGTGTCTTCAAACGCCGATGTACGTTACTTGACTGAATCACGGCTGCCTGTTCGTGTCGTGCTAAGCGTGCGCCCCTCCGGTGGTCCTCCCTCACGCAGAATGGCTCGGCCAGCATCTGCACTGTGCCTCAGTACGCCAGCCAGGCCATCCTGGGCGGCTCCGAGGCGGCTTGCTTAGCGTCAGAGCACGGGGACCAGGACATTCTGGGCCAGTGCATGGTGGAGCAGAAATACGTGCGTGGTGCCATGTTGCGCTCGCTCATCTACAACCAAGTCTCAGTTTCAGGCCAGGCGCTGGTGCTGGTGGTGCGCAACCAGGGCTACTCGCTGTTCCAGAGGGCCGGCAGCTTGACTTACATCGCCTTTGTGCTCGCTCAAATCGGCTCCACGGTGATTGCCATTTTCGGCTTCGGTGGCTACGTTCCGCCCCGTCACTTCCTGGAAGACTGCCAGTTCTGCACCTACTCCGACCACACCGATGTCAAGTTCTTCCCGGCCAAGATTGTGCCCATCGAGGGCACGGAGTCTCGGTACACCGCTTCCGTGCTTGGATGCCTGTAAGTTGACGTCGAGAGGGCCGATGCCTTGTGGCGGGGCTTCCAGGTGGTTTCTTTGCCCCGCCGTGTCTGGCTGCCCTCTGTGTGCTGATACGTCCATCTATCTCCCGAAGCCCTGCCTTACAGTGCCTTACGGCATTATTAATCCTCGCTTGCTCCTCCCGTCATCCGCAGCGGCTATGTGATCGTGGCGTGGGTCTGGTCGGGCATCTGGTACATGCTGCTGGACCCCATCAAGTGGGTTCTGTGCTGGTCGCTGAACGAGGACGGATTCCGGGACATGTCAAGCATGCGTGCGGAGCGTCGCATGGAGCTGCAGCGCCCCAGCCAGGAGAAGACCGTGGACCTGGGCGGCATGACGGCGCCAACCATCAGCAACCCTCTGGGCCGCGCGTCCATCCAGAAGCCCGTGTCCATGGTGCTGGACCGCGCCTCAGCTGCTCTCGTGCCCGTACACCGCACATCCGAGGGTCTGATGCGCACTTCAGCCGATCCCAACAAGGCCCGTGACCTGGCCCGCCGGAGTAAATTAGTTGACGGCATGCAGCGCACGAGTGGTGGTCATGGTCAGTCGAAAGAGATTACTCGCGCGTAATCCTATCTGGCTGCTCAAGTGAGGGTTGACCGTGTGCTGTAGCTGTCTAACGGGCGAATTCGCTGGTGGCAGACTGTGTGCGGCTTGACCCAGGATAGGGTGCCACAGTCAGTGGACTGCAGGCAAGGATCCGGCTGATGCCGGGGACTGGGTGCCTCTGAAAGGCGAGTACGGATAGCGTATCGCCCAAACGCCCGGTTTTTTGACGTCCGTACTGTGGAGGCAGTCCTCCAGTTGGAAATGGGGATTTGCGGAATAACTGTAGTCCTTGCATACTGGGCACATCAGACAAGCACCCCCTTCTTTTCGTGTAGGGCTCCCCACTTTGTTTCGGGTAGGGTTGGGAGTCGAGTGGGGATAGCCCGAATGGTTGAGCGTGAGCTCCCGCATGCAGCCGCAACGGCTGTTGAGGTTTACGATGTACCAAGTGACTGAGGACAAGTGTATGCGTGTACAACATCGGATCAAATGCCACGCTGGCGAGTGCGTTGTATCTCATATGGCGTGCGTCACGGCGCAGGGTGCCAGAGGTGCAGGGCTATTAAGTCTTGTCCGTTGGTGGCCGGGTTCGGAAGTTCGCCTCGATAAATTTATCTAGGTGGAGGGGACGACGGAGTGATTTCGCGCTATGAGAGTGTTATGCCATGGTTGGGGGCGGTTGTGGGTATGTCGTGTCCATCCGCGCCCTCCTTGCGCAGGAATTGCAGTTTCCATACGCCGTTCGTCTCATATGATGCGTGCTTTGAATTGTGCTGGAGGGTAGAGCGGTGTCCGGCTGTCTGATGTACGGTGTGATACTGTAAGCGGACACTCCACGGATTTCATTACACAACTCGCTCCAGCGGCTGATGGCCTGAAGCCCGGCAGTCCAACGCCACAAAAACGTCGTGCCAGCATCTGATGCCTCAACCCGCAAACCGAACGGAGCTGCCCGAAATCGCAACCTCCCGCCGAAGCCATTCATCTAGCAGGGGCTTCCTCGCATAATCATTGCATTGCAGCCATACATCATGCAACTGCTGCAGGACAGCTGTGCGCCCAACAAGCCCCATCGTCTGCAGGCATTGTGTCATCGCGTGCAGGACTGGCGGGAGCAGCCCGAAGTCCAGCGCCACGACCAGCGCGCCAACTGCGGCTGCGCAGCGCTGCCCCAGCAGCACACTCGCCCAAGGCCCAACTCCACCCATCAATGCAGCTGCACCACCCACGAGTGCTGCAGGCCGCCGTGGCTCCTGCCCCGCAGCTGCGCGCATCCGTTGCCCTCCGTGTGCCTCTCCACCGGGCGCCCTGCCCGCATACGGCAGCGAGGGTGGCCCCGCAGGTACAGCATCGCGCTCCGGGGCCCACTCGAGCAGCTGGTCCACCAGGCGCCTCACGCACCAGGCCTTCATCGGGTGGCCCGTGGGCAGCTCTTGCAGCACCTGTTGGGGGAGGCGGCGAGCAGCCCAGCGACACGCGGCGTTCACCACAAAGGCGTCTACCTGGCTCCAAAAAAGCGGGTCGCGAACGGGGGCAGGCACGCTCTAATCTGCCTAGAACAGGGACCGGAACCGCGCCGTATAACCCGCCGCCCCGCATTTTACCGCGCCGTTCGAAACATCAGCTCCGCCCCGCCGCGGGAAACCCCGCCCCAGCACGCCGTCCCCACTCGCCTGTCGCAAGCCCCACTCAAGCAGCTCCACATCACTAACGCTGCACGGCAGCTGGCAACTGCGCTCGACGTAGTACGGCACCATGGAGACCGCCACCGCCAACCTGCTCGATGCAGTCGCATACGGTGTCGCGACCTGGTCTACCGCTGCTGAGCGCCCAGGGCCACTGCTGCCTGGCGCGGTCTCCCGCATATGGGCTTGCCCCAGGGCGCGGCCGCGGGCGCCAGCGGTGGCCGAGGACCCTCCGCCGCACAGGCGAGCCAGCAGCGCAGCCCAGGTCGCATGCGCGGACTGCGTCAACGACTCCGGAGCGCCCTTCAGCAGCAGGTATATGTACGGCAGTACGACGGACGCCGCCGCGCCGACGTCCGCGGCGTGCGGCACGCACGACGCCGCCAGCGGCATCAGGAAGGCCAAGCGCGACATCGTGACTGCCCCTGCTCCGAGACCGCTGCCGTACGCCGCTGCGAACGAAGGGTAGCACGGCAGCAGCGCCAGGAGCGGCGGCGTAGCCGCCGCCGGCGACGCCGCCACGTCGGCGCTAAGCCGCGCAACAAGGTCGCCGTGAGCCCGCAGCTGCAGCGCGCAGAACTGCACATCAGCCAGAGCCCCGAGTGCCGCCACGGCGGCAGCAGTGTCCCCCGCCGCCCGGGCGCCCGTCAGCGGGGGCTCAACAGCGCCTCGCAATCCTCCCGTGGGCAGCCCAAAGGACGCCTCGCCCGGCTGCGGCGGCTTCCCCAGGGCGCCGTGCGCCGCCACCAGGACGCTCACCACGCAGACAAAGGTGCGGTCCAGCAGCTCCCGAAGGCTGCTGGTCGCCCCTGGCGGCAGCGCCGCCAGCCAAGCCCGCCCAGCCGCCGAATCCGCCACTCCGCCGTACAAGGAGTGCAGCCTTCGGGCTGCAGCCGCCGTGTCTGCGAGTAGCAGCCTCGCGAGGCAGCCGGATAAGGCCCCCGTTGCCGGTGAAGGCGCGGCAAGGCGCAGCGCCTCCACAGCGCCTCTGGCTAGCAGCTGCGTGTCCGCAAATAGGGGCCCCCGCGTGTGGCTCTCCAGAAGCTCCGCCGCGATGTCATGAGGAAGCCCTGCGAGGGCGCAGGGAAGATAAGCGCGGGAGGAAGCGGTGGAGAGGAACAGATGGCCCTCTTACCAAACACCGCACCGCCGCACCTGCCGCCGCCATCTGTAGGCACCGACTGAAACCCAGCGAGCCGTAAAGCAGCATCGCGAGCGACCCACGGGTCGGGTGCCAGCAGCCCTCTTCGCGCGCTGCCGCCGTCGCCGCCATTTGATCCGCAACGAGCAGCACGGACGGCGCCGGACCCTGCAGTGGCTGCTGTAGCCGCAGCCTGGCCCAGCAGTAGCCCACTGCCATGCCAAGGAGCTCCTCCGGGTCCACCTCTTCGCGGTCAGGCCCCGCGGCGCCAGACAGCTGCCCGCCACCCGCTGCCCCAGCCGAAGGGGCCGCAGCCGGCGACGCAGCCCTTGCAGTAGCCGCAGCTGATGCTGCCGCCGCGCCTGCCGCGGAATCGATCAGAGCGCCTGCCATCAGGTCCATGCTAGGCTGCACATGCTGCAGCAACACCTGCTGCTGCAGCAGCGGCTGTAGCCGTGCCGTGGCTGTGCAGCCCTCAAGGAGCCCGCCGGCTGCTACTGCCACGACGGCCAGCGCGACCCGTGGGTCCGGCCCTACTGTCAATTTCGTAATGCCGGGACGGCTTCTGCGGAGGGGCTCACCGCCGCAGCCACCACGTGGGTTCTCTGACCGGAACCCCGTGACGCCACAGGTGCGACCCGCCTGGCTGGCACCGGCGGCGGTGGCGCGCAAGTGCTCCCCGGCCGCCGCAAGGGCCGCTGCAGCCCACGACGGGACTGGACCAGGAGCGCGGTTTGCCGCTGCCGCCGCCGCCACTGCGCGGCTGCAAGCCGCACCGAGTTGGCGACACGCGGCGTGCAGCGCCGCCAGCGCCGCCGCCACCGCCTCCCGCGCCGCCGCCGCCGCCAGCGCCGCACCAAGCTGCTGCGCGGGCTGCGGGGTTGGCTCGTGCGGCTGTACGGCATTCGCAACCCCGCTGGTGAGCGCTCCTACGGCCCCGCTCATGGTCGCCATCAGGGCAGCCAGCAGTGCCACGAAGCCCCGGCAGTCGCCACCCACCTGCGGAGCGCGGGAAGCCTTCGTTTGAGCTTGCGGGGCACTGGACAGGTTGGGAGGACACCGCAACTGCCGAAACCAGGGAGGGTTTCGGGAGAGTTGCGCTACAGCAACACCAGCAAGAAGTCAAATTTCGACCGTCATTGGCGTCACCTAGCTGATGTGCCGTACGCCACCTCGCGGTCAGCCACAGCGCCACCTCCCCCACGCGCGGCTCCCCTCGCACCGCAAGGCGCTCCAGAACCAGCTCCGCTGCCGTGCAAAGGTCCGTCACGGCGTCTGCGGAATGCAGCAGTAGGTCCGGGGAGGGCGGCCGCTGCAGCGCGGTGTGGACCGCCTGGCCGGCGACTAGTGCCTGAAGCGAGGCATGCTGCTGGGGCCCCTCTGCGGCTCCTGCGGTAAATCAAACCCAAGGGCGCCGAGAGCCATGACGCGTGCGGAGGGTGGGTGGTACGAAACAGAAACAGGGTGGTAAGACTCGTGTGAGCTTGCTACTGGGAACAAACACTTGCCTCCAGCTACAGCACGATACCAGGCAAAGATGGACTGCTTGGGCTGGTGGTAGCAATGGGCCGCCGGGGATGATAACGGAAAAAGGCCCCCGGAACCTCGCTCTCGCCATTATTTCAGGGATCCCTGGAGCAGATTGCGACATGTGTTTCCCGCGGCGCACGACCACACGTTTGCTCACCCCCGGCGGCCGCAGCTGACGATGAGGAGATGACGGCGAGCAGCAGCAGCGCGGGTGCGTGCACCGCCCAGGGCACCTCGCTAGAAGCCAGGCACGAGGCGAGCCAGCTTTGCAGATGACTCAGAGACGCCATGCGGCTGGTTGTATCTGCGGTGTGGAACCAGGAGTGCTGCTAGGCAACGCCAAGTTCCGGGATCGGGCCCACGTCGGGAGGAATCAAGTAGCCACTTACCGGTCTGTGCAGAAGACCCTCCCCTGGCAACTATGAAAGCCCAGCGGGTAAGGAGGCCTAGCAGCTTGGGCCACAGTTGCCCTTGCAATGCAGGGCTCCCGGACGTGCGCTCGAGTAACCAAGCTGCATCATCGGCGTCAGCGGCAGTGAAAGATCCATTTGAGTGCCTGGAAGCAATTACATTTAGGAAATTGGGTGATGCGCGCACGCACCGAACTTGAGGGCATTGCAACTCCTGACGTCCTACCTGCCAGCCCACAACGCTCCAATTTGTGCTCGGCATCCGCTCACATCACCCTGCTCAAAGCGCTGCCTAAATTCGCCCATCGTAGGGCTGTGCAAATTTAAGACGGAACTAGGCTAATTATATTCCAAACTCATCTGCACCGGTGCAGGAGCAACCCGCTGGTACTGAAATTGTTTTAGTATACAGTCCTACGGAAGTGAGCTCGTCACCACCAGCTAGCCTTATCAGTAATGCAGTACGACCCGTTACCGAGCTGTCAGCCATGTAACATCCAACACCGCGGTGACTAGAACATTCTCCCTTGCACTCGAAATTAAACTAACCAACCCATTATCGGGCACATACGCACAGCTCCCAAGGTCTCTCGCGTCTTGCGAGCACTCACTTAGGCAGCCCGCAGCACTGTACAAATCCGCGACAGCACCACGACAGCACCGTGGCATGCAAGTATTGAAGCCTAACAGAACCCGGACCCATCGTGAATGTTACACGTCCACGGGTGCAAGCGTGCGAGCAACTGCTACCTCCTCTTCACCCTCCTCTTTAAGCTCCTCTTCCCTGGCCAACATCTGGCGGCCAAAAATATCCACCTGTCGCATGCTTAGAGCCATACATAAGCGCATACAATTACGCGACATCGCCCTACGTTCGCCCGGTAAGATCCTTTTCCGGCCTCTGGAGATGCGCCTACTTTCGGACAGCCACAAGCCGCTGCTTACGTCTCAACCCTTATTGAGGGCCTTGCACGCCCCACGCGGGAACACCGGTTGGTACGGGCGCTGCGAGGGGCGAGGGCTGAAGCACTTGGGGCCCCTGCTCTTGCTGCTGGTGCGGCTGTGTGGGAGACGGCGGTAGGGACTGCGACGTAGGGATAGTCTTCTGCATGCTGCGCGCATTGAAGATTCCCAGCTGTACGGGCACTTCGTACCAGGCGCACCTTGATGACGTGGCGCCGCCACTGCCCGTTCGTATGCCTAGCTGGCTGCTGAGTATGGCTGTAGCAGCCACGTGCGTGCCGGGATTCAACGGCGCCGCGTTTCTAGGGCAGCTACCGCCGACACAGCCGCCGCAGCCGCCACCATTACATGCGCCGGTACCCCCGCTGCCGCCATCACCACGAATCCCGCCGCTGCTGCTGATGGCGCTGCGCGCTCTCCCTCGCCCTTGCCCCCAGACTGTGACAGCTGGTGGTTGTGGCAGTGGTGGTTGTCGCAGTGGTGGTTCTGGCAGTGGTGGCGGCGGCGCTGCACGTGCTGGCGATGGACCTGCGTACGGCATGGTTGCCCCATCCTGCGCCGCCGCCGGCTTCCTGTTGGCGGCGACGACTAGTTGTACAGGGATGTCTGTGTACCGGTACGGCATCCCGTCGCTGACTGCGGCCTGCGCTACCGCAGCCGCGCCCCCCGTCTCAGCGGCGGCCGCAGCACCAGCAGCACCAGCAGCACCAGCAGCACCAACAGTAGCACCAACAGCAGCACCAACAGTAGCACCAGCAGCGGCACCAACAGCTGCGTTAGCGGCGGCACCGTAAATGAGTGGGGAGCCATTGCCGCCTGCAGGTGCTGCTGCCGCCGCCGCCGCTGAAGGTTCGGGATCGCTGCACCTTCCGCCAGCCCCGACGCAGGGGTCCTGGGCCCTGCCAGCCCCCGGCGGGCAGCTTCCCAGCAGCAGCAGCGCCTCCGCAACCCCCGCCAGGTCCTCCGTGAGGGCCTCCTCCCCTCCCTGGAGCCCTCCACTCCAAGCGCACCCCTGCTGCTGCTCCCAGTCCTGCTGGTGCTCGCGCTGCTGCTGCTGCGGCGGTGGTGGCGATGGTAGGCGTGGCAGCGCTGACGGTGCTGTGGAAGCCAGCACAGCACAGAGCAGCCGGCCGCCGCTGTTGCTTCGGCTGCCCCCTCGGCGGCCCCGGCCCTTCCGGCCGCCCTCATCGTCGCCTTGTTCATCACCGCCTGCAAGTCGTCCTTCCACCCCTGCATTGGCTTGCTGCGCGACTCGAGCGCCGAAAAGACGTGCCGCCGCTGGTGTCGTACTCGCGGGAGCGGGCACTATGCTAGGCTTCGCCGTCAGCCGCCGCCGGGGCATGGATTCCGCTGCTTGTGCACCTGCAGCTGCTGCTGCCGCCGCTAGTGTTGGTGGCGCTCCAGATGCTGTCGCTGGCGCCCGGGGAAAGGCGATGACAGAAACTGCGGGCGACACGGTCTGCGCCCAGGGCCGGCAGGGTGCTGGCGGTGGTGGGGGGGAGGGCGTCGGCAGCGGTGCTGCAGCAGCAGCCACCGCTGGCGGCGGCCTCGGCGGCAGATCCTGCGCTGCCTGGTGGCCCCTCCTGGTGCCCGCCGTGTGGTGGAGGGGACGTGGAGGCCCGGCAACCGCAGTCAATCGCTCGATTGTACGCTTCCGTTGTGCGTAGGCAGTAGCGCAAACAGCGGCAGGGGCACCCGCCCTGCCGTGGCCCACGTCCCTACCACCGTTCTCCCGCCCTGTTTCGCTACGACCCGCTCCACCGCCGCGAGTGCAGTCGCCGTTGCCGCTGCCCCGGTCATCCCGGCGATCCGCGCCCCTGCTGGACACGGCCGGGGGGTCAGCGGCGCTGAGGGCGGCGGCAGCGCCGCCGCCGCCACCACCCCCATCGCCACCACTGCCGCAACCCGCATTGCCACCGCTGCCGTCCCGCGCCTCAGCCCGGACATTCGCCGCCAGCGTGTGCAGCAGCGCCGTCGCCGCAGCGGCCCCCTCGGGCGCCGCCGGCCGCAACGCATGTCCGACACTGGAGCCGGCTCCGAAACCGTAGCGGCCGTCGTACGACTGCAGCTGCAAGGGTAGCGTCATCGTGGGAGGCAGCCGCAGTCGCAACCGCACGCGTCGAGCGCCCCCGGCCAGTGTCTCCGGGAGGCCGGGCGCCGGCGGGGATCCCAACCCGCACGGAAGCTCTGCGGTAGCTGATGCGCACGAGGAGGGCGGCTCCAGGGAGGCGGACGCCGCCGGCGCTGTCGCTC
Source organism: Yamagishiella unicocca (assembly GCA_003116995.1). Lineage (NCBI taxonomy): Eukaryota > Viridiplantae > Chlorophyta > Chlorophyceae > Chlamydomonadales > Volvocaceae > Yamagishiella > Yamagishiella unicocca. The sequence continues at coordinate 2,838,036 of BDSL01000002.1, forward strand.
CGAAACCAGGGGCTGTCGCTCCGGAACCAGGCGCTCTCGCTCCGGAACCAGGCGCTCTCGCTCCGGAACCAGGTGCTATTGCTCCGGAACCAGGTGCTGTCGCTCCGGAACCAGGTGCTGTCGCCCTGGAACCAGGGACTGTCGCTCCGGAACCAGGGGCTGGTCGCGACAGCTTGAGCGAAGGGGGCGCGAGAGGCCAGGGCAGCAGCGCCCGCTTGCGCCCCAAGCCGCTGTCCGACACAGTGGTTCGGTTGGTGGTTGCGGCAGGTACAACACCGGCAGCTGCTGCGGTCCCATGGGGCTGATGGTGAAGGTGGCGCGGCGGCACTTGATCCGCTGCGCCGATGAGGTCGCCCCGGCTGGGACGCTGGTGTACGGCACCGTAGGCGGCGGCGACTTCATCGACGGTGGCGGCCACCGCGTCCTCCCAGCGGACGCTCACATCAGCCGCCGAGGCGGGGCTCCCCATTTGGTTGTCAATGGTGGCGATTGCGGCGGTGGCGGCGGCGGCGGTGGCGACGGCGGTGGCGGCGGTGGCGACGGCGGTGGCAGCGGTGGCGGTGCGCAATGTTGAGTCCGCAGCCTCCAAAACCGTGCCTCCCGTGCTCGTCGCCGAGAGCCCCCGGCGGCTTCGCTTCCTGGCCCACCCGCCCCCACCGGACCGCTGCGCCCCTAGGTCAGCCAGCTGCTCCGCTTCCGCTTCCAACCCCCCCTGGAGTTTCGCGGCGTGATCCGTCCCGCTGCACAGGCTGAGCTGCAGTGCCCCAGTGCCGTACGCTGCGGCGGCGGAAGCTGCCCGCTTGCCGCGACCCGAGCACCGACCGGCGGCTATTTTGGCGACGATGACGGGGGGGTGCTGTGTATTGGCTTGGCGCTGGAAGCGGAGCCCACATCTGTACGGCGTTCCCCGGGCGGGCAAAGGCAAGTGGCGGGCGGTGCGCGTTTGCTGCAGCTTTGGTCATAAAATACCATGACAGCCATACTCCATACACCCCTTGGGCTTGAACCCTACCCTCGACCCGGGACGGCACCCACGCTGCTGCCAGCCCAGACCCCCATCCGTCCACCCACCGGTTGCATAGGTTGGCAAACACCCCGGGGCCCCGGTCCCGCAGCGCCCAGCCCTTGCGCCAGCAGCCACCCGTCTCTGTGGCGCCGCACTGAGCGCACTGGTTGGGCAGGGTCGGGCGAGTGGCCAGGAAAGCGGGCGCGGCGGCGGAAAGCGGCGGCGGCGGCGGGGCCGCCGCGGTCGGCCGTGCCTCTCGGACCATTGGCCGCGACGGGCGCCGTTTGGTGCTGGGCGCCTCGCCGGCATCCGGCTGGTGCTGCTGCTGGAGTAGGAGCAGCTCTAGGGTGCTGGTGAGGAGGTCACTATGTGCCGGCTCCAGGGAGGCGGGCAGCTCCAGAGCGGCCAGCTCGGAGGGCGGTGCCGGGGGCAGCAGAGGCACCGCCACTGCCGCGGCCCACCTCAGGAACTGACGCTGCTGCTGCTGGTCCTGCCATTGCTGCGACAGGCATGGGGCCGGCGGTGGCGGCGACGGTGGCCGGGGCAGGGCGTCATCCTGGCGATGGATACTTCCCTCGGACGGCAGCGGCGCCGACGGAGGCTCAGGTGCGGCGTGCGAGCTGGAGCGGACCCCTTGGAGTGGGGCCGGCAGCAGCGGCGGTGGTAATGGCCGCGGCGGTGGCGGCAGCAGCGCCGGTGGTGCTGCACTTAGCGGTTGCCAGATGATGCGGGCGATGGGCATGGTGGCGTCGGCGGCAGCGGCGGCGTTGGCGGTGGCAGTGGCAGCGGGTACGCCTACGGCGCCGTTGTGAGGTGTCCCGCTGATGGGGCCGCCGTTGCCGCCGCAGCCGCCGCTGGCGTTGGCGCCGCAGCTGATGCCGGGCATGTGGCCGCCGCCATGTTGGCACCGTGGCCCTCCGGCAACCAGGACCGCTGATGCCGGGGCAGGAGGAGCAGCAGCTACAGCTACCGCAACGGCCGCGTCAGCAGCAGCAGAGTCCTCTCGGGCGGGCAGGTCGCTGGTGGACAGCGCCGTCGGCATCTTCGGCTGGCACAGCTCCTGTGGGCAGGGCAGCGGCGGCGGCGGTGTGTCGGCGGCACCGGCTGTGCTATCCGCCGTCGCTGCGGCGACGGCGTTCGAAACTGCGACCGCCGCCGCCGCTGACTCATCACTCGACCCGGTTGATAGCTGGAGCGTTCCTGGCGCTGACACCGTTGCGCCCGCCGCCGGCGCCGCCGGCGCCGTCGTTGTTGTTGTCGTTGTCGTCGTACCAGCAATAACACCGCCGTCTGCGGCCACCATCGCGCCGCTGCTGCAACGGCCACATATCTGGCGAATAGCCGTTGGCGCAAAATTCTCCGCCGGCGGCGGCGGCGGCGGCGGTGACGTCATAGCTGCACCGACGGCGCCGTACCCCGCTCGGCAAACGTCAGTGCGCTGCCCGCCGCCGCCGCCGCCGCCCCCGTCACCGCCGCCGCCTCTTTCGTCGTCATACATGCTGCGGTCGCCTCTGCCGCCACCTCCGACCCACCCGCAGAACGACGGGATCTCCCTCAGGTCGGCCTCCTCAACCCCGGCCGTCTCCTCAGCTCCTGCCGCCGACTCAGCGCCTGCGCCTCCTCCGAGGGCGCGGCCGTCTGCCAGAAACACGCACCCAGCAGCTGCCGGTGTTGCCGCGCTGCCGCTGCGCGAGACGAGCCCCACAGCCCCGTCCGTCCTCACCGGATAGTAACTCCAAACGCCGGCCTCGCCGCTGCCGGGATCGCTGCTGCCATCTGCGCAGCCCAGCTTCCTCGCAGCTGCGCCGGAACCACCGGCCCGGGCTGACGTCTCCGGCTCCTGCCTCGCCGCGACGGCGCCAGGAGGAGGCGGTGCCGCAAGGCAGCTGTCCGGCTGGCCGCCCCAGTGTGCTGGGCCCCCCAGTTGGAGGGAGCCCGCAGCAATCGTGGCAAACACACCGTACTGGCTGTCCACGTCCGCCATGGAGAGCAGCTGCAGCAGCGGCAGCAGCCGCGGCAGCTGAGCGGAGGCGCTTGGGAGGCGGAGGCCTCGACTGGAGGCGGCGAGGTACTCGGATTGAGGCGCGAGGCAAGCAGTTGTGGCGGGCAGGGCCAGTCGGACCGCTCGATGCAGCCGGCCGCACCCACCACCAGACGGACCAGGAACGTGAGGGCTGCCGCTGCGGCTGTCTGATTCGGCTGTGAGCTGAGGCGGACCAGGAGAGATAACAGGGACACGGTGCGGTGGGTGATACCCGATGACCCGAGGGGCCCCCGACCCGAGGGCCCAGGGCGATGGACTGTTGTCGCGGGTGGTGCGGTCGATCCGTCGGCTGGTGCCGGCGATCAGTCCGCGAAACGTCCACAACCTGCGGACGCTGCGGGAGTGGAGTGCGTCGTCTCTGCGCTGCGATTTGCGTCTGAGAGAAAAGAAAGAATGCAGCTTTGGGCGTGCGGTCGGCCTATCGATCCGCACCCAGAGCTGTTGCGGCGAGCCAGAAGCCACACGTTGGAGCGTCCGACGAGTTTGACCGTCGTAAGGACTGCTCGCTTAGGCTGCTAGCAGCTTTGATCCTCAAGTGTGGTGAGAAGCAAGGAGATGGCTGAAGATTTTTCGCCTCATGGGCGGGCGGTACGATCGATGGCCGCGATCTCTGCAGTCGGGCGCTGGGCCTAGGCAACCCCGGTGCAAGTCCCAACAGCCGAGCGCCTGTCACGTGCTCAGGTGCGGGCCGTCATCACTTCCAGAGCCGTAGATAATCTCAGGAAATGAGGTTTATGGATTCGAGGCGCAAAGCGCGGTCTCTTCCTTCGGGCGATCATCGGCCGAGCCACCGCCGTGGGGACCATGGGTCGCATCGCTTCGGCAGCAACAAGACAGCAAGCGGAGCGCAAGGAGATCGCGTTTCCTGCATAGCCTTCTTTCCATTTGGGTCGTTTGGAAAATATCGCACAAGTGCTCCAAGCGAGCGCCGCTAGTTCGGTTTTAGTGATGTATACTCTTCGCGGATTTTGGCAGGCTCCTTTGCAGGCAACTCTCGCCGGCCTCGCCGGCTCACCATCTGTGGCCGTCAACGCTCTGGCTCACTCGACGCCCGTTACCCTCGTTCCTCCGGGCACCAGCAGCCACCTAGCCGGATGCGGCACCGGAAATCCGGAATTATCTTCTTCGAAGCCTGACCCGCATCTACCGGCTGACCAGGATTAATTGCGTATACATCGCTAGAGCCATTTGCAGCCAGGCATGCGCTGGTATACATGAGCTCGCCTGCTGCTGCTCGCGCAATCCCTGAAGCCTCGTTGCCCCGCCGGACCCTCGGAATAAAAACGAGCCAAGGCAAAACGGTCGCAGACTCAGCGCAAAGGTAACCAGCGCGCCATGTTTTCCTTCCAAGCCTGCACGACTAGCGGCACGACAGGGGCGAGAGTATCGGCTCATCGATCCGCGCGGCTGTCACCCGCAGCTGCGTCGCCGCTGCTGCTCCGCTCGGCGGTCTTCCCAAAGCGCGTACGCGCCGCCTCGCCTGGTGCCCCCAGTTTCGGCCCCGGTTCTGGTCCAGGCATCGGCCGCAGCAGCGGTTCCCCTGCCTGCGGGTCTTCCCGAGGTCCCTCCACCGCTGCTGCCGCCTGCACTGCCGGTGGCGTGTCTGAGGGCCGCGTCAGGCCGTCCAGCCTGGGCGCAGAACAGAACGTGGGAACAGGGGAACGTGGACAGATAGGGCCAGGAGGTGAAGATGATCGGTATCGCATCTGTACGCAAGGCTGGTGGGTGCAGGGCACGTTCGAAGGTGAGGCGGGATGAGCCCAGGTTGCCTATTCGTACGCGGCGCTTGCGGCTCTGGCGGGGGCCCTCGCCTCCCTTGCTTGCTACTTGGTGCCCTACCTGGAGTAGAGCAGGCGGTTGGGGGTGTTGGGCAGCAGCCGGTCGTCCACCAGGGCCCCAAGGGTGGATCCGCCCAGCAGCGCGGCCATCACCTCCTCGGGCCGTGCATGTGGGTGCGCCTGCAGCGACCGCACGACAAGGAACGCATGCACACGGACGGCAACGTGTGGAAGGGCAGGCGTAAGCGGCGTGCCCTCGCGAGCGCCACATGCGTGGAGGCGGCTATGTCGTGTCGGGTTCGTTGTATTAGTTGACCTGCTGTACCCTGCCGTACCTCCAGGTACAGCGCCGCCACGCCCGCCACCACCGGCGCTGCCATGGAGGTGCCCGAGGCCCAGGTGTACGACGACGGCGTCACTGCGGGGCAGCGGTCTGCCGGGGAAGGTACGACATGCAGGACACACATGCACGGGGCAGTCACGGCACGTCGTGCATATTGGGACACACAGGGCAAGGCCATGACAAATGACATCATGAGGCTAACCGAGCCTGCAGAATACAGCGTGCGGTAACCGAAAACGGTTAAACTGTCGGTTTTCCTTGCTTTCCTTGTCTCTTTCAGTGTCAGGCGATGCGCCCGATGGCTCTATTTTAAGGTCTGGAGCCCACTGTAACAATTACAACTACAACCTGTCGCCGGACCACATCAGCTCGCATCCGCCGGCGTCAGTCCCATTACTACTTGTCTCCACTCCGCGTCATCCCAGTCGAGCCACGCGGAGTCGGTACCCACCGCCGCCGCCGCACGCTCCGAAGATCTCCACACCCGGGGCAAACAGGTCCACGCAGGCGCCCGTGTTGGCCCACTGGTACATGGACTCCCGGCCGTCCCGTGGGTCGGGACCGAACTTGTCCTCCAGATTGGAGGCGGCCACTGTCAGCACCTAGACGGACAGGGAAGCCGGGGCCTCAACATGTGGGATACCATGGCAAGTGCGAACGTGTTTTGGACGGATGGGGGCCTAGGGGGAGCGGGGTAGCTCCCGAAGTCAGTGGATGGCCAGGTGCGGAATAGTTGAGGACAAAGTCACGAAATACGTTCGGCAAGTGACAAGTTGTGCCCTGCCTCGGGCACGTTGGCTGGGACGATGTTGCAGCTGTCCACGGCGGAGTTCCCCGACGCCACCACCACGACGATGCCGTGCTGCCGTACGAGCGTCCGTACGCTCTCAGAGAGCACCTTGGACCAGGTGCCTGCGCATGTTTGCCGCGAGGCGCATTGGCTTCCGGCGTGTGAGCATCATCCCGAGAGCATAGGTGGTACCGGTAGGAAGTAAGCATACCATCCTATCATAGCCTCGAACATGGGATGAGGTGGCCAGCTACGCGCTAGCCCGCGCCCGCGGGCCTCCCCCCCTTCCCCCGGTCTCCTACTCGGCTTCTTAGTCCACGGGCTTTCCTCACCCCCCTCTCCTCCCGCCTGTCTCCGGCCCTCATAATCCTCACCTCCCCCTCACTCACCCGCCGGCACCCCCAGTGACATCATGGCCACCGCGGGGGGCTGCGCATGCCGCGCCACCCAGTCCAGACCTGCCGCCGAGGAGGGCAACACGGAACCAGGCCGGCATGGCTGGTGGTTGGTAGCTGGGGTGGGGGCATCAAGAGGATTGAGGCTCGCTCGGTACCGGTACCAACAGATGAGGTTTGCTGTATAGGTTGGACAAGCTAACTACCTGACGTGGTACAGGAAAACGGTCCTTTCAGAGCCGCTCACCCGCCACCGTGTCTGAGATGGTGCCGCTGCCGCTGCAGTCCAGGACGCGCACCGCCACCAGCCGCGACCCACGGGCGACCCCCACGCTGCGGCCCACCGCCGTCGACGCCACGTGCGTGCCGTGCCCGTCGCAGTCTGCCGCCATCTTGTCGCCGTCCACAAAGTCGTACCTGGGTGTACAACATTGGCGAGGTGTACGGCACACGGCACGCTCAGGCCCCCGTCACGGTTTCGCTTTCATGCGTGCCCAGACTTCACGCACTGTGTTTTATTGCGCATGGAATAGGACGGTGCTACCTGGGGGGGGATCGACAGGGGATCAACAGGGGACCAACAGGGGACCACCCGATCGACAGGGGATCAACAGGGGCCGCCCAGCGCCCGCCCAGAAACACCATGCCGACCCAGCAGTTGTACGGCACAACCAACACCCGGTGCCGTACCCGTAGACGGCGCGCCTGCCCGGCCTCTCCTGCTGCTTGGGGTCGCCACCCTGCATTCCCTCGGGGTCTGTGTCCGGCCAGTCCCGGAACTCATTATGGTCAGCGAACACGCCGCTGTCGACGCTGTAGATGGTGACGCCCATGCCTGTGGACCGGTGTGAGGTGTGCGCCCGCCGGGTTCAGGAAATGGATACGAGGTGCCGTGGTGCCCGCATGCACGAGCGTTGGGAGGGCGGTTGAGCTAGTGTGCTTGAGGTTAGGCCCGCAGATAGCCTGCGCCTTGGCCAGGATGGCATGCAAATGCCGTTCGGCGGGGACTGACGACACTAACGTCATTGACTAACCGGTTCCGGGCTGCGAGGAGGACCCAAAGCGGTACGCACGGTCCAGGGGAAGCGCACGCTGGTCGATGCGATCCAGGTTCCACAGAGCCCGATCCACGGAATCCAACTTGATGCCCGCAGTGTGCAGCAGCGGCCCGGAGGCGTTGACGTGTTCTCGCACGTCAACGCTGGCGGCGTCTGGGAGGGGAGGGATGCAAGGAAAACCCGTGGGAGGGTAGGGTGGGGCAAATCGTCGAAACGTGCGTGGTGGCTGGGGTGCGCGCGCTCCCTAAACTTGCTCCGAAACCTCCGCAGCCACCACGACACTCCGCGTTGGTCCGTACTGTACGCTCCCATGCGTTTGGCTTTGCTTCCTTGGGGCCACTCAGTGCCACAGCGCGGAAACCCCGTATGGCCATGCGGACGTGCCTGATTTGGAAATGAGTTTGTTTGGCTGCCTGTACGATTCCGGTAAAAGTACGATGACAGTTGAGCACGCAGCAGGTAACGGCACACGCACCCGGGCGGATAGAGCGGCTCATAGCGCTCTGGATCATCATCTGGGGCGGAATGGAAACAGGAGGGCCGCCGCTGCCGCCGCCGCTGCCGCTGCCGCTGCCGCCTGCTAATCCGTGCGCCGCATACATTGCGGCCGTCGCGGCCGCTGCCACATCACCCATTGCACCCACCACCGTATCCGCCGCCGCTGCCGCCGCGCCCGCCGCTGCCGCCAGCCGTTCCTCCGCTGCCCTTCCCACGCTAGCCTGCAGCCACATCAATCGCTCCAGCGGAACCGAAGTGGCGGACCCTGGTACGTCGGTAAGCAGTTTGTTGGTTAGAGGGTGAGTCAGTAGTCAGTTACATGCGCGAATGGGATACCAACCCTTCTCCCCTCAAGCACGCGTCACCCAATCCTCTGTTGCCGCATACGTGACAGGCACTAACGCGAGCATGCACGGTGCCTGCGATGTGGCGCACCGTCGACGCTGTACCGCTTGCCATCACCGCCGCCACTGCCGCCACCGGTCTGCTGGCTAGTAGCTGACCCAGCAGCCGTTGCCGATGTTGCCTTGTCGCCTGAGGCCACCGAAACCTTGGCAGTCTCCTGGGCAATGATGGTGGCGGTGATGATGATGATGACGGTGGTGGTGGTTTCGGAGGGAAGGAAAACAGAGCGGTGGCCGGTAGTAAGCACGCGAGGATCGGCAGTGGGATTGGAGCAGGGACGCGTGAGGCGCAGCCACAGGGCCCTGCCCAGTTCCCAGCGCCCACCTGCATGCTCATTCGTCGGCTGGTGCTACTGGCGCTGCCGCCACCGCCGCCGCCGCTGCCGCCACTGCTACTGCCAGATTTCGCAGCCGGCTCGAAGCTCGTAGTCCCCAGCCACTGCCCGGACGTGGGCGGGGGGCCCTCGGCCTTGTAGACCTGGGCAGGGGGCCGAGGCGGGGCGAGGCGGGGCGAGGCGGGGCGAGGCGGGGCGAGGCGGGGCGAGGCGGGGCGAGGCGGGGCGAGGCGGGGCGAGGCGGGGCGAGGCGGGGCGAGGCGGGGCGAGGCGGGGCGAGGCGGGGCGAGGCGGGGCGAGGCGGGGCGACGCGGGGCGAGGCGGGCGTTGATACCCTTACAGCCGGGCTGCTGTGTCATGGGTTACGGCGTGTCTGCGGCTCCGGAACCCGCCGGCTGCTCACCCGGCCATCTGCCTCCACATCCAAAACGCCTGCTCCCAGCCGTCTCTTGAGGCATGCCACGTCACGCGGGCTGAAAGACCCCGACACGCCTGCAGACTCTCAGGGGAGGGGGAGGGGGCCGTGGGGGATTGACGGGTATAGTAGTGACTGTTACAGTCGGCCTAGGACTAGTGTGTAGAGTCAGGCAGCTGTCACGCGGACAGGCGCAGTCATCCACTCAAACGCACTGCCAATGTGGCGTGGAGTTTCGCGGCTTCGGAGTTAGTTTGACACACCGTGCAGCAGCGCCTCGTAAAAGTGCCGGCATTTGCCGCGCAGCCCCCGCAGACAGCGGTGGTGGCGCCCTTCAGCCGCCCCATCAGTGGAGGAGCGCAGAGCTCGCGTCCGGGGCAGCAACAGCGACGGCCGGGAAAGCGGCGGCCAGAGCAACGGGCTTCCAGAAGGCTCTGCTGCCCCCCAGATCCGGGAGGGTGCCCCGGGCACTTGCAACCGATCACGGTCAGCTCTGGGCGACTGCTGCAGCAGGTCCTCCACCAGACCCAGATCCGCTGTTCGAGCCCCAGCAGCTCCAGCTCCGGCCCGGGCCTCAGCCGTGGGGACATGGCCGTCCTCGACCCCGCCTTCGTGGCCGGTCTCGCACAGCTGTCGTACGAGCGCCACCTCCACAGGACCCTATTGAAGCATGATTATGTCGCGAAAGGGCACGGGAGGGAGGAGGGTGGGTTAAGGGGTCGAGGAGCTGCCATTAGAGGACCAGGACGGCTGTGCGGTGCATCGCAAGCGCGGAAACATTGCGTTCATCGCGGTTAGGTAATGGGCGGCGTGAGGGGCTGGCAGAGGCTGGGTTGTGACCAAGAGACCGACCACGTAACAAACTGTGCGCAAACTGGATTACTCGTTCTCTCCTATCTCCTAGGTCGGCAATGCTGAGACTGTGATTAGTTCGATGATGGTGGCAGATTGGTGGTAGGTAGTGGAGCTGCGCAGTTCATGGGTGTCGCAGTAACGGAGCTGCTGACTGATTGTTCAACGCGATAGGTGACCGCCACCCTGGGACCAAGGCTCAACACCTTGACAGCACATGTCAAGAGCCGTTGGTACGCGTTAGGTCAATTCTTACCCGCAGCTTTATGATACTGCGGCTTGTATGGTGAGGTCTAGGGCGAGGGGGCTGGGCGTCAAGTTGTTCGCGGTCGGGGTCAGAGCGGTTGGCAGCGGATGCGCGCGACGACGCCTCCACTTGGAGATATGAACTCAGGGCATGGGATTGGATTAATAGCATCAATACAGCGATGTCCCTGGCGTTCCGTCGCGCGACCATGATCGTTGGGCAGGAGTCGTTACGCCCTTTGCCGCGCCTATGCAAGCAAACGCTATAAAACGGCCTGTACGCGCTGTTGCGATTTACGCGGAATCTAACATCCATGCCATTGTGAAGCGTTGGGCCCAGAAAAGACATCCGATGACAGGCGCGAAGATGAGGGGTCGGGCTCTTGTACTTGTACGACAATACGATGCGGCCTTTGGGACGGCGCATGCGCTACTGTATACTCTTTCTGTATTATTGGTGACGTCTTCCAGGAACGTCTTTGTAGTCATTGAACAAGCGTGCGCCGCCGCCGCCGCCAGGTGTTGAAGTGCACGACGAGACCTCACTGCTAATTGACCGCTTGACGCTAAGTTCATTGGATAACATTTAGTGACTCTTCTCATTAGTTTCTTGAACCAGAGGTTGTGCAGCAAAGCTAGGAAGGAGGCATCCTAAAAATGCCGGCCTATAACATGAAAACCATTGGCGTGGTGCCGGGTGCGAAGGACTTCATCGACATCGTCTTGTCGAAAACTCAGCGAGGCACTCCGACTGTTGTGCACAATGGCTGGAATATTCAGCGCATCCGCCAATTCTACATGCGCAAGGTCAAGTTCACGCAGCAGAACTGGAACGAGAAGCTATCATCAATCCTGGATGAGTTTCCGAAAGTGGAGGACATCCACCCGTTTTACGCGGACCTGCTGAACGTCCTCTATGACAAGGACCATTACAAGCTGGCGCTCGGCCAGCTTAACACCGCCCGCAACCTCGTGGACCGCGTGTCTCAGGGTGAGCTAACACGCCGGCCGGTCCTCAGCCGTCACGAGTATCCGCGGCAGTGGCGGCGGACAGGATAGTTAGCGGCGGTGTTCTTGCAACCTCTCGAACGGATGCAGCGACATGTTTTCCATTGGGTCTCTCTTTCTGAGTCTGAATCAGCCGGTGCGACTGCGGTTGCTAATGCCGCTGTTGGTCCCCTCGTGCGCAGTCACCGTCGCTTTGCGGTTTTTGCGCAGATGGGCCCCCGCCGCCTCCCGTCGCGATTTTGCACCCGACTCTTGCCGGGTAGCAGTGGAGTGGTGTATGGTGTCTGCTGTGTTGATGCGGAATGTCGATGGGTGTTGTGGGAACTGCGAACTGTCGACATGTCAGGACAGCCCCGCCCCCGCACCCTCTTTCACACTCCCTCCTCCACACACCCCCATCTCCCCACCTCCTGCTTCCCCCTCTTCCCCCGCCCCTCAGACTACCTTCGCCTGCTCAAGTACGGCGACTCGCTGTACCGGTGCAAGGAGCTCAAGCGCGCCGCGCTGGTGAGCGCTCACCCCGCAGCTGACACCGTCTTATCACCACCACCACCACCACCACCACCACACCCATCCCTTGCCCCTCCCCGCCATGCCACTCTCCCGGCCACCTCCTCTCCACTCGCCCCTCCCCTCCCCCTCCCCCTCTACCCCCCAGGGTCGCATGTGCACCCTGATGAAGCGGCAGGGGCCCTCGCTGTCGTACCTGGAGCAGGTGCGAGCTCCAGGGAGGCTGGGAGTTCAGGGGGGAGAGTTAGATTGGGCAGGGCGGCAGTAGGCAGGATTGGAGAGATGGGGTGATTTGGGTCGTGAGCAGATACGGCTGCCGGGGTGCGCGTAAGGGTGCGGGTCGTGTGTCCGCTTCAGTTGCGCTGTCCTACGTGGGGAGGGGTGGGAGGATGGGGGGTGGTGCGTGAGGCGCCAGCGGCCTGCCCTCCCCCCCACGGCTGGTTCCGGAGCTGGTTCCGGAGCTGATTATGGGATGGGGTGGGATGGGATGAATTCCATGGGCTTCGCAGGGCAGGGGTCGGCACGATATCGTTTCTGGTGACCCGGTAATGGTGCAGGGGTGGTGGGAGGATTGAGAGGAGAGGGAGCTTGCCCTCGTGGCGGTTTGCGCTGGCTTGGGATTGGCCTGATTGGGGCGGACAGTCGGAGGCACCGGATGAGGGTGTGGCCACTTACCTGTGGCGGCTTGTGGTTGCTGCCTTTGGCGGGTTGTGGCCGTGACCTTGGGGCTGCGGAGAAGATGCGGGCGCTGGGGGGGAGCGGGGAGACGTCGGGGCGGGGAGGGGACAGAGGAGCTGGCGCTGCAGGGAGGGGGAGGCGAGCTGGGCAGTCGGCGGGGGGAATTCCAGGGTGGGCTCGGACGCAAGAGCGTCGTCGTCGGAGGGTGAAGCGGCCACTCGGCGGTCACTCGGCAGCCCTGTCGGGGCCCCCGCACTGACGCTTCGCCAAATACCCTAGCCCCTCTCCAACCGGCTGCAACCCTGAACCCCCCCTCGCCGCGCCCTCCTCCCTCCCCGCTCCTTCCCCAGGTCCGGCAGCACATGAGCCGCCTGCCGTCCATCGACCCCAACACGCGCACGCTGCTGCTGTGCGGCTACCCCAACGTGGGCAAGAGCAGCATGATGAACAAGCTGACGCGGGCTGACGTGGAGGTGCAGCCGTACGCCTTCACAACCAAATCTCTGTGAGTGGCGGGAAGGTGGCGGGAAGGTGGCGGGAAGGTGGCGGGCAGAGTAGGAGCTCATGCTAGCGGCGCCACAGCCCTGGACGGAGCGCGAAAGGGGGCAGGCGGCAGGGTGCTTTGCCTGTTGTTCCTCTCCCAGACGAGAACGGGGGCGTAACCCGCTCCCCCTCTCCCCCCCGCTCCCCCGCGCCCGCAGCTACATCGGCCACATGGATTATAAGTACCTGCGGTGGCAGGTGATCGACACGCCCGGCATCCTGGACCGGCCGCTGGAGGAGCGGAACACGATCGAGATGCAGTCCATCACCGCCCTGGCGCACCTGAGGGCGGCGGTGCTGTACCTGATCGACATTTCGGAGGAGTGCGGCTACTCCATCAGCCAGCAGGTGGGAGGGGTTGCAATTAAAGAACCGGTAACTCGACAGATGGGAGAGGGGGGTGAGAGGAACCCCGGGGGTGGGCACTGAGTAGGAAAGCCGACCAGGAAACGTTTGGCACAGTAGGTGTGAGAGGCAGGGGCGGGTGAAGTGCGGGAATGTCCTATATTAGTCACGGGGGGGGGGGGTGGAAGGAGGAGGGGGAGGGAGGTGAAGAGGGGAGTGCGGAGGGGCAGGGTGCATGGGGGAGGGTTCTTTGCTCTCTCAGCTCGGTAGCCTGCGGTAGCCCCCCACCGCCATCTGAACGGACCGCACCTACCCTCTCCCCCCATCCGCTCCTGCCGACCCGCGGGTCGCAGGCCGCCCTGTTCCATTCCATCAAGCCGCTGTTCGCCAACAAGCCGGTGCTGATCGTTGTCAACAAGATCGACACACGCCGCATGGAGGTGAGTGCATTGACGGTTGCTGTGGCAGTTGCAGTGGCGTAGGTGGTTGCCCTCTGCCCCGCCATACCAGCCCTCCGTTGGCTTGCGCCCTTGAGCGCCCTGCCCCAGCCCTCCCTCCCGCCGCTCACCTCTCCTGCCCCAGCCCTCCCTCCCTCCCGCCTCTCACCTCTCCTAACCCAGCCTTCCAACCCACAACGCCCCCCCCGCAGGACCTGTCCGACTCCGACCGGCAACTGGTGGACGAGGTGGTGGAGGAGGCCAAGAAAATCAGCAACGGAGGTGCGCCGCCCTGGTTGCTGCTGCTGATGGCCTTCTGCATTTCAAACGGGGACGCACAATTGAAGCGGTTGAAGCGGTTGAAGCGGTTGAAGCGGTTAAAGCGGTTGAAGCGGGCGACGCTAGTGAAGCGGGGCTGCAGGCCCCGATCGGGATCCTAGCCCAGCAACCAACAGGACTGGGTCCGCCGCGGTCCCTGGTCCTCCTCCTCGCCATTCTCCACCCACCCTGCTGCCTGCCCCCAACCCCGCTGGCCCCCTCGCCCTCCCCCCGGTGTCCCCAGGCGTCGCTGCCATGTCCGGTGACGCCAGCGACGAGACCGTCCTGATGGCCATGTCCACCCTCAGCGAGGAGGGCGTCATGTCGGTAAAGCAGGTGCGCGGATCCGATCCGATCCTAAATCCAGATTTTAAATCCGTACTACGTCCTTTGGATCCGACCCCGCGGGCGTGCCACCTGCCGCGTCCACGAACCTTACCCCCTCCGCCCCCGGTGTTTATGCGAACCCACCCCCGGGCACGGGCCATTCGACCCGTCGTCCACCAATTTCGTCCATCTTGCCTCAAACAAAACACACACTCCGCAGACCGCCTGCGACCGACTGCTGAACTTCCGCGTGGAGATGAAGATAGCCGGCAAGCGCATCGCCGATGTCCTAAACAAGATCCACGTAGCGCAGCCCAAGCCGCGCGACGGGGTGACGCCCGGCAGCAGGCCGCCCGTGATCCCCGCTGGAGTGGCGGAGGGGCGGGCACGGAGGAGCGCGGGAGACGTCAAGAAGCTGGAGCGGCAACTGCAGGAGGAGAACGGAGGAGCGGGTGAGGCGGAGGTTCGGGTTTCCTAGGGTTGGGAAGGGGTTTAGACAGGTGGGAGCAGGAGGCGAAAACTGACTGCCGTACACCCCTAACGCACGCCGTACATCTCCCGTCGCCCGCGGTGTTTCCTCACCGCGCCCCCCCCTTTTGCGTGCCAGGCGTCTACTCCGCCGATCTGCGCAAACACTACGCGCTGGCCAACCCCGATTGGAAGTACGACATCATGCCGGAGATCATGGACGGCCACAACATCCTGGACTTTGTGGACGCGGACATTGACGCCAAGCTGGCGGAGCTGGAGAGGGAGGAGGCGGAGCTGGAGGTGCGCGCGGTGGTGGGGTTGAGGTGGTGAGGGGATGGGGTGGTGGTGGGAGGGGGGTAGGAGGCGGGGGGCGGGCGCGGAGAGGAAGCAGAAGGCAAGCGGGGGGGGGCTCCTGACGGCGGTGGTGCAGCCCTGTGATGGTAGCAGCTTGGTGATGCGGCGATCCGTGAGCTTCTGCCTGTCGCGCGCCCCTCACATAAGGCCCTCCACCCCGTGCACCCCTCCCTCCCTCCCTGCCTGACCCTGCAGGCCCAGTTCCAGGCGGAAACTGGTGCCATGGACGACGACGAGGAGGAGGGAGAGGAGCTGACGGACGGCCAGCAGCAGGACCTCAAGGCCATACGCGCGCGCAAGCGGGTGAGGCCGCTGTCGGGGGGATGCGGCAACAGGTTGCGGCCTGAGGCGCGGACGTGCGTAGCCGGCCACTGGCGGCACTGCCCTGCAACCCTGATAGCCTCGCGACACGACATGCCGCCACCCGGCACATTTCGAGCCCCCCTCACCCCACATACCGGCAGCTCCGCATCCCCCTCTCTGCCCGCGCACCGAGTGCCGGACCTCCCACCACCCACTTTCCCCGCACCCAACCCCCTTTCACCTCGCCTTACCCCCATGTTTTGCAACCCCTCCCGCCCTCCCCCAGGTCCTTGTCGGCGAGCACCGCTCCAAGAAGAACAGCCACCGCAACCAGGCCGTCATGCCCGCCAAGCTGGCCAACGCGCGGGGTCGCACCTCTGACGCTATGCAGCGCAGCCTGGGGGCGCTGGGCATCGACGCCAGCAAAGCGGCGGAGCGGGCGCGCAGCCAGAGCCGCGGCCGCAAGCGGGAGCGCAGCGCCAGCAAGGCGGGCGGCGGCGCTGAGGACGTGGACATGGAGGGAGGGGAGGCCAAGAAGCGGGTGCACAGCTCCAAGTCCAGGTGGGGCCGGGGAGGCCCGCGCTTGGTGCCGCCGAGGAAAAACACACACGTGTGGGAGGACACGATTTCTTGACCCCGTCCCCGCCATCCCGCACCTTCCCCCAAACCGGAAACCACACTCTTGGCCCCCACATACGCCCTTCTCACGCATCTGCGGCGGCATCTGACCCGTTACCCGCTGTGTTTTGCCTTTCCCCCCGCTTTCCCCCTGCTTCCCCCGCCCGCCAGGTCCATGTCGCGCGGCCGCAGCATGTCGATCGCCGAGCCCCGCCCCGGCTCCGGCCTCAAGGACTCCGTGCAGCGCAACAAGGGCATCAAGATGGCGGACACTGCCCAGAAGCTCATGAACAAGATGGCCAAGGTGGGAGAGTCGGACAGGGCCATTCAAACCAAGATGCCCAAGCACCTCTTCAGCGGGAAAACGCCGGGCCACGGCACGCGCAACCGCCGGTAGTGAGGCGGAGGCGGCTGTGGGCTGTGGCGGCCTGGTCTGTGGGTCGCTGGGTGTGGAGGGTGGTGGTGGCGGCTGCAGGCAGCTGCTGGCTTGGCCGTGGTGGCGAAGTGGTGTGTGTTGGCTGGTGAGCAGCTGCGCGCGGAAAGCGCGTGACAGGTGTTTAAGAGGGCGATGAGGGTTGGGTCGCGAGGTAGTGAATGGAAGAAGCAATGCCCCGAGCCGGGAAAGTGCGGGAGGCGGCAGTGGCTGTTTGTCGACGCAGCCCACTGCGTCGCCGCACTCGGCGGAACGACACCTTGATGCCGTATTTAGGACCGTACGGGTTGCCGTGCCGCACGGACTTCCTTGAGAAATTTCTGCGGAGGGCCCAGCCCAGCCCAGCCCAGGGAGGAGAGGGTGATGGCTAGTCGGGGCTTATGTTGCGAGCTGCGTCAGGAGCTACAGAGCGCGGGCAGGGGCACGGGTAGGGGTAGGGTAGCAAGTGGCATCGGTAGTTATGGCCGCGTGAGAGATGGGAGGGGGGATGGAGGGCAGAGGTGGGGTAACATGGGTTGGTGCTGGGTGTTTCGCAGTGGCTACTTCCTGGGTGCCGTGCGCTTATGTGGGACTAGAATTGGTTCGGCGATGTGACTCTTCGGCAGTTTGGAGAGTGCCATACCCTTCGACACTGCTATGATCCGCTGTATGGCATGACGAAGACGTGAGAAAAATGTGTCGTACGTGCCTAGCTCCAATGCGTGGGGATATCTCACTGTAACAGGTGGTGCTAGCGCTTTTGGTGCGGTCACTGGTCCGTTGCTGTGAACTCTTGTGGCCGCTGGGATATCACAACTTTGACGACCTGCAAATGGCAGCGCGTTGGTTGCATGTATCAGTACAGTAGCGGGAATTCGAATGCTATAGCAAACATCGCTGCACGTTGATGCAGATCAGCTCGGACGTACGCCCCTGTCAGCCTTCGCCAGGCAACGGTTTGCACTAACCAGGCAAAGCAAGCGTCGTAAAAGCCACAAGTGCAAGCTTCCAGCCTAAAATGTATGCAGTATATGGACAATAGGCGAACGTGATGATCCATCAGGCTCTGACAATTCCCGCCATCTCAAAGGATGCGGTTGCTCTCCTTCCCGCCCCTTTTCCAACGCTGCAACAGCTGGGCCCCTTGGCAGCCTTGTGTAAGTTATGTAGATGTTGTGAGTGGAAACTTGGCTTCAACTTTAGAGAATGTGTCCATATGCTCCCAAGGGGCACGCACGTGGAGCGCCTGACGAGCAGCTCTCATGTTCGCGTTTGGTCCCCATGCATGAAGATACGTAACCCTACATTTTATGATTACCCAATTGCGATCCAAATAACTCGATGCGTCTCAATGTCGACGCAAATCGCTCGGTGTCGATGCTGTCCTTAGTCATGATCGTTTCTGTGTCATCTCCGGGTTAGACGTATATTATATAGCTTGGGAGTCGGCACCCCAACCTGAAATTTAGCGGTGCACGGAACGGGTCAAGTGGCTCATTGCTCGTCCAAGCCACCGCCTAAACTCCCTAAGACTAAGGGACCCTAGCGACCTCAACTCGCATAGTAAACGTTCTTGCTCAACTACGCAACTACTAAGAAATAATCAAGCATCAATAGCTGGACTGCGGCGTGGAACCCACGCACGCCACTGTCCCACCTACTATAATGATTTTAAGGCACCTACTCTTCGCTTTAATCTACCTAAAATTCATCTCGGCCAATTCCACTCTGATAGCCGTGTATTCGCTGCAGCGCCATGGCGCTCGAAACGTGCTGCGTAAGGGTATTTTGTTAACGGAAAGCGATCTAATTGGCGGGCCGACCCTTCTGCCCCAAGGACAGCTACAAACCTACAAAGCAGGTTGGTACGAGGCGGCGTCGCCACCATGCGGCGTTGGGCATGAAGTGGCCGTTACCCCTGCCTGCCTACCAATCCCACCGGCACTACCGCTGACCACCATATCTCCTCCTTGCGCACCTCCCACTCGTAGGGGTATCCTTCCGACAGCGCTACCTGGACAATGCCACCTGCAGCGTCAACGCAACTTGCCTGGCCGGCGCCAGCAACGGCACCAAGTACGGCGTGATGGACCAGCCCGGCGTCGGCTTCGGTGCGTACCCCTGTGGTTGGCTGGGTATGCAGCTACCCCTACGGGTTGCTGGGTTCCTGGGTTCCTGGCTGGGTGGCTGGGTTTGAGAGGAAACCCGTAGCTGGCTGCGTGGGTCACTGGGTCGCTATTAGCTGGCTGCGTGGGTCGCTGGGTCGCTGGGTAGGTGGCTGGGTGGGTCACTGGGTCGCTGGGTAGGCGGCTGGGTGGGTCGCAGCTGACCAATGGCCCCATGCACCCCTCCAGCCCCATGCCGTCCCGCTGCTGCCCCTCATCCAGCCATGACACCCGCAGCTCGCATAATTACAGCGCCGCTGCTCGCATCCTCCCCCGTGGATTCGCGGACTCTCTTTAAACCCCCCGGCCCCTATCCATGTCGTGTAACCGATTTTTAATGGCCCCCCGGCCCCCGCAGGCGAGACTCGTCCAGGGGTCTAACACAGTTTTCCGGCATGCAAACTCAAACGCGTGTTCCCGACTATCCGCCAGTCTTTTCGCCTCCTTCTCCTATGACGCCGTTTTACACGCGTTTCTTCGCCCACCCCGCCCTTCCCCCTGTCCAGGCAACTTCAACGTGTACGTCCGCAGCAGCTCCCTAGACCGGGCCATCCTGTCCGGCATGTGCTTCTTCAGCGGTGTCTTCCCGGCCGACCCAACCGCCCCAACCGACACCACCTACCTGCCAACGGGCGCGCAGGTAGTTGCGCGGGGGGCCGGAAGCCCCCAGGGGGGATGCCGAAGGAGCGCTGGAGCCCTAGTGCTGGAGCCCTCGGCCCTAGGGTTTTGCTTAGGGTTTAGGGAGTCGGCTCTCCGGGACTAACCACCGCCTCGCGTCCCTCGCCTCGCCTCGCCCCGCCCGTGCACAGGTGCTGCCCATATACACGCAGGACGACCAGGACGACATACTCATCCGGGCCTACACCAAGTGCCCCGCGTACCAGGCCGCGCTGGAGGCGTGGTTCCGGAGCTCGGAGTTCGCGGACAAGTCCGCCGAGTCGGCGCCGCTGCGCGCGCAGGTGCAGGCTTCGATGCCCGGTGTCAACACCTCCCTAGCAAACTGGTACGGCGGGGATCTCCCCGGGGATCTCTCCGGCCCCGGGCTACTTCCGGTTCCTCCCACCCGCGCCTGCAGCCCCCACGCTAACACCACAGCGGCGGCACACGCAGCCGGAATGTCGCACGAGGCTCCGCACCTGCTTGCTCTGTTCGTCCGCAAACACACGTCAGCCCTGGCCCTGGCCCCCCCGGTGGCACCCAGGTGGAATGTGTACGACAGCATCAACGTCTACCAGACGTACGGCGTGGGCGACCCTGTTCCAGCCTTCAACGCCAGCCAATTCGGACAGGTGGGTCGTCGCTCCGGAACCAGGCCCTAGCTCTCCTCCCACCTCTGGATCCGGCATGGCGTGACACGATCCTTCCGGAAACCCGCACATTTCCCAATTGCCGTACAGATCCAGGATCTGGCTTACTGGCTGGAGACTTCCAAGATGCGCTCCCAGCTCACGGGCAACCGCCTCGGCGGAGTGGCACTGGGTGACATAGTGCGATACCTGCAGGAGGCATCAGCAGCCGCCGCCGCAACGGGCGGCTCATCACAGGTGCGGCAGTAAGGTCGTACGGTCGTACGCGCCGCCGATGGGAACCTAAGTAGGTGTAG
Source organism: Yamagishiella unicocca (assembly GCA_003116995.1). Classification (NCBI taxonomy): domain Eukaryota; kingdom Viridiplantae; phylum Chlorophyta; class Chlorophyceae; order Chlamydomonadales; family Volvocaceae; genus Yamagishiella; species Yamagishiella unicocca. The sequence continues at coordinate 2,858,292 of BDSL01000002.1, forward strand.
GCGCGGCACAGGGCGGATTGCCTGGTTTCCAATCGAAGTTTCCCCATGCAGCCGCCAGCCGCAAATCAAGCTAAAACGCGCTACCTCGGTCACATCAAGCGTTCGAGGCCGGTCCTCAGGCTAAGGATTGGAAGTGCAGCGGCGGCACATCAGTGCTCGGCCCACAGCCCGGCCCCGACTCCTGACCTTCCCCCCCCCGCCGAGCGAGTCCCACGTCGAGTACTGGTAACCGGTGTAACTCCCACCCCCGCCGTGGATTCGCGGATTCTCTTAAACACCCCCCCCCCGCGGCACCCTCCACTGATCCCTCAGATCTACTACAAGCTCCTCTCTCTGTCCGGTCACTACAACACGCAGCTGGGCTTACTTGCGGCGCTGGAGCTGGACCAGTGGCCGCCAGCCAGCGGCTTTACGTGGTTTCGGAGCCTGCCGAAACTGGCGGCCGTCATGGCGTTCGAGCTGCATGCCGCGGCGGGCACAGGGTTTTACGTGCGGCTGGTGGCACAGGACGGACCCAGTGTTGGGTACACCACGGTGCCGCTGCCCTGCGGCTCCGAAACCGCGGCCCAGGCGGTGGGTTCCGGAGCATGCAGCTTGGCTGATTTCGTGTCGTACGCCTCAGCTCGTGCGATCAGCGACCCACAGGCCTGGTGCGCAGCTTGCGACAACGACGGCCTGGCGGCCTGTGCTGTGGCGAGGCTGGCGGAGCTGAAGGCGGAGGGGGCGGCGGGTGCGGAGGGCGGACCGCAACCCAGTTGTGGCGAGGAGTGGAAGATCGCGGTGTCTGTGGTGGTGACGTTTGTTGGGACGTTGCTGTTGGGAGCGGTGGTGGTATGGCTGTGGCAGAGACGGGCAGGGGGCTCCTCCTTTAGAGATGCGGGATCGAGAGGGAATCTGCAGGCTGAGATGGCGGGATCTCATTTGCAGTACGGGCGTATGGAACCCTCAATCTGATTGCTTTGCCGTGCGTCAATCTGCCCCTCAGGGGCCCTGAACGAGGGACTGGAGATGTGGAGAAGCCGCCAGGGTTTCTGCGCGGGCCCGTGTTTTGTCCTTGGTTAAGGGCTCCCAAACTGCGGCGAGCAGCTAATCAACGTCGTACCAGTTTCGTACACTGAGTACCTCTTGAACCCAATCCGGCGTGGACTCCACACCCTTAGCAATGCGCTGTTGAGCAGCAGCGTATGAAGCCCGCATCCCCGAGAGAATGCTCAATGCGATTACCAGATGGGGCCTTATTCATTCCTAGCATCGATATGTTTGTAAGTGCAGTAATCCTGTTTGGCGTTGCATTTCGGCACGGAAGGGCGAGTCAGGTGATCCTTCCTCATCGTAAATGTCCCCCCAAACTCAGTGGCATGTCTCTGCGTGTCTCTGCGATGAGCAGGCTCCCACATCTGCGCGATCTGCGCCAGTTGCGTGTGTCCTTTCAGTGGGCACTGTGTTCGGATACGAACATAGCAGCACCAATATATGCGTCAAGTGGGTCGGTATGGGCAGCATTGGGTGTACGCCAGGATGGGGGCCTTCGCTTCCCGTGGAGCACTTATTTTTGCCGGGCCGCCAGTAATGTACCGGTTTGCAGCTTTGGGAGTGCTTTGGGAGCATGAAGATTACCTTGCTGCGCACCCACGAATGAACCCTTGACTCCCAGGAACGCGGTGCACAAAACCATACGACGAAGGCCCCTTGTACGGCATGTGTCAGCATATACGACAAATTTGCTTTTCAACATCCAAGGCGCTTACGCGAAGCCAAGCTTGATATATAAGCAATAATTGCGCACTGGAACTGTTAAAGTTATATAACAAAGTACAGTAAGCCTGTTCGCAGCTCCGCACTTTACACCTTCAGAGCGGCGTCCTTCGCTCTAGGTCAGTGAACGCACTGGCATTTCACCTGGTAATACGACCTTACGCAGCGATTACGGCCGCGGTGTCCTCGCTGCCGGAGCATCCGTCGCGCTGGTTCGCAAGCAACTTCCGCCATCGGGGCATACACTCCGCATATCATGATACCTCTTCATCTTGACATCAGCGATGGCAGTAGCTCGCTTGGGCAGACGGGCCTGCAGTCGCTTCCATCTCACATCGTCCAGTTAATCCTTGTCTCTGCTGGCGGTGGTGGTCCGGTCGCTGGCACATCGTGTAAGGGGCTATCAGTGGGCTGGAGGGACTCCTTGGCGTCGGTACCGCTGGCCGCACGTTTCCTTTTAGCTCGGCATGGTCCCACAACGGCTGCAAGACATGTGTACGCGTTGAGCCAACACAGCCTGCTGCTGCGCGGCGTGGACAGCAGCCAGCACGATTCAATAATGTTGAACCTCCTGCGATCGGTTGTGAAGTTGGGAGCGGAGGTACGTGACGCCCTGCCGCGCGAACGCACCCCACCGTCCACGGCCTTTTCCGGCATACTAGCCTACGTCCACTTGGGTTGAAAGCCAGCATCATTCTCCAGCTGTATGGAACCTCGCGATCTTGGCCCCATCTTGGATCGCGCCTAAGCCTCCGTCCCCGCCTGCCGCTTGACCTCCTGCCTCGCAGCTGGAGCTCCACGACGCCCTCCTGCTGACGCAGGCCTCCCGCGCGGGGCACTGCAAGGTGGTTTCGGAGCTGCTTCGCACCGCCCGCCCAGGCACCTTTGCGCTGTCTCGCGCCCTCACCGCCGCCGCTGAGCAGGGCCAGCGAGCGCTGGTCTGCCAGCTGCTTCGCGCTGGTGCGCCCGTGTCAGCGTACCAGGGCGCAGCGCTGCTCGCCGCCGCCAACCACGGCGACGCTGACGTGGTCTACCGCCTCTGCGCCGCCGGCGCCGACCCGGTGGCGGACAGCAGCCGCGCGCTGCGCCGCGCCGTACAGCTGGGGCACGCGGCCGCGGCGGAGGTGCTGCTGCAGTACGGCGCCGACCCGCGGGCCCTGTGCAGGTGCGGGAGACACGAGACGATCCGAGGTACTGAGTGGCGAGGGATGCGGTTGGGGCCGTTGGGTTCGTCCCGGCACTTCCGCACCGGCCCGGTTCGATGCCCTCCTGGCTGCCACGATGCCGCGACGGGTGCCACGATGCCGCGACAGGTGCCTGGCGGCGCCCCTGACACCCAATAGCCCCCGACGACGTCGCCGTCCTAAACCGTATAACTGCCCAACCACTTACCGACGCCTGCCTCCCATCCGTCATCTAATTTCCGCCCGCCCGCCCGCCCATTTGACCCCGGGCAGTGCGGTGCTGCAACACGCGTGTGAGCTGCCGGCGGGCGCAGCCAGCGGCGGCGGCGGCGGCGGCGCCGGGAGTAAGGTCAAGTACGAGGGCGGTGAGACGGTCATCGCGGCGCTGGTGCAGAGGCTGCTGAGGGCAGGGGCGGACGCACGAGCGCACGGCCGCCCGGCGCTGGAGGCTGCGGCCGCGAGGGGCCACGTGCAGCTGGTGCGGCTGCTGCTGGAGGCGGGAGCCGACCCGGCGGCGTGCAACAGCTCGGCTCTTGTGGCTGCGAGCATCCAGGTAGGACGGTGGCTGGGTGGGTGCTGGCGGGAGGTGGGTCGGTGGTGGGTTTCGGTCGCTGAAGGCACGACTGGGTGCTCGCGCAGCTGTTCTGGGGGAGGGCGAGGGGAGGGGCAGTGACTTGAGGGCGGCTGCCTCATGGACGGCGAGCACGACAGGCTCTCTCCGTCGTTTCTGCCGCCGCCGCCTGCATCATCTCTCCTCTTACAGCTTCCTCACCCCTCTCTCCCGGCCGCAGGGACATACCTCAGTCGTGGGCTTGCTGCTCGAGTCCGGCGCCGACCCATGGGATATGAGCAGCCTGGCGATGCGCACCGCCAGCGAGCGCGGCCACCACCCCGTCCTGCAGATGATCCGCGCAGCCCAGCATGTCGCCAGCAGCGGGGAGGCCTCCGGCTCGCCCGCGTCTGTGGCTGCGGCGGGGGCTGCCGCGCGCTGGTCCGCGCACTGGACGGCGCACTCGGGCACGACGTCCGCAACCACGTTCACACTGGACGAGATGTCGATGGAGGCGTTTCTGTCCCACCTGTGATGCCGGAGGAGGGAGGCCGGAGGAGGAAGGCCGGAGGCAGGAGATGAACGTTTCTTGGGATCGTAGAAGCAGCGAATAAGCGCGGCGAAGCGCTGTGAGGAGTTCGTCTTGGAACTGTGAGATTCCTCCATTGCGGCGCAATATTCATTTATGAATGTGGGCCCTGCTGGTTTTAGGATGCTGCCATGTTGGAGGCAGGGATGCTTGATGGGTGCGGTTTGTAGGGCTCGATGGCTGAAGTCCAGCAGTTTGTTTGCCACGGCCCTGATGACGGCGGGTGGCTCATTCACCTGGCCGCCCTTGCTGTTTTGTTACTGCGGGTAGGATAGGCGCGAAGAAGAAAACAACCCAGGTCCCTGTTGATTGCGGTGTCTCGGTCCTGGTCGGATCCCAGGAGCCCGGCCGCGTGGCGGGGACATGGAGGTGGCACGGAGGCACGTTGTTTTCTGATAGGCTGTCATTACTGGACCGTGGTTCAGGCCATCAATTGGCTCTTAACCGCAGGCCTGTTGTTGTTCGTGATCTGCTGTTGCTGTCTCCCGGGGGAGGGGGGCGGATTTGATGTATTGAGGTGTCGTTGCGCGATGATCGCGATGAGGCGACCGCAGGGCTGAGAGGCGGTGTGTTGGTTCACCTCGACGCCATAACTAGTACTAGTACTACGCACGGAAAATGTTGTGTGCCTCTTCCGAGATGGAGAGATTCGGCAGAAAGGAAGCGCCTTCGATGGCGGTTGGTGGCATCAGAGCCCAGGGTGGAAGCACAAGCTCGTTCGAGGCCCAAAAACTATTTCGTTTCTGGTCGTCGCAGCCCGAATCTGCCGGGAGCTCTGAGGCGTGAAGCTGTGTCTCCCGGAGGGGAGGCTCCTGCCGACAGGAGATCCAGAGGTCTCCGGCGTCGCTGGTGGTGCTGGGGTTGCTGGTGGTGCTGCTGGGGCTGGGGCTGCTGGAGTGCGCGGGAGAGTGGCACGGATTATCCAGGCACGGCGCGCAGCTGCCGGATTGTGGTGGTTCCGCGGCGACGGAAATCAGAAGGAAGGAACCCTGAGGAATTGTTTCGTTCGAGCCTCTTTGACCCGGATGGGTTGGTGCGGACGGCGGGCAGTGTCCCCGAAGGCTGCCCAGTTGGCTGAGTCTGGATGCTGCAGGGAGCCGCCCTGCGTGGGTGCGTGTGCTTTTGATTTTGATTGGGAGTTCTGAACCCTCCGCGTGCTGATGCGGTGTGTGCGTCTCAACGCGGAGGAATGGCTAGGAGGTTGGCGCGTCTTTTACTGTTTCTGCGTGCGGAAGTGTTGAGGCCCAATCGTGATAATAAAGTGGGAGTAGTAGCGCACTACCTGTTACGCAGGGGGGTCGATTCAGCGGGGCGTGAGTTCGATGCACGCCTCGACCGGGCCGGTGGCTGGTGGGCAAGGGGAGAGGAAAGGGGAAGGGATCGCACAGCAGACACCTCCTGTTGCGCGGTCATGGCTACCTGGGTAGACACGTCTGCCTGGTCGGAAGAGGCTGGCCCCCGAGGGAGGGAAGGGGAGGGAGCGAAGAAGGGCAGCAGGAGCATATGTGCCCGGTGCAGTACTGATGGCGGCGGCTTGGCTTGAAATCCCTACCGCAAAGCTTCTTAGCAGGTGATGGCGACGATAATAATTTGGTTGCTGGTGTCATGCTTCAGTTTGTGCATGCAATTATTTAATTCATTTTGACACGTTTTTGCCACGAGCGTACAGGGTGCTGGAAGTGAGCCAACGAGGCCTCCACGCGGCTAGTGGGTTGCCAGCTTCGCGGCTGCATGGTTGGTTAGGTAACAGTTGGTCGTACAGGTGGTTGGGATTGCCTGCGGAGCGACTCGGGTCGGCTCCGGCGGTTGCCCAGAGTGAGAGGTCGCCCGGAAGGATCCATTCGCGCTACGAGCCATTAAAGCCGCACAAGTGCACTTTCGGATGTGCGCGTTTTGGCTGGCGGAGGTTGCGGAGGAGTTTACGTTGTGGCTGTAGACGAGATGCGAAGGTGCCTGTCGGTATCGTGGGGGCCAGCTGTGGCCTGCACTGATTGGACGAGCCATCGCTCGCGTCATGTTGCGACAATGAAGCCGACAGCGCTGCTGCTGCCTTCGCTTCAGCCCGCATGTCCGCCCTGCCTTCACTCCTCCTCACCCCCCAACTGCGGCCGCGGTGCCTGCCCTGCAGGCCTGCGCCCCGCCATACGGCAAAAGCCCACCCCTCCCGATATCAACACGCCCCAAACCTCTCATCCACCGCCGCATCAGCTGGTCTGCTAAACCCTCCATTTCGTGGGCTCCAGCGCGCCCATGCTCGCCTCGCCCGCGCCAACCTCCGCCAGTGGCGCGGCTCCCACTGGTGACGCCCCGACTCGATGACCCCCTTCCGCGCTCCACTACACGGGGTCACGTGGCCCCTCTCCCCACCACATAAGGCCCCCCCATCGCACACGAGCTCCCCCGCCCCCGGGTACCCATCACTTGAGCCCCTCGAGCACGTGCGTCCTCCACAACACCCCCTCCAGCGCCGCCCGCATGTATCGCTCCTCGGTGGCGGGGGAGCCCCCCAGCGCCCGCCACTCGTGACCCGGCACCGACAGCACCCGCCAGCCGCGCATCTCCAGGCAGCGCCGCTTGGCTAGCGTACGACCCAACGGCCTGGGGTGGCGAGGGAAAGGGGTTTGGGTGGTGAGGGAGGGGGGGGGCGAGGCGAGGGGCCGCTAGGTGTGGTTTAGAGGGGAAGAGCAGCCTTTGTCGCAGCTCTCGAGGGCGGTGTATCGGTTCTGGGTGCCCCGCCCTCTCCTCCCCGGCACACCGCCCCATCCTCCCCCACACAGACATACGGGTTCCCTCTCAGCCTGTCCACACAGGCGTCTGCCGGGTGGGCGCGCACCTGAAGGGCCGCGAGCAGGTGAAGTGCGAGGGGCCGTCCACCTCCACCGCAACGCGCCTGGTTCCGGAGCGAGCAGGGGCGGGGGCCCGGGGGGGTAGCGGGAGCGCAGGTCGCGGGGAAAGATTCAACGGAAGGCAAGCGGAATGGAGCGCAGACCCAGGGAGGGCTGCAGGTGTGTATCTGGACCACGAGGGCAAGGCGGCAGGCCTTATTGTCTACGCTAGCACCTCTCCTCTCCTCCCAAAACTTAAACCCCAAGATCCGAGCCCCAGCTTCGCCGCGTTGGCTGCAATGGCCTTTCGGTCGCAAGGCACCACACCTGATGACCCCCACGTCCCCTCAGCGCCCGGCGGCTGGTCTCACCCACGCCTTCCCTCCCTCCCTCCGCCCCACCTGCCCTCCCACTCCCTCCGCCCCACCTTCCCTCCCACTCCCTCCACCCCACCTGCCCTCCCACTCCAGGGAGGTGTCGATCGAGAACAACCCGTCCAGCGTGACCCGCTCGCACGAGGGCGAGCAGCCCAGGCGGCGCAGGCAGGCCACCACGTCCTCCTGCATGCGGGAGGTGGTGGTGGCGCCTCGGGAGACACGCTGCCAGGTGGCGCGGGCGATCTGGGGGGGAGCGGGAGGGGCCCGGGTATAAGGGTTTTAGGGTTTCGGGGCTGAAATCGGCTAGGGATAAGGGGAGGTGGATGGCGAGGGCCGAAAGGACGAAGAGGCGGAACAAAGCGAAAGCCGGAAAGGTGGGGAAGCGGGAAAGGACCAAAGATGCGGTGGCAGAGGGTGGAGACCGGTAGCTCCCCGAGTGGCCCCTCAGGCCCCCTCGCACCTGCATCTGCTCAGGCGTGAAGACCTCCGGCGGCTTGATGACCCCGCCGTACAGGTCCTGGAGCGCAGGGGGGCAGCAGAGAGAGGCTGCGTGAGCGGTGCGTCATGTGAGTGGAGGACAAAGGGGAGGCTGGGTTTCACCACTAGCACCTGGCGACGACAAGCTGGTCGAGTCGGGAGGCCCGGCCCCGGCCGAGCCTCCCCCCGTCCGTGCCTAGCAAGGCGACACGCTCCATGCTACTCTTACCCCTCTCCCCCACACACAGCCCTACACCTATATCGTGTGACCGGCCTTTATGCCACACACCCCACACCGCCCATGTCGCCCCAAACCGCCCATGACACCCCACACGCCCGCCCCAGCCCCTCACCTGCAGCATGACCTGCGCCTGGAACAGCTGCATCACCGCTGGGGGGCCACCACGGGGGGAGGAAAAGGCGGGAATGGGGGAGAAAAACACACCCGTTTACGCGACGTGGGGAGGGTGGGAGGGCTTCATCGGGCCCTTCTGCCCAGCTGGCACTGGGTCTCAGCAGGAAACGACCGCCGAAAGGGTAAGGTAATAATGGGTGTTAAGACAGCCTCAGCCCCCCTTGGACCTCTCTCACCTCCCCAGCCCCTACGCAACGGGGCTTGCCAACCCGAGCTCCGCGCCCCCCCTTAAGGCCCCCTAAGGCCCCATAAGCCCCCCTAAGGCCCCACCTGGCACGCCCAGCCGGTTAATGTCCAGCTCCCGCAGCCGCCCCAGCAGCGCCCCGAGCATCGCCTCGTCCACGTGGCTCAGTACGGCACAGCACCACAGCAGGTTCACCAGCGCACGCGGCGGCAGCTGGGGGACGGCGGAGGCGGCAGCTGGTGTGGCCGCGGAGGGGCCAGCTGGGGTGGCCGCGGTGCTGCCGGCGGCGGCGGAGGGGGCGGTGCGTGTCAGGACCTCCCTGGACAAACCCTGGAAGAGGAGGGGGTCGTAGTGGTGGAACTGCGCCAGGGAAGCGGCGGAGGCGACCAGGTCGGGGGGGCTGCAGGCGGCCAGGCGGGGCCTGGGGGGGAGCCCGGGGAGGGGGGAACGGTTCAAGGGTTTTGTGGTTCGAGTTGGGCAGTGACGCACAGGCAGGCCGTGGAGGCGACGCGCGCCAGGGGCTAGCGAGGGGGATGGTATGCGGGGGGGGGGCAGGGGAGGGGCGTGCGGGGCATATCGCAGACGGGACACGTGACTCCGGATTGTGTTCTGGATTGTGTCCTGTATTGTGTCCTGGATTGCGTTCTGGATTGTGTTCTAGATTTGTGTTCTGAGGCGTGTCTTGGATTGTGGGCTGGTCCAGAGGTGCGCTGTACAGGTTGCCTGAATAGGCGGCCAGCGCGCGTACCGGAAACACTCCGGCGGCACTCGGGTGCACGGCGATGTACGGAAATACGAACCTGATGTACTCCGAGAAGGCGTCTAGAAGCTGGGGGCTGTAGTGCCGCGCCCGCGCCAGGCTCCAAACCAGCCGGCTGGCCAGGGAGGGGCCGAACTGCTCCAGCCGGGGCCCGGCGGCGGCTGCTACTGCCTCGTACAGTTCGTCGTTGTAGTAGTTGCTGGTAGCCAGGCTGTAGCAGATGTCTGTCAGGGCCTGGGGACGTGGGGTTGAGTGGAAAGAAGTGTGCAAGGGTCGTTGGTTGGTTGGTTTGTTAGTTGAGATCGTATTCTCAGGTGGTTGCCACGGGTGGTCTCGGTGGGCTCCGCCAGCTCATTGGTCCGTTGCGCACCCAACTAGCAACCACCCGTAACCCATAACCTCCCACGAGCGCTGTGCCCACCAGCCCACCCCCCCGCCTCCAGAGTCCGTCCATCCACCACCCAACCTCCTCAACCACCGCCCAACCACCCGCAGACAAACAAAAACCGACAACCAACAACCGGCCCCCGGCCACCAGCGCCCCCACCTGCGGCTGCATCCCCGCCGCCCGCTGCAGCACCTCCTGCCGTACAGCGCGCACCAACGGCGGCGAGTAGTGTCGGGCGCGGCCGTGCGCTCCGAGCAGCATCGCGAGGTCCTGGTCGCAGTACGACGCCAGCCCTGGCGGCACCGCCAGCGCCGCCGCCACCGCCGCGTCCAAGTACGCCGCGCAGCGCGGCTGCCCAGGGCGCGCGGCACTGGATAAGGCCCACGCGAGCAGCGACGTGGCGTGCGGGTCGTGGCGCAGCACGTCCAAGCCGTACGGTTGTTGTCGTACAACCTCCCTCCAGCCCGCCTCGCCATCTGGCTGCTGCCCCACTCGCATCTCAAGATCGTCAACCAGCCCAAACGGGGCCCCCGCCGCCGCGGCGGCGGTCGCCGCCGCCACGGCAGCCGCGCCCGCCACCTCCGTCGCGCGCACGCAAATGGCCGCCAGCAGCCGCCGCGCCGCCGGCTGCCGCCGGTGCTGCCCCGCGGCCACCAGCGCCCAGGCCGTGTTGGCCAGCTGCTGCATGCTCATGGCGCTCACGTGTCGCCAGGCGAGGCCAGCCAGCATGCCGTACAATTTGTCACACAAGTCCCCAGGGCTGTCTCTCTGCTGCTGCTGATACTGCTGTTGCGGCTGGCGGCGGTGCGCCTGCCGCTGCTGTTGCCGTTGCTCGTCCACTGCCGCTTCTTTGTCGTACTCGTGCTCGTCCTCGGATGCGGAAGAGAAGCCTTCGTCCCGCCCGCCACCACCAGGCGGGCTTTCCTCATGCTGGGTCCTGCCGCCACCGCCAGGGCCGACGCCACGGTCCATCTTCTGGTACCAGGAGTGGAACCGCAGAGTGGAGAAGGCCCACAACAGGTTGGCGATACCCACCGGCTCGTACCTGCAGCACGCAGCAGTATTCATCACCAAACATTTCAGACCAGGAATTCCGGATCAAATACTCCGGATACCGGTATTCCGGATCCCGCAGTGTACTGGAGACGGTGGAATATATCGCGCACTTGAGACGGTGGAATATATCGCGCACTGGAGACGGTGGAATATATCGCGCACGGTTGTCAGTCAACAACTAGATCGAAAAGGGAAGCTGCTTTGCCTGGTGTTCCGCGGCGCGGCGCGATGCGGCTAGTGGCCGCGAGGGTGGCGGCTTTGGGGCGGTACGACCCAGTGCAGGCGAAGGGTACGGCATTCCGCACAGCCTCTGGGCCTGGTGTACGGCACCTCACGCCATTTCCCCCAAGACCCGTGATAACACACACCTGGTGCGGCGCCCCTCTGCGATGCACTCCGCTGCAGCCGTCAGCAGCGCCGGGTGGCGGCGGCCCGCGGTGGCGAAAGCCCACAGCGTGTTACACATGGCCTGTGACGCGGAGGGGAGGAGGAGACCGGGCGCAGCGAGTCAGGCGCGGCAGTCAACACCAAGTGCGGCGGTTGCGGCGGTTGCGGCGGTTGCGGCGGTTGCGGCGGTGTGGTGTGGTAATCGCTACCTTCGGGGCCAGGCTGCAGACATCCGGCCCCCACCCTTCGCCTACTCCTCCGCAGGCATGCTGGGCCTGCGGTGTTCCCTTCCCTCCCGACCGCCCACCCAACCTGAGGTGGCATCTCCAGCCGGTCGATAGCGTCCGCCGCCGCATTGCCCAGCTCCCTCCACCACAGGCGCTGTTGTTGTTGCTGCTGCACGAAGGCACAGGTACTGCTGTTCCTGCTGTCATTGCTGCTGCTGCTGCTGCTGTCATTGCTGTTCCTGCTGCTGCTGCTGCCGCTGCTGCTGCTGCTGCGGCCGCCGCTCCCCGCCTCCCCGCGAGATCGGTAGGCCGCCGCCGCCTTCGTTGGCCGCCGTCGTCCATCGCCCTCGGAAGATAGGGCAGCAGTAGCAGTAGTAGCAGCTGCTGCTGCAGCAGCAGCAGCGGCAGCATCACCCTGGACTCCGGAGACAGAGCCGAACCCAAGCTTGGCTATCGACCAAGCTATTTTGGACATGTCCTTCGGGACGAGCACGGACAACCGGCTGCATTGGCGGCTAGGCTCCGCCTGCGCCTCCACCTCGGCCCCATGGGTCGGCACGGGGTCCCGCTCCGTAGTAAGCTGCTCGAAGAAGTCGAGGTGGCTATCAGCGGCTGTTGCTGGTTTTGGAGCGTTCCTAAGTTTTGGAGATGTTGCGTCTTGCGGCGCCAGGACCGGCTTCAGGAGCTCTCGCTGCACGGTGCCGACGAAGGCGGCCACGGCAGCGTCGCCGCCGGCGACTTCGCCCAGCTGTGCCAACGCCCAGCAGCAGTGCGCCAGGTCGGATGAGGGCAGCTCGGACACGTACGGCATCAAAGCTGACGCGAGGACGCCAGCAGATGCGGCCGCGTCAGGCGGCCAGCGTGGTCGCGGGGCGGATTTGCAGCGCCATCCTAGGACGCCCAGCTCCTCGACCAGCTGCTGCGCGGCAGGATCAACAGATTGGCGCCGATCTTCGTACTGGTGATGATCCATATATCGCTGATTGCGTTGGATGGGCTGTTGTTGAGTCCGATGCTGCTGGTGTCGCTGGGCGACTGTACGTTGGGAGGTCTGGCGGGTGGCCTCGAGGGAGCCGGTGGCCAAGCATGGGCACGCACCGCGACGACGACTAGAGAGAAACTGAAGGCGTGCTGCGTCGCTGACGAGTTGCGAGTCGAGCCACAGTGTAGCTGGATGCCTGGCCTCCGCTCGGAAACCCGAATTGCATGGCAAGATCCCTAATTGCGACATGTTGAAGGGTGAATTCATTACTGGCGCAGGTCGACCGACAAGGACGACTAAGCAGGAACACGTGTACGGCATGTGTCCGTCGCGATTGGAACCGCCATCATCCCATCACATTGCATGGATACATCGCAGCAGTATTGACGTTCTGGTTGTTCTTTGGAATACTACCTGTCTAGTGTTAGCCAACAAAAGGCTCTGACAGGACTCTTTGCCGGGACATTTGCAGCTGAACCTACCTTTGCGTTTGCTTCTTAGCATAAGAATCGCTGTAGATCTGTACGCCAGGAACGCTAGGCTTCTACGCGTAGGCTGGCGCAGACTATTACACGTTCATCGCTAATCAGTTGTGTCGCTAGAGACACCTACCGTCGACCATGTTTCGGGCGCGTGCCTCGGGCTTCTTCGTCGGTTTTGGTGTTGCGGGCGTGCTGGCAGCCTACCAGATACGGCAAGATATCCTGAAGTCGCACGAGGTTCTGGCGAAGCAGGTGTGAAACTCTAGCGCCTCCGCAAGTCACACGAGGCCAAAACTCGGTCGAGGGCTGGGGCTGTGAGCAACAGGGGAACAGCACCGGGGGGCCTACCATGCATTGCCATCGCCGTGTGCCCCGTCCCCCTTTCGCTCCACGTCACCAACCCCAACACCCTGGCCTCAACTCATCTGGCCTCCTGATTACCTAACTTAACGCAGGCCAATGAGTATCGCCAGGGACTTGAGAAACGAGTGGTGACCTTGGAAGGCGCTGTGGGGCAGCTTAAGAAGGTGGCGGCAGACGCGGTGGCATCGGCTGAGGCAGCAGCTGCTGCCGCGTCGGCAGCTGCCGCGGCTGTAGCGCCGCCACCCGCACCCGCACCACCCTCTCCGCAGGATTGAAGTGGCCGTTTAGATGGTTCCGTTGTACGAGTCTTCATTCGTTTAGGTTGCGTCTCTTGGGGACAAGCCACGCGGAGTAATCGCCCCCGGAAAGGAGGCAGAAAAGAAGTCATACTGATGCTCTTCTTGCCCTTTGCGGTGTAGCATAAGTCCGCTAGTGCTGATCGCGTGCTTGACAGCCTTCGTACCATACCAACATGCGCGCAAACCGGGAGCGGAAGGGACGTAGATACTGCGTGTGCGGCTGCTTGGGCAGGCCTCATGTGCCTGCTGAGCGAGCTGAGGTGCAGGCTACGCGTGCCAGGAAGAAAGGGGACGTCGCCGGGTGCCCCGCCCGAGTGGGGGGCCTGCTCCACACCGCTGTCGCTGAAGTGCTTCGGTAGCGTCATGGCACACCGCCCACGTGCTTATGGGGCCCATCCGATGGCGCAGGTTGGGCGAAGAAGATAAAATTGGGTTTGGCTTTCGCTTTGGGGGACCGCATCGTAGCTCGCGTGCCGAACGGCTGCAGCTCGGAGGTGGCCACGGCCGACCCCATGCTGGGGGTGCGCGTGAGGTACCATGCCCCCGACTGTAAGGGCTTCTGGCAGCGCTTTTGCTTTCTGGGATCGTACGGTAGCCGACGCACAGGGCGCCGTACCGAGCGAGCGGCCCCAACGGTCGGAGCGGCAGGCGCATGTGCACGTCAGGCAGACAGCGCCGGGCCCTAGCCCCTGCACAACCACGATGCCACCGATTGCGGCGGTGTTACGGCTCTACACACCAGCTCCCTCACCGCGTCAGTCTCCAGGTGCTGCAGGCGCAGCTGGACAAGGGCGGACGCCACTGCATACCGTACTCCGTACACCGTAAGTACGGTGCCGCGGGCCGTCAAGCCAGCCGCCAGTCGCATGCAGCGCCCAGCGTTCGGCCCCGGGTACCATAATGTACAAATCAACCCCGCTAAACGCGGCGAACGCGTCAACACTACCGTGTTTGGTTCCAAATGTGGCAGGTGCTGCATCCTCTCCGTATAGCTCAGTACATGCTCCCAACCATGGAATCGCCATCCCACGCGTCCTACAGCGCCGCAGCACTGCTCCCTAGCCCCCTTAGAACGCGCCCTTCTGTTGCGCACGTCGCGCCTCCCGCGCCGCTGCGCGAGCCGCCACATCGTCGTCCGCCGCCTCTTCTCCGCCAATCGTGTCCATGCCGTCGTCCTCCTCCGTGGCCTGCCGCGCCGCAGCCGCGGCCCCAGCCCCCCCTCGCCTCGAACCCGTGCGCTCCACTCCGCCGCTGTTGCTGCGGGCCGCAGGCCCCCCCGACAGCGACGAGGCGCGAGATGGCGGCGCCGCCCCCGCCGCGCCGTCGCTGCTGGGCGGCACCCCGGTGCCACTGGCCTCGGCGCCCAGGACTGACGCGGAGGCGCTCCCCCTGCGCGGCGTCCAACAGCCGGGGCCGTGGGGGCACCATTTCGGTACGAACATTGGTGCGAGCACTACAGGGAGGGTTTGTGAGGAAAAGCCCGCGAGCACTACAGGGAGGGAGGTCCCCTCTTGGCCAGGCGTCTCGGGGTCGTGGTCACCACTGCTGCGCGAACATTGGCGCGAGCACTACAGGGAGGGCGGTCCCCACCTAATCTAGCGTCGCGCCTGTCAGGCTAGGGCCGCGCCGGCGGCGGCGGCGGCGGGCGGTGCGGCGGCGGCGGTGGCGGCGGCTAGGGCTAGTGGCGGCGGTCAGCAAGAGAGGAGCCGCGGCGCTGTGTGCAGGTTCCTGGTTGGAGGCTTGCGGTTCCAGAATGCCCAGGCCCGCTGTTGCCGCCGCCCCCCTCCAGCCCTTTCCAACGCCTTTCACCGCGCCGCTGGTGTGCGGATGTGGCGGGGGACCTACCAGCCCAGCACAGGCCCCGCTTACCCTTCTTGCGAAGCCGCCTCCTTCTCTGCCTTTTCCTTCTCCGCCTTCTCCTTCTCCTGCGCTAACCTTGCTTGTCGGGCCGCGTACCGGTCTTTTACACCTGTGGTTATCGGGCAGCGAGGGGGTTGTCGGGCAGCGAGGTATGTGCGGCGAACGACAACCACGGCCCAATGGATAACGGGGTGGACCTGGTGGGGCCACGAGGTGTGGGCCGCGGCCGCTGCACAACTGTATTCCGCACGCGCAAGTCCCTGCCCAGCCCTAGTCACTCTCACGTGGGCGGCCGCTGAAGGACGTCTCCGACCGCCCGTCGTCCTGCGGAGGGGACGGGGAGGGTGAGGAGGGGTGTAGAGGCCGGTGAAGATGGGGAGCATGGCGGTTGGCGAGGAGCACAGGGTTGGCCCTAGAAGCTTGTCATGCATGTCAGCCATGGCGGCACGGCACGGAGAAGTGCCGTGGCAGTGACGGACGCGCAGGCGTGGGCGAGGACAGCGATCGATTGCCTAGCCCGGCATGGCCTTCCGACCCCAACGCGGCCTTCAGCGCCGCTCCCAGCCCCCAGCAAATGGGGTTCTTGTACGGCTTTTGCCGCTACTAGGTGCGAGCAGCTGGCGCACCTGCGTGCTGGCCGCGTCCCCGCCCACATGGCTCGGCGATGGGGGCACCCCGGAGAAGCGGAAGGACGAGCGACCCTGTCGGTCCAGGAAGCTAGTGGTCCTGTGCGCAGGGTCAAACGCAAGGGGGGTCAACCGAAGGGGGGTCAACCGAAGGGGGGTCAACCGAAGGGGGGTCAAACACAAGCGAAGAGGGGGCTCGGGCGGCAGACATAAGCTGCCCTCCCTAGTCCACCAGCCTTACATGGCGCCGCCATGGGCGGGCCCTTCCCAGCAACCGCCAAGGGCTGCCTAGCTGCCCAGTCCTCCTGCCCCCCTGTATTCTCTACCCCCACGCTCCGCCTCTGGACGGCGACTCCAACATGAACCCCAAACGCGCAGTCCAAACCACCTGCTAACCCGCTTTCCTCATTTGCTTCCAGCGTCGGAACGAGCAGCTTGGGCGAACAGCTCGTCCACAGGCTTGGGGGGTTCCGCATACCAGGTCCTCCAGCACGCAGTACAAACGAGCGTCTGTGTCTGTCCCAAACATTTTTCTCCTAGGTTCCCGCGGCTTTCCTCTCAGCCCCTACCTGGAGCCCGGCTCACCTGCTGGACTCGGACGGCGCGGGGCTGGTGCCGTCCCGCCGCCTCGCCTCCAGAGCCGCCCGAGCCGATGCGATGCGGTCGTCGCGACCCCCGCGCACCAGCTTCTGCCCCTCCGTCAACGAGTCCTCGCTGCGCCGGCGCTCCTACACGGCACAGCAGGGGGGCGCGGCGCAGGGAGCGAGGAGGCAGCGGCGAGCTTCAGCGAGGAGGCAGGCCACGGAGGCGCCACGGCGCGCCCAGGGATGACGCAGTTTGGGCGCACTCGCGCCGCCGCGCGGTGGATAATACCGTACCATGCCGTACGTGCCGTACCATGCCGTACGTGCCACAGGTGCGGTGTCCCGCCGCATGCCGTACGTACCTCCATCGCTGCCGAGCGCAGGATGTTGGTGTTCAGCCGCTCCAGCGCCGCCGCGAGGCTCTCGCCGCCTTGGTGGGTGACGTGGTCTAGGTTCTGACGGGGGCGAAAAGGAATAGGCAGGCAGGGGTTGAGGGGTCGCGACGGCGACACCGCCACCACGGCTGCCTGGGAGGCATGCCTACAACACCTGGACGCCACACCGCTGTGTTCCGCGCAGCACGCGTGCGCTGCCGGCAAGAATACGAGCCCTGGGCCTAGCTTTATAAACACTACGGGCGTGGCGGCCCCCAGTTGCCCACCTTTGTGAGTATGCTCAGCCGCAGGTGCACCTCCCCCGCTGCCACGGTGCAGATGAAGGGCCCCGCGTCCTCTCGCTTCCGCAAGTCCATGATGAAGGTCTCGTCTTCCAGCCGGGGGATAAGGCCCGTGTGCCAGCCTGGCGGCGCGCGGCCAGGCGCACGGCAAAGAGCGGGTGCGGAGCGTGTTCGGGTGCGGAGCCGGGCTGGGCAGGGGGCGAGGAGGCTGGCTGCTGCCAGCTTACCGCATTAGACGGCGGCGGCCGCGGAAAGGAGACCAGATCTATGCTGTGGTGGGGCGCAGGAAAGCGATGTGTTTCGTGGCTCCGTGCCGGGTGGTCGCATGCTGCTCACCGAAGAAGGTGCGGCCCAGCGCTCGGTTGCTCTCCAGCGCAAACCACGTCTGGCTGGACAGATGGTGCAGGCCCGGGGTGGTTGGCAGGTTGACGAGCGCGTACGACACGAACGACTCGCGGTCGTTGCCCTCGTCCACGGCGTACACCACTAGGTAGAGCGCGGGCCACCCCTGGAGCCAGGGAGTGGACGAGTCGGGCGCTGCACTTGACAAGGCAGCGCTGATGCCAGGGGCGGGTGCGGACTGGTGAAAAGGTGCGCGAGGCAACATGCACATATGAACCAGGAGGTGATTTAGGGCCATATGTTGCAGTGACGCTGCCGTACGTTAAGGGATGTTGCCGTATGAAAGGCTGGAATTACTGCCTTGCGCAGCTGCACTGCCCAGCGGATGCATCGGCGCCACGTCGACTGCATCGCGCATGTGGTGGGGGTAGAGAAGCCTGCTGTGTGGGGAGGGGCCCGGCCTACCTGCTGTGTGGGGAGGGGCCCGGCCTACCTGCTGTGTGGGGAGGGGCCCGGCCTACCTGCTGTGTGGGGAGGGGCCCGGCCTACCTGCTGTGTGGGGAGGGGCCCGGCCTACCTGCTGTGTGGGGAGGGGCCCGGCCTACCTGCTGCGTGGGGAGGGGCCCGGCCTACCTGCTGTGTGGGGAGGGGCCCGGCCTACCTGCTGTGTGGGGAGGGGCCCGGCCTACCTGCTGTGTGGGGAGGGGCCCGGCCTACCTGCAGGCTCTGCGTCTGCATGTGGATGTCCACCGGGTGCTCCCACACCACCAGGTCCTCCTCGCCCACGTCGCTGCGACAGGCATGAGTCACGCCCTGGCGGCACAGACGGGCGGGGACAAAGGGCGGAGCGAGGGGGGAAGGGTACATGGCACACGGCCGGCGTGACGGCAGGGAGGGAGGGGACGATGACGTGGCCTCGATTTCAGGGCAACCGGTGTCACGCTTCCCCCGCCCCTGTCCCATGCCCCCTGCCCGCCCTGTCCCCTGCCTGCCTGTCTCCAGCCCGCCTGTCCCCCTGGAGCGCACCTGCCCCTTGCCGTTAACGACCTTCCACGACTTGGTGGGCTCGTACACCAGCTCCCAGCGGCAAAAGAGCATCGGGTATTGAAACCCCGACGCGCCCACGAGCTCGCCCACAATGTGCACGTCTGCGACACTGGTTTTGACGGCGGCTTTGGGTGCCTTGACCTGCAGCGCTTGGAGGATTGAGAGGAGACCCATGGGTCGACACATGGAGGAAGCGCTTGGGAGGCGGGAAGGCGTTTGGCGTGTTGGTCCCCGGGTGGTGTGGGGGTTCGAGGGAGACCCGTGGATGCCCGAAAAAAACCGTTTAAAACCTTGGCGTGTTTGCCCACCCATCCATCCACGGGTCTTCGGGCATCCACGGGTCTTCCTCGAACCCATCCATCCATCTTTCCGGCCCCGGCTCCCTATGGAACTGACGACCGGACAGCCAGTCGGTGAGTCGCATCGCCGGTTGCTTGACTCACCCCCTTCTTGAAGCCGCTTCCTCGCCGGCTAGCTCGCGTACCGCCAGCCAGCGACTCGAAGCTGTCGTGTGACGAGTGCATGTCCGTCTTGGAGAGCCTGCGTACAGGCAAAACATGGCGGCGGGGGTCAACACGATGCGCGCGCTTGCGCTGAAGCCAAGCGCGTGCGGCTGTACGGCGCAGTCAGGTCGCGGTGGGGTGCGCAATGGGGTGCCGATACGACCCGCCCGGGCCATGGAGAGGTACGATGTGGCCGCCTGGCATGCTAGGGTTCGTACCCCCCGTGTGGGTCATACGTGTATCCGACGACCCTTGTTCCACCCCGGTGATCCCAAGGACTTCAGGCATGACACGGCCACCAGCTTCACCCCTACCCCGGTAGCCGCGCCACGGAGTCATCCACCAACGCCACCCCAGTTGCAGATTCAAGCCCGCCTACAGCCTCCGTGTCCCCATCCTCAAGTACAGCTGACGCCGCAGCCCCGGCCCCCATCCGGTCCCTACAGCTCCGCCGGGGCCCTCTTGCCCTGCAGCACCCACAACCTGCGTGTTGGGGTTCCGGCGTCCGACCCCGCTTCAGACGGGGTGAGGCCTCCGCGCGGCTCCGGGCTCTGGCGGTCCGCCGAGGACATCCGGCGCCGCTGAGGCCGGCCCGTGGGTGAGGGGGACTCGCCGGGGTCCGCAACCAAGCCGAACCTGCGCGCGATTGGGAGGTGCAAGTTGGCGGTTATGATTGGATATACGAGCTGACCGACTGATGGCGACTGCCGTCGCACGGCTGATACGCCGTGTGGCTGGCTTAAGGACGACGCTTGTGGGTGAGTTGCAGGGGACGAGTTGCCAACGTGGCGCCTCCAACGTGTTGCATTGTGGTTTCCCCTGGCATTGGACTGCGCGCCTGGATGTACGACGTCATGGGCAGTGGCAAGCGTCGACGTCTCTATATCGCCCTTACTGACACCCGCCAATTCACCTGGTCATGTCCGTGTTCGCCTCTGGACTAACGGTGCTTAACTGCGGCGGCCCCGGGGTCTGTGCGCGTGTTGGGCTAATCAAGCCTGAATCAGGCTCCCCAGTGCCGCTTCTACGAGCGTTGCGGCCCTCGCCCGGGCTTGCTTGCTTCTGTCGCCGCAGCTCAGCCCGGGCCTCGCGTTGCTCCGCAACGAGAGCCTGATTTTCAGCGGTGGTGGGTGCAGGCTGGGCGAACGAAGGCATTCGCCGAAGGGGCGGAGCCGGCGCCTGCCCTGCTTGGAACCTCGGCCCCGGCAACATATTGGCCAGGTCCAGCGAGGGCTGCTGCGAAGACATAGTGTGTTGCAACCACGCGGTGCGCCTTCAGCGCAATTGTCTATCTCCGCTTAGGGCTCCTGCAATCCGCGTTGGCCAACTACTCATTCGGCATAAGTAGTTTCCGACCAAAGGCGGAATCAATTGTGACTCGAAGGCGTAAAAATGCCGGAACCATTCTGTAGGAAAGAGCAGTCACCGGGTCCGCGCTCTGAGACGATGGTGGAAGGTGACAAGAAGAGGGTGCGAGAGGACGAAAGGCTCGGTTCGTTTATGTGCTAATGCTATTACAATGTGTATTAGCATGCGTACCGTATGCAAGTTGATGAGTTGCTCAGCTGTCAAATTTGGATACATGTCGTACCGATTTGTGCCTACAGTGCCAACATCGGCACCGATATAGAGCATTCTTTCGCGCACTCATAGAAACAATATACATATACCGTAGCAGTTTATAGCCGGTGAGTAAGATGGGCGCCGAGGAGGCGCCCGCCGGCAAGAAGGCAGGAAAGGTTCCAAACAAGAAGATAGACGCGGATGCACTTAAACTCGATGTCAAGGCATTTGCGTCTCAGTTGGGCTTGGTGGCAGGAGGCGGCGGCGACGAGGCCTTCAGCGACTTCGCGCCGAGCAAAGCAAAGCAGTCGATTGCGACCGGCAGCAAGCCAAATAAGCGTCAGCGGCTAAATGAAGATGCCACAGTAGGAGTCCCCTCAAGCAAGGGCGCTGCGGCGGCTCCTCAGCGACAACAGCCGCCAGCACACAAGCGGGGCGCCACGGCAAAGGCATCAGAGCCTCAATCCACGAAGCATTCTGAACAGGGACCTCGTAAGGATCTACCTGGGAAGGAGCATGGCGGCCGGCCGGCTGGCTCAAGGGCTGCGCCGGCACGGCATGGCGGCGGCCAAGACGAGCAAGCGACAACCGGAGACGGAAAGGGTCGCGATTGGAACTTTGGCATTGGACCCAGGCCAGGTGGGCTCGCAGCGACACGCACGGCGGTCCATCGCACTTTGCCGGAACGTCCATCAAACGGGTCTCGAGGAAAGGTCCTGAGTAGCGAGCAGTCATGTGGGCGCAGCCAATTGCCCCTCTTCCTAGACGAAGACTCTTCGCCTTGTTTACAACAGTTTGCTCCTTATTACATTTTTGGAAACACATATCTCTTCTACCCCCATATCTCTTCTACCCCCATTCCCCATCCGCCAACCCACCTACCCCACACCTGGTGCGTTCCTGTTGCCCTGAATCCTAGGCGAGGCAAGAGGCTTCAAGTCATTGTTGGGGAAGGCGGAATCAAGCATCTGGTACCGAGCGGCCACCAAGCCTCCGGCCGCCGGTACGGCGGCCGGCGGCGTAGTGGATCCAGATCTGTTCGAGCGCCGCCGAGCTGCCGCCGAGGCGCTGATGGACGCTGAGGCTGCAGCATTCGAAAAAGAGCTGCAGCGCCGGAACCCTGGCGACTCTAGCTGGCTGCAGCAAGTCAGACGGGCTGGTACCAGCACCGATAAACTGGCCGCAACGACCCTCCTAGTGCAGGTGCGTGCGTCCGAGTTACTGCGTCGGGAACATTGGTTGAAGTGCAAGCAGGCAACGGTTGGGAAAATGGGTCCGTTGCTTTTGGATCGCAATGTATAGCACCGTGCAGGTGATTGAATCGCAGTCCATCCTTGGGGGGTCGCATGGTCTGAGATTGATAATTGGAAGGGCTTGATTTGAAACCACCACGGCCTCACCACATCTGCGCTCCACTCCCAGGCGGCGAGCCCTAACGGGTTGTGAGCCGCTTGTATTTAATAGTGCAGCTATTAATCTCCGGCCACAATGATAGCGACAGTCGCCTACCCAGCGCTGTTTGCTCAGCTCCAGGCCTGTACATGTTCTGCAAGCCTTCACGTTACCTTTGTCGTACCACATCTGCGCTCCACTCCCAGGCGGCGAGTCCTCACGGGTTGTGAGCCGCTTGTATTTAGAAGTGCAGCTATTAATCTCCGGCCACAATGATAGCGACAGTTGCCTACCCAGCGCTGTTTGCTCAGCTCCAGGCCTGTACATACCCCGCAAGCCTCGACGTTACGTTTCTCGTACCACATCTGCGCTCCACTCCCAGGCGGCGAGCCCTAACGGGTTGTGAGCCGCTTGTATTTAATAGTGCAGCTATTAATCTCCGGCCACAATGATAGCGACAGTTGCCTACCCAGCGCTGTTTGCTCAGCTCCAGGCCTGTACATACCCCGCAAGCCTCGACGTTACGTTTCTCGTACCACATCTGCGCTCCACTCCCAGGCGGCGAGCCCTAACGGGTTGTGAGCCGCTTGTATTTAATAGTGCAGCTATTAATCTCCGGCCACAATGATAGCGACAGTCGCCTACCCAGCGCTGTTTGCTCAGCTCCAGGCCTGTACATCTGGGTCACTCACGGTCATTCATGCGCACACATAAGTTAAGGAACCTTTGGAACCCAAATGGCCGCGTACAACATCAAACTGCATGTATCGCGTCGGGCAGGGACCGCACTTCATTGCTCAAAAGCCACGCCGGCTTTCCTCGCCATTGCGCTCTTTCCTCGGATGGTCGCCCGTATTTTTCCGGTCACAATTTCTCTGACCCACATTCTGGCGTCTCTTCTTCTCCCAGGAGAGCGCAGTGGCCAACATTCGTGCGCTGGATCAGCTGGTCGGGCTCGCGACCAAGCGCAGCGGCGGCAAGGAGCTAGTGCGCCAGGCCATGGAGGCGCTGCAGGTGTGTGCGGCTGCAGTGGCTGGGGTGTCAGTGCGGGGTTTGCAATGGCTGGGGTGTCAGTGCGGGGTTCGCAGTAACTGGGGTGTCAGTGCTGAAGTGTTGGTAATGGTGTTGCTGCTGCTGGTGGGGCAGTGGGGTAGTGACCAGCCGTGAGGCTCCCGACATCTGCGTGGTTCATGCCTCGCCTCGTGGCCGACCTCGCGAGCTCACGACTATTGCATCTGCCCTTGGTGTTGCAGGAGCTGTTCACGAAGGTGCTACTCCCTGACAGGAAGCTCAAGTTCCTGGAGCAGCAGCCACTGCAGGTGCGCGCACTCCGGCTAGCACGAAGCTTCAAACCGCGGCCGCTTAAGAGAATAGAACCTGGTGTCCGGCAGGCCTTTGTCTCTTAACGGCGCTCGTTGAGATATGAAATGCAGGACCCAGTTAGGAAAAACAGTTACACCTGCGCGTGTGTTGCCCGGCCCTGCAATTACGCTCGCGGATTCGCGCCCCGCCGCCCAGGACCTGGCCCCCGGACGCGATGGCGAGAAGCAGCTGCTGCTGTGGTGGACGGAGGACTGCGTCAAGCGCCGCTACGCCATGTTCGTAACGGCCCTCGAGGAGCACAGCAAGGATAACCTGGACTTCCTCAAGGTAGGGACGCGGGCGGCTGGAGGCTGACGAGGCGGACTTCGGAAACTGGGGACTCTCGACAGTCTAGCCAAGGGCATTTTGGTATCGTAGTCTTGCCGCGCTCCGTTCACAAGCACAATGCCTCGAGGCGATGCACGCCGCTCAGGTGGCTGGCGTTTCCTCTCTTTGCTGCAGTTCCTTATGTGCTCTCGAGCGATACCGGAATGGCTTGCAGCGCACGGGGCCTCGGATGCCTTACACGCGACCCTTCCGGCCCCCGGCGTTGCTCCCTCGTCTGCCACCATTTGCTCACTCCACACCCCTCGTCGCGCCCCTCTTTCCTCTCCTCCGTCCGCAGGAGAAGGCCATGCGCGTCATGTCGGAGCTGCTGGCGGCCAAGCCCGAGTGCGAGGCGCGCCTTTTGGCCGGCCTCGTGAACAAGCTTGGCGACCCTTCGCGGCAGGTGGCGTCCAAGGCGGTGTATCTGCTCATGCAGCTGCTGGTGGCGCATCCCGTCATGAAGCCGGTCGTGATTCGTGAGGTGCGCGCCACCTTGTTTGCCTGCCTGCCGCCTGGGTGGGGTCTCCTGTGCAGAAGATGTGTCCTATTGTAGCGGTGGTATTGCTGCGGTCGGCTGACGAGCCGCAAGTATGCAACTGAAACGAGCGGTGGGATGTGTTGCCTCGCCACCAAGAATGCACGGCACCCGGAACGCGCGTCACAACCTCCATACTGCCCAGTCTACTGTGCAGCAGCGTGGCAAGGAGATGCGGAAATAACCCTAGGCTTTGCGTAACCCACTTTCAGTTGGCCGTTCTTGTTGCGCCGCCTGGCGGGTTGCGTTGCCGGACAGATATTGTTTGTTCATAAAACCAGATTTGCATACACTAGAATCACCGCGTCACAACCTCCATAATGCCCAGTCTACTGTGCAGCAGCGTGGCAAGGAGATGCGGAAATAACCCTAGGCTTTGCGTAACCCACTTTCAGTTGGCCGTTCTTGTTGCGCCGCCTGGCGGGTTGCGTTGCCGGACAGATATTGTTTGTTCATAAAACCAGATTTGCTTACACTAGAATCACCGCGTCACAACCTCCATACTGCCCAGTCTACTGTGCAGCAGCGTGGCAAGGAGATGCGGAAATAACCCTAGGCTTTGCGTAACCCACTTTCAGTTGGCCGTTCTTGTTGCGCCGCCTGGCGGGTTGCGTTGCCGGACAGATATTGTTTGTTCATAAAACCAGATTTGCATACACTAGAATCACCGCGTCACAACCTCCATAATGCCCAGTCTACTGTGCAGCAGCGTGGCAAGGAGATGCGGAAATAACCCTAGGCTTTGCGTAACCCACTTTCAGTTGGCCGTTCTTGTTGCGCCGCCTGGCGGGTTGCGTTGCCGGACAGATATTGTTTGTTCATAAAACCAGATTTGCTTACACTAGAATCACCGCGTCACAACCTCCATAATGCCCAGTCTACTGTGCAGCAGCGTGGCAAGGAGATGCGGAAATAACCCTAGGCTTTGCGTAACCCACTTTCAGTTGGCCGTTCTTGTTGCGCCGCCTGGCGGGTTGCGTTGCCGGACAGATATTGTTTGTTCATAAAACCAGATTTGCTTACACTAGAATCACCGCGTCACAACCTCCATACTGCCCAGTCTACTGTGCAGCAGCGTGGCAAGGAGATGCGGAAATAACCCTAGGCTTTGCGTAACCCACTTTCAGTTGGCCGTTCTTGTTGTGCCGCCTGGCGGGTTGCGTTGCCGGACAGCTATTGTTTGTTCATAAAACCAGATTTGCATATATCAGAATCACCGCGTCACAACCTCCATACTGCCCAGTCTACTGTGCAGCAGCGTGGCAAGGAGATGCGGAAATAACCCTAGGCTTTGCGTAACCCACTTTCAGTTGGCCGTTCTTGTTGCGCCGCCTGGCGGGTTGCGTTGCCGGACAGATATTGTTTGTTCATAAAACCAGATTTGCATACACTAGAATCACCGCGTCACAACCTCCATACTGCCCAGTCTACTGTGCAGCAGCGTGGCAAGGAGATGCGGAAATAACCCTAGGCTTTGCGTAACCCACTTTCAGTTGGCCGTTCTTGTTGTGCCGCCTGGCGGGTTGCGTTGCCGGACAGATATTGTTTGTTCATAAAACCAGATTTGCTTACACTAGAATCACCGCGTCACAACCTCCATACTGCCCAGTCTACTGTGCAGCAGCGTGGCAAGGAGATGCGGAAATAACCCTAGGCTTTGCGTAACCCACTTTCAGTTGGCCGTTCTTGTTGTGCCGCCTGGCGGGTTGCGTTGCCGGACAGATATTGTTTGTTCATAAAACCAGATTTGCTTACACTAGAATCACCGCGTCACAACCTCCATACTGCCCAGTCTACTGTGCAGCAGCGTGGCAAGGAGATGCGGAAATAACCCTAGGCTTTGCGTAACCCACTTTCAGTTGGCCGTTCTTGTTGCGCCGCCTGGCGGGTTGCGTTGCCGGACAGATATTGTTTGTTCATAAAACCAGATTTGCTTACACTAGAATCACCGCGTCACAACCTCCATACTGCCCAGTCTACTGTGCAGCAGCGTGGCAAGGAGATGCGGAAATAACCCTAGGCTTTGCGTAACCCACTTTCAGTTGGCCGTTCTTGTTGTGCCGCCTGGCGGGTTGCGTTGCCGGACAGATATTGTTTGTTCATAAAACCAGATTTGCTTACACTAGAATCACCGCGTCACAACCTCCATACTGCCCAGTCTACTGTGCAGCAGCGTGGCAAGGAGATGCGGAAATAACCCTAGGCTTTGCGTAACCCACTTTCAGTTGGCCGTTCTTGTTGTGCCGCCTGGCGGGTTGCGTTGCCGGACAGATATTGTTTGTTCATAAAACCAGATTTGCTTACACTAGAATCACCGCGTCACAACCTCCATACTGCCCAGTCTACTGTGCAGCAGCGTGGCAAGGAGATGCGGAAATAACGCTAGGCTTTGCGTAACCCACTTTCAGTTGGCCGTTCTTGTTGTGCCGCCTGGCGGGTTGCGTTGCCAGACAGCTATTGTTTGTTCATAAAACCAGATTTGCATATACCAGAATCACCGCGTCACAACCTCCATACTGCCCAGTCTACTGTGCAGCAGCGTGGCAAGGAGATGCGGAAATAACCCTAGGCTTTGCGTAACCCACTTTCAGTTGGCCGTTCTTGTTGTGCCGCCTGGCGGGTTGCGTTGCCGGACAGATATTGTTTGTTCATAAAGCCAGATTTGCATACACTAGAATCACCGCGTCACAACCTCCATACTGCCCAGTCTACTGTGCAGCAGCGTGGCAAGGAGATGCGGAAATAGCCATGGTCGTGCGTGGCCCACTCTGGGCGGGCACCTGCCGTGGTGCTGTCCGCGGGGCCACGGGGCCAAACACACGATCCTTCTACACATTTGCACCACAACCCCACACTCCACATCCGAACGAATCCTGCGACAGTCCGTCGCGCTCTTGCCTCGGCAGCTGCCTGCTGCCATAGCGGCAGCCCTAAGCCATCAGCTCATGCCACCGGCCATCCCATACACACGCCTTCTAGCCGCCCACCACCCCCCGCAATGTTGTTTCTCCGCCGCAGGTCGAGCGCTTCGTGTTCCGTCCCGGATTGGCGGACAAGGCGCGGTACTACGCAGTCGTCTTCCTCAACCAGGTACGACACGTCGTACGTTGCCGCATCGAGCCGACCCGGCTCTGTACGGCCTGCTTTTATTGCCAGCTGCTCCATGCTTCGGAGCTCATCCATCGCGCTTGCGTGTATCAATCTGACGGCGAGCTGGCTGCGGCTGCAGGTGCCTCTCAGCCACCGCGCCTCTGAGGGCGGAGACACGTTGGCCAAGCAAGTCATCGATGTGTACTTCACGCTGTTCCGAATGGTGGTGGAGGGGCACATCGGCTCGGCGGCGCAGCTCCGAAAACATCAGGTGGGCAGTGCAGGGTCAGCGTTGTGGCGCTCAGCCTCCGGCTGGCACCGGAGCGGCGCGGAATGCCCCGTGCTGACCTCATGGTAGTGTCGGTTTCGGTTTGATTTTGTTGGTTGCGTACGTACGGATCGCTGCAGCGGTTGCGCCGGAGGGTATGATGAGTAATTCTTGTTGAAGTCTCAAACGACCCTTGGGTCGCCATGTGGACCAACCTGATGCACTGACCTCTACCGCGCAAAACTGCTGGCCTGAAGCGATGTCTCCCAAATTGACAGTAGTGAAGGGCTTTCCATGACTATAGGATGCCGCACGGCGTCTATTAAAACCCCGAGTGCATGGCGGCGCATGATTGCTGCGCGCTCCCCGCTAGCAGAACAAGGGCTGGGGGATGATGAGTCAAGTCCTTTCCTCGTTGAAGTCTCAAGCGACCCTTGGGTCGAACTGTGGACCACCCTAAGGCTCTGACCCCAGACCATAACGGCCACACGCGCACGTTATCAACTCGTGACGTGCTCCGACATGCGCATGTGCTGCTGCTGATCCAGTCCCACCGCTTCGCAACCAAAACAGTTTTGCCGAGTCGCTGCAGCGCACCGATCCATGCCCGTGTCCGACGCTGTATACCCCACCGTGGCTGAGGTCATGCTGCGTGGCCCTCCCGACCCCCACCTGTCGGTGATCTTCTGCCTTGACGGTCCATTGGTTCACCTCCCGCCCTGGCTGCTGCGGCTCGTGCGTGGTGTGCAGGAGGAGAAGTACGCGGTGGAGAAGAAGAAGTTCTGGAAGGAACAGCGGCACGCGGCGGCTCAGGGCAGCCGGGGAGGCGGCCGGGGAGGGAGAGGCGGCAGGGGGGGCCGCAAACCGCGGCCGCCGCCGCCGCCCAAGCTGGCAGTGGTAAGTTGCCGCGGCCGGGGGCTCCTGTCTGGTGGACGAGAGGCCGGAGTTTGCCCGGACGGCTAGGGGCGCATGCCCCTCCCTGGATCGACGAGTGGCTTGTGGCGTGTGTATTCCAGTCACTGCATTCCCTGGCTGGTCCTCTGGGCCCCATGACCGACCGCCACGGCATCGCCGCTAGCTTGCCGTTTCCTCATCACACCGCCTGCGATCCTGTCGATTCGATCCCCTAAAGCCCATGCTCAACCCGCTACCACCGCCCCCATTGCACCCACCCCGCCGCCGCCACCCAGGCCGAGGAGGTCGACGCGCGGCTGCTGTCTGGGCTCATCACCGGCGTGCGCCGCGCCTTCCCCTTCGTGAAGCCGGAGGACGTGGAGCCCCTGGTGGAGCGGTCCGCCTCGCAGCTGTTCCGGATGGTGCACACGGCCCCCTTCACGGTGGCGGTGCAGTCGCTGATGCTCATGTACCAGCTCATGTCCGCGAGGGCGTCCATCAGCGACAGGTGGGCCGGTTGGTCATGTGGGTCGGTGGGTCGGTGCTGGTACATGGGTCGTGTGGGTCGGTGGATCGCAGCGCGGCAGGTGGCGGACCCAGTCGGTGTGCGGGACCCTGGACCGGAGCCGCTGGGGTGGCCCGGAGGGTTAGCTGGCTGCCGCTCCACCACTGATTGCCAGCTGCACCCTGCCCCGCACGCAGGTACTATCGCGCTCTGTACGCAGCGCTGGACCGCGAGGGGCCGACCACCTCGTCACGGGCGCCCATGTTCCTGGCGCTGCTGTTCAAGGCCATGCAGGTGCGCCGGAGCAGGGGGGGGAAGGGCAGGGGGGAAGGGCAGGAGGGCAGGGGGGAAAGGGCAGGGGGGAAAGGGCAGGGGGGAAGGGCGTCAGGGCTTGGGTCCCGCGGGCGTTGTTTAGCCTGTGTACACAACCCGTAGAGTCGGGGGCTGCCCAACTCTCCATGCGAGGCATAGGCGCCGGGCGTGTGGGATCGAGTCCGTCCTTGCTGCAGCTCGGTTGACTTCATCCTGTGCCAGCCTCACGGTTGTGACATCATCCCATTAGTATGCTCGTTTCGTCCTGGTGTCGTCCTGGTTAGTCCTGGTGCCGTCCTGGTGTGGTCCTGGTGTCGTCCTCATTAGTCCTGATTAGTCCTATCGTCCTGCACCCACTCCCCCCCCACAACCGGTGCAGGGCGACGTGTCCGTGAAGCGAGTGTCCGCCTTCGCCAAGCGCCTGCTGCAGCTCGCGTCCGCCGCGCAGCCGAACTGGTCGTGCGGCGCACTGCTGCTGCTGTCCCAGGTGCGGGCGCCTGCTGCCTGCGACCCGCCTGCGCTGCTGGCCACTGTTCACTCCTCATCAGCCTTGCTGCTGCCATGACTCCCATGGCAGCCATGGCTTCCAGGGCATCGCTTTTATGCACTCACTTGCCACTGCACCCCGTCCTTGACTTCCGACCTGTCGCTGTTATCTCAACGCGATTCCCCGTCTGTCGACGCACGGGTTTCCTCTCAATCCCCGCCTGGCTCCCGCTTCTCCCCCTCCCCCCCCGCACTCAGGTGCTGGCCAGCCAGCCGGCTCTGTGGGCGTCCATCACCCACCCAGAGGACCTGGGCGGCTCCGGCGTGGAGCAGTTCAAGGACCGCGATCCGGACGACCTCTTTGACGACGACGAGGATGACGGCATCGAGCGATTTCGCGACCAAGATGGCTCGGACGAGGATGACGGTGACGGCAAGAAGGCGGCGGCGGCTTCGTCGGGCAAGGCGAGCAAGGCGAAGCCTGGTAAGAAGGCCGCCGCGGCGGCGGATGGTGCAGACGGCGAGGACGCGGATGAGGACGCGGACGCGGAGCTGACAGGAGTGCGGTTGGACTTGGACGGCAGCCGCCGGAGTGCGCATGCGCTAGCGAGCACCAGCGGGCGCGCCGCGGCAGGCGGCAAGGCGGCGTCGGCCGGGGGACCCCCCCCCGCCGGGTCGCTGGCGGCCAAGGCGGCGGTGGCAGTGGCGGAGGCGCGAGCGGAGGCGGCGGCGCAGCTGTGGCCGCAGCCGGGGTACTACGAGATGGACAAAAGGTGCGGGGGGCCCCGACCGCGCGTGTGTGGCTGGGTGGTTGTGGCGGTGACGACTCCGGCGGGGGTCCACTGGCGGTTTGGGTGTCCCCAGGTGGTTTGGTAATCATCACTAGCAACGCAGCCCTGGACACCAGGTGCTTCCTCATCATTCTCCTCAGATATCCTGATCAAACCCGCGTCTCTTATCACCCACCCACCCTCGCGAGCCCCACTCCCTCCCACTGCCATATCTCCTCCCTCGGGTCACCGGCTTACACGCTGCACCCTCTCGCACCCGCACCCCGCCCCGCCCCGCCCCGTCTCGCTCCGGCACGCTCAGGGAGCCCCTCTACGCCAACGCCGACCGGTCCTGCTGGTGGGAGCTGACGGCGCTGGCGGCGCACGCGCACCCCTCCGTGTCCGCCATGGCGCGGTCGCTGCTGAGCGGCGCCCCCGTCATGTTCGACGGAGACCCGCTGCGGGACCTCAGCCTGTCGGCCTTCCTGGACAAGTTCGTCAACAAGAAGCCGAAGGTGGGTATTTAGGGTTTTGCGTGGGTTAAAGATCTTGATGGTTTTGCCTCGTAAGGGTCTCCCTTATCTTATTGCTGGAAAGACACGGCTCGTGGGTCTTCACTTCGCCTCTTTTTCCCCGCGCAACAAGACCTTACCGTTGCATGCACGATCACTTGGCACACGAGCGTTCCCAATCCCAAAGCATCTTACTTCGGACACCTTCCCCCGGCGCTATCGCGAACCCGCCTTGCCAACGTAGTTAAAAAATTCAAATATCCGGATCCTGCATCTCACCCACCCCGCTCCTCCTCCGTCTGTCGTCTATCCTTGCAGCCCGCCACCCGCGGTGCGTCAGTCATGCAGCCCACGGCCGCGGCTCAGGCTTCCGGCAAGCCGCAGCAGAAGCGCAGCGGCAGCCTGGCGCAGCTCAGCAGCGACGCATTCGCCTCGCTGGCTGAGGCGCAGGTGGACTCCGCGGACATCTTCTTCCACAAGTAAGTCGCGGCCGCTGCGCCGGCCGGTCGCCTGCTCCTGTCATCATCCACGAATACCAGTGTTAGTTTTAAACCAGGCTTAGAACTTACATCGGCATTCGTCGGAGCGGTGTCTGCCTGCATGCGGCCGCGATCCCAGTCCGTCACCTGCTCCGCTGCTTCTCGTCCCGCACCCGGCCCCTCCCCTCCCCTTCACACCCGGCCGCACCCGGTCATTAGGTTACGTGCGTTCTCATGTATCGCTGTCGGGGTTTCTTTTCGATGCCCCGCCAGGTTCCTGAACCTCAAGGGCGTCAAGGACAAGCGCCTGGCCCGCGTGGGCGCCAAGGCGGCCAAGAAGCGCAAGGAGGGCGAGGAGGAGGAGTACGCCGGGAGGGGGGGTGTCTTGGAGGAGGACCTCAGCGAGGCGGAGGACGAGGAGGTGGACCGGTACCTGGCGACACAGGTGGGCAGGCGGGGAGGGGCGGGCGGGACCGGACTGGGCGCTGCGCTCCCTCTGCTTGCTGCTGCTGCTGAGCTGTGATGGCGACGTTGCATTGTGGCGACGGTGATGATGATGCTGGTGGTGACGGTCCGCACTCACCCGGGCTGCAGCGTGTCCGCCAACCTCCAACCTCTCTCCTAAATCCATTCACCGGCTTCTCCCCACCCTTCCGCACCAAACTCGCTAACCACAGGAGGGCATGGCTGACGATGCTCTGGGTGACCCCGACGTGGGTTACGACTACGAGCAGCTGGCTCATGCCATGGTGACTGGCGCCCTCAACGACCCGGAGGACGATGCGGGTGAGCGGCTGGGCGAGGGGGCGGCGGCTGCCTGGCCGCCTGGCGGGTTGCCGGGTTGGCTTGGGGGTGTATAAAAACCGTTTTACGCAACGGGACAGGATAGTCCCGTTGGGGGGGTCCACCCCCCCCTGGTTGCGAGGGGTCGGGAGGGTTGGAAGGCGCGCATCAAAGGCCGTCGTATGTTCGTCACGGACGCGTGGTCCGCAAGGCCCAGGTGGAAGCACATTAATGAGGCGGGAGTGTGTTGTTTTCACAATAAGGGCCAATGTGCGCTTGTGGGGATGTTACCAAGGAAGCTTCCAGGAGTGAAGGGCGCACGGTAGGTGAGGGCCGGTGATGCGGATGTGCTTTGTTCAGGGCTGGACCCTCATCGGCTCCCATGTCTTGACCGCCAACCTGTCCTTGCGCCGACCTCTGCTTACCCCTGCAGATGATATGGACGAGGGCGACAGTGATGGCCGGGGAGGCAGCGGCAGCGACGCCGGCAGCGACGACAGTCTGGGTGGCGCTAACGTGCTGGACCTGCCAAGTCCCAGCGCTGACGACGAGCCCGAGCAGTACGACAGCGATGACGGCCTCTCGGCGGCGCGGGGCAAGCGGCGGCGGGAGGCGATGAAGGCCGCCGGCGTCAGCGCCAAGGACCTTGAGGAGTTGTCTTCAGACGAGGAAGTGGAGGGCGACGAGGAGGATGGGGAGGGTGAAGACGGGGCCGACAGCGACGACAGCGACGGCGGCATGGATGAGGAGGATGGCGCTGAAGAGCTGGACGTCGATGGCCGAGAAGAAGACGGCGATGACAGCGATGGCGATGATGATGGTGATGACGATGAGCTCCGTCTCCTGGCCGGCAGTGACGACGATGGCGACATGGACGCGGAGCTCCTTCGACTCATGGCTGGCAGCGACGACGATGGCGACGTAGACATGGGAGGCAGCGGCGACGACGACGACCAGGAGGCGCCCGAGTTGGTGCCGCTGGGTGGCAAGGCCGCGGGGAAGAAGGGCAAGGAGGGCGGCAAGGCCAAGAAGGCAGGAGGGGGCAGCCTGTTCGCTAGCGCGGATGACTACGCTGCGCTCATAGACCGCGCGGAGAAGGAAGCCGAGGCGGGGCCTGGAGGGGAGGAGGGCCGTGGGATTGAGCGGGGGAGAGGCCGGGGGGGCGGGCAGGGGGAAGGGGCCGCGGCAGGAGTGCTGGGCGAGGGGGGGCTGGTGGTGGGCGAGGGGGGTTCGCAGGAGGCCGGGGCGGCGGAGGGGCACGAGGGCGGGGCGGAGGCCGGGGCCGGGGCGGGCGGCGGACCTAAGCTGGCTGGCTGACTTAACTGTGGACGCGTGATGTGCTGTTGCCAGGTGTCTCGTGATTCAGCTCGGTCGCTTGGCACTGAGTGCCGATGCCGTGACGATGTAAGGACTGTGGTAGCGTGTCCCCTTATTACACAGTGCGCTGCCGGCCATGCCCTCCCCTTGGGATTGGCCTTGGGGGTGCACTGGCTTGGGATTGAACCCTGACGAAGCCGCCGTCAATGGGCTGCATCTGCGGCCGTTGCCGGGTTCGGAGCCGCGTCGCCTGTAGGGCAGTGCGACACCGTGACACGGGATCTCAGATCCGACGCGGGATCCGGCGTTGGATCCGATGCGTGATACAAGCTGTGTGCTAGGGAGGTCACCCTTCTTGCCCTAGTATGAGGCACAAAATCGAACTAATTAGTGGTAATTGTTACAGTGTGGTCCAAAATAGTTGGTCCAAAAGTGCAGAAAACCTACGCATAGCCGGACCCCACGCATCATGGACCCTACATAGAAAGCACAGACGAGCGCAGCAAACGATCCCACATGACGTCCGGCACTGCATGGGGATTGGGGGTCGCAAATCCCATTGCGTAGTACTATTCTCTGTTGACAAGGGGCAAGGGCACGATCTCCGGTAGGCGGCTGTATCAGAGCTTGTTTGGCAACTGCGAGATTCGTAGACACAGCCACAGCCCGACCAAGCCCGACGGCGCCCGCACCCATCGTACGTTAAGTGGCTGGGAATGCGGCTTGGTGGATGCATGGTGGATGAGAAACGATGAGAACCAGATAAGGCGGCAAAGTTGCCGAGGATATGGTCC
The DNA here is from genome assembly GCA_003116995.1 of Yamagishiella unicocca. Lineage (NCBI taxonomy): Eukaryota > Viridiplantae > Chlorophyta > Chlorophyceae > Chlamydomonadales > Volvocaceae > Yamagishiella > Yamagishiella unicocca. Next base: position 2,892,619 of record BDSL01000002.1, read on the forward strand.
AGAAGCAGATGACTGGCAGCCTACAGCAGCGTACGCTGGTCCGAGTACATTGGGCTGCAGTGGGAGACCCGTGGGGGGCGCCTGTGCGAATATTTGTTAGTCAGGTAGGTCGAGGTAGGTCAGGGTAGCGCGGTACAGAAGATACGTAGAGGGGAGGGGAGCTTCGTTACGTGCCGTATTGGTAGTTCGATTCTGTTTTGCAGTCGAGTGGGAAAGCTGGAGCATCGGGGCTTCGAAACAGTTCGGTGGGATTCGTGGGCAGGAAACGCCTGGGGACAGACCTGGGCAAGCTGACCCAGGTCGACGATTGTGGATGATGTACATGGTAAACACCTGCCAAGGAAAGACGAGAAATGACAAATGAGGGGCGTCGCTCGTACGACACATCGGGTCAACGGCGTTGGTCGTTGATCTATGCGCTCAAAGGCTCGATACGCAAACTCTGTTGACCGGACACAACTTACAACTTGTATATATAGACGCTGTTACAAAACATCGCCTTAGAGAGCAACCACTTGTAGATTGCACAGGACCCGGGCCCTATCGGGCCTGGATAGCAAACTTGCTACCAGCCAGCCTATATACCTGCAAACCTTGTTTAAGCAAATAGCTGCGGGTGTGCAGAATGCCTGGGGGCGAAGAGCAGAAGCCTTCCCTTGCCTTCACATTTCAGAAAAAGAAAGTTGTACAGAAGGTTGCAGCCAATGTCGATGAGCGCAAGGATAATGGCCAGCTCATCTCGGGCTTTGACGGGGCCAAGGCTCAGGTCGTGGGCGGGGATAGCGGCGCAGAAAATAAAACTTTCGTCATCCCAAAGCTTGAGAACACGTTCAAGACAGGCGTGGGCCCAAAGAAGTTCACGCCCTCGTTCAAGCCGCCCAGCGGTGAAGTGGTCAAGTTAGCGGATGGCGAGGACAAGTTCGTCCAGGCGGCGTCGACTGTGCCTGTGATTACTGAGTACGGTCTGCAGCTGCGCGACGTCAAGCCCGCGGACCGCGCTGAGGCCGCGGCGGCATCCAACGGCAACGGCGGGAACATCGCCGCTGCTGTCCTGGAGGAGCGGGCATTCCGCAACGCAGTAGAGGAGCTGCCGGACGTAGCTGACGTCGAGGTAAGCTACGCTACTGCGTCCTTGCCTCGAGCTCTTGCCAGGCCGCAGCTGCTCACAGCATCCCTTAGCCCCATCCATGGCAAATGTTGCCGCCACCAATGCTTCCTGTCCTCGCACGGAGCCCTCACGCACCCCGCCTTTCCCCAGACCTCGCCAGGCCTCTTGACTGCTGACTGCTGACCGCTGGCTGCTGTCACCGCTCGCAGGCGTACGAGAGCATGCCAGTGGAGGAATTTGGGCGGGCCATGCTGCGCGGCATGGGCTGGGAGGAGGGCATGGGCGTGGGGCGCAACCGGCGCCAAGTGGAGGCCATCGAATACGTACGGCGGCCGGAGCGGCTGGGCCTGGGCGCACAGCCGGTCAAACTGGGGGAGGACCCCGGCAAGCCGGTCAAGATGGGTGGGTGAGCAGGCCGTACGGTGTACGGCGGGCCGCAAGCAAGGGCCCGATGGTGGCGGGGCGGTTAGGCAGGGGTACGTTAGGTGTTACGATTGTGGGTGTGTCGAGCAACAGCACGAGGGGCCAAGGGGGCCGAGGGCCCTGAGCTGTGGGCAGCGGGTATCACGCTGCGGGGCGCCTCGAGGCAGTGGGCGACTCGGGGCCCTCGCAAGCAGCCATCACGCAGGCACCCTGAGCTCCACCCCCGCACCGACACGCTGCCTCCCACCCCGCCAACGCCTGCCCGTAGCCCTTCTACGGCTAGCATTACCTTCCCCCTTCCTCGTCTCACGGGCGCTCATGTGCCCCGCCGACCTCCTCCTCGTACCGCCCTCCCCCCCTTCCCTCCGTCCTCCAGGCGACAAGCCCCGCAAGCAGGACCTGGTGCTGGCTCCAGACGCGGACGGCCGGCAGCGCAACATCCGGACCCTTGACGAGCAGCTGGTGCAGCGGAGCGCGGTGGGTGGGGTGCAGCGGTGCAGTGCAGTGGGTGGGGTGCAGCGGTGCAGTGCAGTGGGTGGGGTGCAGCGGTGCAGTGCAGTGGGTGGGGTGCAGCGGTGCAGTGCAGTGGGTGGGGTGCAGCGGTGCAGTGCAGTGGGTGGGGTGCAGCGCCGCAGTGCAGTGGGTGGGGTGCAGCGGCGCAGTGCAGTGGGTGGGGTGCAGCGGCGCGCGCATGATTGCACCCGGTCTCGGCAGCAGCAGCTGGCAGGGGAGGCTGCTGCCGAGGAAGCCGGGATAGCTATCGGCAGGGGAAGCCGTCGACAAACGGGTGCTGTGCTTACCTTTGTAACCTCAGGCCATACAGGCTGTGGTTGCGCCCGCCGTAGCGTGGGTCGGGACTGAACCCCGCCTGGTTTCCCCCCTGACCCGACCCGCCCCACAACCTAGGTGCTGCCCGGCCCCAAGGCCGGCAAGGCGATGCGGATTCTCGCGGGGCCGCATGCGGGGCTCGGTTGTACGGCACTGGAGGCACTGCCAAAGCTGGAGGGGCGGCCGGGTGGGTGGTTGGGGATGGCGGGTTGGGTGGGTGCGTGTGAGAGAGGTGGGGGCAGCGGGCGGGTGGGGGAGGATACGGGCGGGTGGGGGAGGATACGGGCGATGCGGGTTGTGGGAAGAGGGGCACGGCGGCGCGGACCGTGCGGCATGTGGCGGCGTGGAGCTGTCCGATGTCCCGGGACTCGAGCCATCTGGGTCGTTGCGGTCTCACTGGGAGACGAACCGTCACGGAACGCACACGTAACCACGATGAGCCCTCGGGCTATCGCGACTCTGGACGATGCCGCTGTCAGGCGGCTGTACCCCTACCGTGGGGTTTTGCTGGTGTTAGGTGGGATGAGAAGTACTCCCTGAAGGGAGGCTGTCGGGCGGACACGCTATCAGAAAGCAGGAGGGCTGACCTAAACGATTTTTCCTCGCATCCTCGGGTCTCCCTCGAAATCCACCTGGCTGGCCGATTGATTGACTGACTGATGGACGAGTAAGCCTCTCGCACGCCCTCCACCTGGCCCCCCTCGCCGCCACTGGATGCAGAGCGGTGGCGCGTGCGGCTGTCCGCCAGCAACGAGGATGTCGAGGTGTTGGTTTCGGAGCTGGGGGAGAAGTGGGAGAAGGAGCAGGGCAGGCGGGACGCCGCGGGTGGCGGCGTCGGCGGCAGCGCGAGGGGACGAGACGAACATGGGGAGCGGGATCCGGATCGGGGCCGCGGCGGCCGGCGAGAGGGCTCTGCGGCAGCGGCGGCTGACGCTGGGGAGCCTGGCAGCAGCTTTCGTGGGGCCGGCGAGGCGGCGGGGGCACCTGCTTCCAGGTGTGCGTCAGGCCGGGGATCTGGGGGAAGGGGGTGTAGCGGCGAGGCCAGTAGCCCGACGAAAGGAGAAAAGGGTAGGGAAGACGACGGTGGTTGGATAACGGGTTGGAAAAGCGGGTGCCGCACACTGCCCAACGCCATCCACGGGTTGCAATAAAGGGCGGCCAGGCTTCCATGTCACCTTAACACTACGCATGTGGACCACAGGGCGAGCGCGCGTCGCGTCACAGTGTGCCAGCGCACGACACCGACGCAAACGGTCGCATGACGGTCGCGTTTCCTTGTTCCAGCGTCGGAACTCCTATCCCACACTGCTTCTTGCGGACACGGTGTGCAGGCGAGGCGCTTCAGATGCGGACGAGCGGCGGCAGCAGGAACACGACCGGGAGCGGATACGGGACGGCGGGAAACGGAAACACCGAGACCGGGGCCATTCGGACGACGAGCGGCCGGGCGACGAGGTGAGCGGTGTGGTGGTGCACGTAGGGCGCTTGGGCGGCGAGCAGTGGTCCTCCCTTCCGTAGGGGTAAGGCAGAGGGCGGGGCAGGGTTCGGGGTACGGATGAGGAAAGGAGAGGGCGGGGCAGCGGGCAGGGTTGGTTGGGGCGGCGGTTGGTTGGTTGGGCGGCGGGTTGGTTGGGGCGGCAGAGGCGGCCTCTCGCAGCGGAGCGGGCGGAAAGTATGGCAGGCGGCGTGGGAGCTGAGGAGGTGGGAGGGCTGGCACGGTGGTCACGGTGGGTGGCAGGGGGTTGCGTGGGGGGCACGTGGGTGAGTGGTGATGTGTGAGCACAGCGCAGCAGCACGAGGAGCGCACCTGGTGGTGGTGGAGGCGGCGTAAAGCCACCTAGCCGGTGTGTTGTGTCCACCCAAGCTTGATGCACTTCGACTCCAGCTCGGCTTGGCTTGGCTTGGCTGTGCCTCCGCAGGACGGCGCGCGGGGCGGCAAGAAGACCCGTGGGTCACATCGCGAGCGGGACCACGACCACGACGACGACGGCGGCGGCGGCGGTCGCCACGGCAAGAAGCACCACAAGCACGAGGAGAAGGACAAGAAGGATAAGAAGGACAAGAAGGACAAACGGGGCAAGCACGAGAGGAAGCACTCTCGGCCGCCGCAGGAGACCAGCTCAGGCAGTGAGGCAGACGAGGAGGGCCGGCGGCCGAGCGGCCCGACGTGGCTGCTCCCCAGCATCAAGGTGGGGTCCGCAGGGGGGGGACGAAGGCGCACATTTGCAGGGGGGGGATGAAGGCGCACATTTGCAGGGGGCAGGCAGGGGGCAGCGAGGAGCTCCCCGGACACCCTGTCGCTTGGGGTATTGCATGCCACCGCCGCCGCCGCCTCGCCGCTCCTCCGCCCCCCGGCCCGCAGGTCCGTGTCGTGGACAAGCAGGTCCGCGGCGGGAAGCTGTACCTGAAGAAGGGTACCGTGGTTGACGTGCACCCCGGGGGATCTGCGGATGTGGCGCTGGACGACACGCGGGACGTGCTGAGGGTGAGCCGGGGGGATGGGGAGGGGCCGGATGGGGAGGGGCCGGATGTGCGACTGCAGTGTGCGACTGCAGTGTGCGACTGCAGTGTGCGACTGCAGTGTGCGGAATGAGGGGCTGCTAGGGGGTGTGATGTCTGCGTACAGGAAACGGTAACCCACCGGAGGGCTGGCGAGGGTTGCGACAGCTTCTTGAGCGCGCGCGTTCGTTATACACAAGCTTGTCTACATGGTAGATGGTGCCGGGCCGAGGCGAATGAGGAGAATGCACCACTTGACATTGCTCCGTCAAGATATGTCCACCATACCTACTCCATACGTACAACCGGGTACGTACATACGGCGGTAAGCTTGTCTACCTGACACCAATACGTACGGTCCCTTGCTGTGTCCCTTGCTGTTGTCCCTCCCTCTCTCTGTCCTTCCCGCAGCTCCCACAGTCCTCCCTGGAGACAGTGGTGCCGAGGCACGAGGGCGCTGTGGTGCTGGTGGTGGCGGGGCCGCACCGGGGATCACGCGGGCGGCTGCTGCAGGCCAGCACCAGCGCCGGCGCGGCGGCGGTGCAGCTGGCGGTGGACTTCACAATCGTACGGCTGATGCTGGATGACGTGGCTGGATATGTGGGCGAGATGGAGGAGGAGTGATGCGGCCGTCGGCGCTGGGGGCCCGCTTCGTGGGTCCTCACAGGGTTTTGCCAATACCGGTAGTAAAACCGGTAGTAATACCGGCAATGATACCGGTAATGGTACCGGTACGGTCGCTGCGAGGTTGCGGAGAGGCGGGCGGGGGAGGGCCTGTTGGCGGGTAAAAGGTTTGATCGGACGGCGGGGGGCGGCGAGAAGACCCGGCTAAACGACATTGGAAACGGACGACGGGGGATGGAGACTTGGGGGAGGCGGTGGGAGCGAGGTGGGCCGCAGGGGGGTGGGGTTTTAGGGCATGTGGAGACGAGGCCGTAGGAGGACAAAGCACGTGCAGCTGCTTAAGGAAGGGACGAGACGCGAGAGGCGTCGGAACACATGTGAACTCAACTTGATAAGATTTCGGTTTCGCGCTCAAAAACGTAACCCGGTCGTGCCGGTACTGATATCGTTGTACGACAGCCGTTGTACGGTAGTACGTGGTGCGGAAGTAGTAGATGGTACAGAGGCCTCCTGACTTCAAGGCAGCGCCATCGGGTGCTGGTATGATGGTGCTTGCAGGTGGGATGGATAGGCTGTCCTCGGGTACCCCTGCGGGGCCAGGCAGCCCCTGCGCTCCGGCGCGTGCGGAGAATGCGACATGCGGAGACGCGCACACCCTGTACAACACCATGAACAGCAGCCGGATGTGTCTAAATCCCCGCGCCGACGTCACGATATCTCCTTGTCTATTCTCGTAGGGTTGCTGCGGTCTGTGCCGCGGTTCTTCCCTTCCCGCTACTTGCCTCGCGACCGTCCAAACCGAGTGAGGGGTCGCCGCGAGCAGCCATGCGATAAGGCGCGGGCTGCCGAAGCATTAGGTGCGTTAATTTTACACGCCATGGAACATACTTTTACTACGTCATGACAGTGTCGGTGCCTCCGAAAGCTCACAGCAGGCGGCAAAGGCACTTCGTGGTTAGGTTGGTTGGTGACCCGCGGGTCATGACGTGGCGTCGACTTGCAACTGCTCATTGAGCATTGGTTCCGGCCGGCGAGCGACACGCTTTCTGAGACGGCAGCGACCTTAGTTGGCTCGAGCCTGTTCGAGGTTGTAAAGAGACAAACGTTAGCGTGATGCTTAAATCACGTAAGCTGGCCGCAGCAACGCCAGCCTCCTGCCAGCGCGGCAACACGCCGATGTGGGCTTCGCGAATGTCCACCGCCGCAGCTGCCCTTTCCCAGGCCTGTCAGCGCTGTGCAACAATAGTAGAGCGGAAGCCTTTGTTCCCAGCCAGCTTGAGCCGGGCACCTCAACGCCTAGCGCCGGCCCTGCTGCTGGGCTCTCAGCAAGCGGTCCCGATGGAATCGCGCCCGCTGTCGAGCGAGGCGCTGCCTGTTGCGCAGCGTCCCACGCGATGGATCCACACGCGATCAGCGTCGGCGCGGCGCCATTTGGAGGTGAGGACGCGTGACGTTGCTTCTCTCCGTCAACGCTGATTCGTTTTCCTTGCAACCAAGTTTTTGGCCGAGCGCGCGGGCCTTGCAACATCTGACGGCCCAATGCATCAGCATCAGCAGACAGCACCATCGCGTGCAATATTTGTAAGTTAGTATTTATGCTTCACCTGCAGGGTCCGACAGTGCCGGAAGACGGGCACCCAGCGGAGGAGCAGCACGTCGTTACCAAGCCTGCAATGACCGAAGCTGGGCCTCTTACTGGTGATACAGATAACGAACACCACGTTGCCCAGACCGTCACTGCCGCTGCCGCCGGCGCACCGCCGCAGGCAGCCTATCCACAACGGGTGCAGCAGCGGCAGCTTGAACAGTCGCCGAAGGCGAGCGAGGTGCTGGATCCACGACTCGTGAGTACATGCACACCTTTTGATCTGGAACCCACTCTAACTGTTACTACTACTACTTGCACGCATACTTCGAGAGCTAGCAGCTTCGAGGGCTAGCAATTTCCCGTCCTAAAACACTCTACTCGCACTGGTAACCCGCGTAAGAGTGGTGCGTCGCAATGCGTGCGTGCTCCACACCTCTCCACACACGTCGGAGGGGCGACATCAAGCTGTATGTGGGCTGTTTCGCCCCTCTGTATAGCGCACCGGCTACTGCTGGCCTTTGCCTTGCTGTTGCCGCTGGCATGACCGGTCCTTCCGGCGACCCTGCCCTGCAGCAGCACCGCCGTACTTGCTTCCAGCGTGTACCAATTGGGCGCCAAGCATCGGACCAGCGGGTAGTGGGTTTTAGTAGGGTTTAGGATCTGCAATTCTGCATGTGATGACCTGTCGGTCCGGGTGGCCTGCCCGCCCCGCTGCATGCGTGCAGGCCGAGTCACTTATCGCCATAGCCCGAAAGCTTGCCGCACCTCCGGCGACGATTCCTCATGCACCTGCTGGTGAGGGCGACGGGGTCGCTTCGGCGGAGGGGGCCGAACACTGGGGGCTGATGGAGGCGGAGGCGGAGGCGGAGGCGATTGCTGCTGGGTCAACAGCGATGGAGCAGTGCCAGGAGCACGAGGGCGCTAGCGGCAGGTCCCAACAGAAGCAGCAGCGGCGGCGGCAGCAGCTGGCGGCGGTGGCTTCGGAGCTGCAGGCGCTGGCCGCAAGCAGCGTGGGGCCTAGTAAGGACGATGGAGGAGAAGGCCCTGTTGCCCCGGGCAGCAGCCAGCGGGACGAGGACCACCAGCGAACTTACCACCAGGTATTTGATGGTTTGTTTGTCTTGAGAGGGCTCACTCCGTTGTGCCGCGCTGCCAGCACAGCGACGATGGCCGGGGTGATGTGTATGGTGGTGATGTTGACCCGCGCAATGCTTCGCAGGCGGCGGCAGCCAGCTCCGGAAAGGCGGCGAGCCTGCTGGCCGAGGCGTGCCTGCTGCTGCTGGGCGAGCCGCCCACCACCAGCAAGGCGCCTGCTGGGCCCTATGACGCAGCCGTAGCCGGGGACCCTGGCGGCGGGCGGGTTGCCGTACTGGAGCGGGAGCTGGAGGCGGCCAGAGCTGACGCCGAGGTCAGGGGCGGGCTGGCCGCTGGCGCGTGTGGTTGTACTTTTTGTTATGTTTTCGTTGGTAGATAGCGGTGATTGCGCAATAACGGGTGCTGTGTCATTTGGGCATTTGGGGGCCAGGAAGGTCTTGCAGCAGGCTTCAGTACATCACCCTTACATGTAAGGGTGATTTAGCGGTGTCGGGCGCATGTTGGTAGCCAGGACAACGGAAGCAACCTCAGTCACCAGCGGTGTCACCTGACAGCAGATGGAAACGCACGTGCCCGAGCATGCATGTATTTCCTCCCTCTGCCTTCGGCTTGGTTGGATTGCGACCCCGACAGGCCCAGCGAGCTGCGGCGGAGGCCGCGAAATCCGAGGCAAAGCGGGCCCGCGACGCCTTGGTTTTGGCGCAATGGAAAGCGGCGCGGTCGGCGGCGGTGAGCAATCAAGCAGTGCTCGCAGCGCAGCAGCCCAGCAATCTAAATATCCAATGGCCTGATAGGTGGTGGTGCTTACTTAGATATTACCTGGAACCCACTGAAATATATACTACTACCTGCAGTACCTTAATTCTTTTCGCCACCGATGCACCGAATAGGCGGACAGACCTGACATGCGCACCCCCGCCCCGCCGACCAATGGTTCGCCAGGCGCTGGCGGACATAGTCAGTCACACGGCTGCGGTTGACCAGGAGCTGATCACGCTGAGGGCCGAGGTGTTGGGACGGCTGGCGGTTTTGGAGCGCAGGGCGGTCGAGCTTGAGATGCGGCAAGCGACGCTGGCTGCCTGCGTTACCGCGTTCGGGCGGGGGCTGCGTATTCTGGAGGTCCCCGTGAAACCCAATACGGACCGCCGCGGCGGCATCAGGCAGCTCAAGGCCCGGGCATCCGCTGCGAGGCGCGTCGTGGGACGGGCCAGGAGGAGTGGTGGAAGGTGGGTGCGGTGGCGGGCCGGAGTTCGGCCCATCGATGTCGCTTCTGCCGGACACCTGCCTGCCCCACTCACTACTTGTCCCGGCGCGCCGTGTTTCTCAGCAGGCGCGGTGGGCGCCGCGGGCTGCGGCGCCGAGGAGGAGGACCCCCAGCTGCTGGCGGGCGAGCACACAGGCGCCCGGGGTGGCCCCGGCGGGACAGGAGCAGCTGAGGGAGCGTGGACTGACGTCGGTCCGTCGGACCCCGAGTCGCGGCAACGGGCGGGAAGGCGAGCGCGATGTCTATAGATTCCTTCTCACGCAGACTCTAAGCGCATCGAGGCATCTGGCTGCGGGATGGGCCGGTGCGGTGCGGTGCGCGGTGTGATGCTCCGTGAGGGGATGCGGCGTCGTGGCGGTGGGCGCTGTGCGTTGCCGGCGACGTGAAGATCGCGAAGAACCCAATGCATCCATTGGCCGATGAGCTGTTGAGGCGTTGTCGAAGGCAGCCCAGGTTACTGTGGCTTTAGCACGGGCCGTGTCGTGAGTGCATGATCGCGAGGGAGTTGAGCGTCAAACCTTACACTGTTTGGCCGCCCAATCGGTTGTGCGGGCCTTATGCATGCGCTTACGGGCCGCTCAAAGTCATCGTGGGCCCTAGCCCATACGAACCTCTGGTCTGCAGCATAATGGTGTCCCAATCATGCGCAGTCACCGTAGTCGTACCAATGGTATTCGCCGTAATGAGGTTTCACTCGATAAGCAATTCTGCCGGCTATTTTTTTCTACCTACGCCTGAAACGCTATCAGCTACAAAGGTTGCATTACCTGTTCGCACAGGCTGCAGCTACAGGTATGCACACAACAATTCTGCGATGGGAGCATCACACCCGTTAACCAGACTGTCTAACCACCTAACGAACGGACTGTTGAGAGGATGTAAGAGCGACTCACATGGCCAGCAGAATACCGGTATACATGCGAACACAAGCTCGCGGGTCCCAGGCGTCTCAGGTGTATCATGGGTCTCAGGCATTCACCATACGGCATTTCCTGACGTACAGAAGCCACTAGGTCAGACATTTGGTACGGCATATGATGGCATAATGTACGGCTCATTACGAATCTTGCCAAATCACAAAGTTACCGCTGCTCGGCAACAGCAAAACACACGTCAAGGGTCATCATACCGGCAACTGAGTCGTCTGCCAGCACTACAGCCCAAAGCCCAATTAATCCCAAGGGCTGTAGCCCCTCTCCGGGGTCGGCTATGACGCCACATCAAATGCTCCACCTCCACCTCCGGCGCCCATCTAGTGAGCCAACAGTCCCCGCAGCATGCGCAGCACGGCCAACATGCACGAACGCTCTGCATCGTCGCCACCGCGCACATGCGCCGTGCTATCAAACTCACGGAGATTATTTCGCAGGCCACGTTGCCGGACCCTTCAATCCCTTCGTACCCCAAGAAGCCCCTCCGGAATGAAAACATGTACACGTCACTTACCCCACCCCGCCAGATGCACGGCATGATCGCGCGCAAAACTCTATCGACACAGGTGGCTGTACGGCAAGGGCCTTCCCTGGCGCCCCACGCCTCCTCGCTTCGCTTCGTTGGACTTTCCTCCCCGCGCCTCCCTTGTCGCGTTGTCAGGCCCTGCTCACCGTAAACCCGAGGACTAGAGTGACCTGAACCGTCAAGCACCGTTTCGGCACCCCATGCCTTCAGCATCCTAAACCCTAACCCGCAACCCCAAGCAAGCGGGCAAGCGAGCAAGCAGGGCAGGGAAACCAGCCCCTCGGCAGCTAGCTGCAGAACCCAGATCGCGTCCTGTCTGCTAGTCACTCCACATCCGCAGCCACTGCCACCGCCTCAAAAATCGCCGGCTCCACCTCCCCCTCCTCTAGGAGCTCCGATTCCGGCTCCGACTCCGACTCCGGTTCGAGCTCCCCTCGCCGCAGCCGCGCAGCGTGCACCTCGTGCTCGTCCACTAGTACGGTGCTGCGTACGGCCTCGGACAGAATATCCATGAGCTCGGCCTGGCTCTCGCAGGTGGTCACGGTTGACGCCAGCGCGCTGTTAAGGTTGCTGTTTTTACACAGCAGCCGCTGCAGCTCCCCCTGGAGCATCCCCTGCTGCGCCGTCAGGTGCTGCACCTGAGATGCCAACCGCCGTACCTCAACCGACAACAGCTCCCTGTCAACTACCAACTTCGAGTGAGTCACAAGCAAGGAGTCGTGCTGCGCCGCCGCCGCGGCCGCCGCCCCGGGCGCCGATGATGCACCGGGTGATGTCCGGGGGGATACTCCAGCACTAGAAGCCGCGTTTGCTGCGTCGCCAGAGGCGCCGGCATTCGTGTTTCGGCCACCGCCGCGTTGGCGCCCGCCGCCGCTGCGGCGGTCGGCATCCTGCTGCGGCAACCGCGCGTCACTGGGCCCAGTGGACGATCCGGCGGCGGCGGCGCCGCCGCCGCCGCCGCCTGCCGGTGCGGGCGTTGAGGGCTTTGCGCCGGGCTGTGAGGTTGCTGACGAGGACGGCGCGGCTGGTGCGCTGCGGCGGTTGGTGTGTGACGTCACAGCGCCGGGCTGGCTGCCCCGGGACCTGGCTGACAGCGTCGAGGCAGCTGCAGCGGCACCGGTGGCCTGGGACCTGCCGTTGGCGACTGGCGGCGGCGGCGCCCGGGATGCGGCCGCTGCCGCCAGCTTGGCGCTGCCCAGTGCTGCAGCGCGGGCTGCGGCCACCGCTGCGGCTGCCAGCTCCGGCGGGACGGAGGCCACGTTCCTGGCTGCTGAGGCTCTCATTTGGGTCGGAAGGGCTGACGGCGGCCGGCGGCCTGAAGCGCTTCGGCCCCCCGCTGCATCATCCGGGCGACCGGACGCATTGCGGGGCCGCCGCCGGTCCCGGTTGCGAGGCTCTGAAGCGGCAGCATCGCCGTCGCGAGCGGGGAGCGCCATGGACGCCATCGCCCTGGCAGGGTTGGCATCTGGTGGCGCTCCTGCAAGGGGCTGACCGTCAGAGCCGTGCTCCTTGGGACCTTGCCGCTGCCGGTCTCTGCCGCCGCGCCGTCGCTGCGGCAGAGGCGCATCGCTTGCGCCAGCAGTGGTAGCTGCGTCGATCCTTGCGTTGTCGGGTGCAGCAGGGGCCGAGCCTCCCATATCCGAAGGCTCAGGTTTAGGGTGTGCCAGGTCAGTGACACCGTCAGCGCTACAGCTAAGCTGGGCGCTGTCTTTTAAATCGGCTATGTTGTGAAGTAATGCGTCGCCTGTGCTTGCGTCCGCCATGGTCGTCATCAGAGGCGCGCTTCACGCCGACGATCGATATCAATGTGCTTAATAGAAAACGTGGATAGACATCATCGCTTACGCTGTCAGCTATGCCTGACGTAAAAGCAGTTTCGTCAATAAGTATGTACTACTTGTAACGCCCATTTACTTAACATCATCGTACTTACTTGCACGTACTGCCGCAATATCGCACCGCAATATGCCGCAATACAATCACCCAGAGAAAATATTATCAGCTCCGTTTTCCGTGACGTTTGCACCCTGACCTGACACAACTGACCCGACATGCCCGAGCAATGATCTGAAAACCCCAATTTGCCAGCTGGGAATGCACAATTTCGTAATTGTTGCATCCATCCTTGTACTTCTGCTCTCGCTTGCTGGACTAGATGCGTCTGGGCACCACCTCCTCAGTAGCGATGATGTGGGTGTCAAAAAATGCGAGTTCCAGGTGAGGAGGCGGTCATAATCGTCGCTTACTAGGCTTGAATGTACGTGTGTGCGGGGGCCAGGTGTGCCATTTCGGTCAGCTTTCCAACCCTGGTTGGAGCCCTGGTTCGCGCCCGCCGGTTCCTGCCAAACGGAAATAGGCGGGCCGAGCTTTGCGTTATCTTACACCCTTGCTTGGCATCAATTCATTCGGAACTGTGTGCTGGTGCAAGGGGCCGCAGGGAAGTGCATCACCCGCGCCTGATTTTTTGGCGCTTGTACAACGCCTTGCATGCAACACGCTGTACGACGCCTTGCATGCAGCAAGCGTATCACCTGCCATGCCCAGCCCCTCACCAACTTGCATCTATATCCAAGTGCACGTCCAAGGAGCACCACCTTCCTCACCAATGAATCCAGCCTGGCACTAAGCGTTCCGCAAAGCGCCCAGTCCGGAGAGGTTGGGGCCGATCGGGGGGGCCTCTTAAGGAAAGATCGGCCGACTGCTATTCACCATCCTGTCGTACATGGGAAGCAAGGCCCATGCGCAGACCGCTACCTTCCCCTCCACTTGCTGTGGTACCCGCCACCCTTCGAGCCCCGCAGAAGCCATATGTTGCTTACCACCTTCCTAACACGACGTGCGCCGCACGCAAACTGCCCACATAGGGCCAGCTAGGCGACGACCCAGCAAACCACGTGCGGCTCTACGTCTTCCTAACCGCCTGCACCAGACCGTTGGAGCAAGCCGCCCAGGTTGCCTTGGGCGACGGAAATGTCACCCACGGGGCGGCGGCGGCGCCGCCGCCCAACTTCTTCCTGTCGGGATTCGCCTTCCTGTTGCAGCTCAACCAATCCGTCACGACCACTCAGCTGCAGCAACCGCTGTCCACACTGTTGTGGGCAGCCCAGCGGCCGCGTGCGGAATTCCTATTCGACGGAAGCGCGGGGGGAAATCCCGACGCCAGCAGCAGCAGCAGCAGCAGCAGCAGCAGCACCAGCGGTGGCATGAGCGGTTCGAAGGTGAGGCAGGAGGGGGTTGCGCCGCAGACCCTCTTGGACGCAGTGGCCAAGGCGGCCCTCCAGCTGGCCAACGGCACCGACCAGGTGATCACTATCAGGTGGGTTTGGGAGTTGGGTTCCACATTCTCGAGATTTGCAAATCCGGGAAGCGAGCGAGGTGGCCACCCTGCGGCGCACCCCCGTCCTCAATCAAGTCGACGGCACGGTACACCCCGCCGCAGGTCCCTCCGGTCCTCAAAACAGTACGGCATGCACCTGTCGTACCGCGACGCCTCCCACTGGCCCGCCAACCCCAGCCTACGACGGGAGCCGGGACGGCTGAGCGCCAGGATCTCCCTGGATCTCGGCGAACTTCGCAACTTGGCAGGTGTTGGCCTTACAGAATCCAACGTCCCCAGTCCTGGCGAGACGGCCTCAACAAGGGCCCCAGCGTTTGAAATCCAGGCCGCCGGATTCCCTGGAGCCTGCACATACACACCGACCCGCAGCAGGCGGATGCCACCGCCTAAGCATGCCGGCAGGGCCCCCTCGCCCGGCCCTGCCACTGACGCCTCATCCCCGGAAGCGCCGACCTGCGCTTGGCTGGACCCAGATCGCATTGTGTACGACCGCGCATTGTACGACTTTTGGCGCAGCCTCCAGCGCGACACGACGACCCCACTGACCCACAAAAAGAAACGTCGGCGTCGGCGCCGCCGGTTGCGGCCGCCGCCGCCGCCGCCCCCGCCGCCGCCAGTTACCAGCTTGAGCGCGCCGAGCTACATGGTGATGTCGCCGTACTTCAACCTTACGTCGAACGATTTCGTGACGCTGTTGAGTCACCACATGGATTACCACGCTGCGATGGGTAGGTGTGCATGATGGAAAAGGGAAACGACCGAATCGAACAGCCTTCGGCTGGGCTATCGAAGAGCTTTCGGCTGGGCTATCCAGCCCGACAACTGCGACGTTGCCAGTCGAGTTTGAGGTGCCTGGTTTTTGCTTCACCTGGGCAGCCAGCGGGTGCGCAACACCTGTGTGGCTAAGAGGTTGCGCGGTGCCTTAATCCTCCCCGCTGTCGTCCGCACACGTCGTACATAATGTCGTACGCGTCATACATGTTCAGGCGTGCAGCGCTACCTGGTGTATGTGGAGGAGGGCGAGGAAGGGCTGGCGGCGGACGAACGGCTGGCGGTGCTTGCGGCGGCGGGGCGGGTGGACGTGGTGCGGTGGCGGGAGCTGCCGGCCTTCAAACAATCGGGGTCCGACGTACGACATCCGTACGCCAGCCAGGTGAGGCCAGCGCTCTGCCGTACCATGAAGTGGCGGTCAGGGCCGTTGCATCACGTGCAAACGTCCCCAGCAACGGCCAATCGTCACACGTTTGCCAAGCATACTTTGCACATTGCACGTCGCAGTCTTCATCATTCGATTGGTGAAGAACACGGGTTGCAGCGGCTTCGTCCCACTAAGCCCGGCCTTGCCCGCCGAATGCCTGCTTCGACCCCGGCTCTACACCGGCCCCCTCAGATACTCATCTACAATCATGCGCTACTTTCGCTATGGCACGAGGCGGCGGCCGTCGCTGTGGCGGTGAGCCGGGCGGGGGGAGGAGGGACACAGGCGATATAGGCAGGTAGGGTGGCCGCGCCAGTTGTTTTATTCGTCCGTGGAGCTTCGCATGTCCTAGGTACGTCATTGCACCGACCACGTGTGCACGACACTTCGCGTCTAACCGCCCCGAACAGTTTGTTCGTTTGCTGTCTTATATCGCCGGTGATCCGGTATGGAACATTCCAGCTCCGATTTATCCTAGCTGCCTCTCGCGGCACGTTTCTCTCCGGCAGCCTGCTTTCGCCACTGGGCTCCAGGGAACCGAACCTGCCGTACCCTTCCTGCATGCCCTCAGGATCTGGACGAGTACCTCCTCACATCCCACACGATGAAGCTGGAGCAGGTGAGGAGGGAGGGTGCACGGCGTACGACACCAGTGTACGGCAACTGGACACATGTGTGCGTGTTTTGCGCCCGTGTGCGCGCCTGAAGGGCCGCGACTCAGCGGCCTGCGCCAGCAGCACTGACGCACCGAAGCACCGGCGCCAGCAGCACTGACGCCAGCAGTGCTCAACCGCAACGCACGCAGCGCTTGTGCCTGTTGCGTCTGTCCGCCGTTACCGTCGCTACCGCCGCCGCTATTACCCATCCCCGCCACCGAATCAGCGCCTGCAACGGCGCTGCCGCTGCCGCTGCTGCTGACACTGCCGCCGCTGCTGCTGCCGCTGCTGCTGCCGCTGCTGCTGCCGCTGCTGCTGCTGCTGCTGCTACTGCCGCCGACGCGCAATGCAGGTCATCATGATGTGCGCCCCCCGGGGCCGCTACGCGCCTGCTGCGCTGTGGGTCCCCCGCCGCTCCGCGCACTGCACATCCTGCTGGGCAAGCCTGGTGGCGACGGACCCGGAAACACGAGCCCTGGTCGACATCCCGGAAGGCGCTCGCGGGCCACCAGCAAAGGCCCTGCAGGAGCTAGCGGCGAAGCACCTCGGCAACAAGACCCTGGTGGCGGCGGCGGCCACCCTGGAGCGCAAGATGTGGCTGGCTGACGGCGGCGGCGCCGCCACCGCCGCCGTTCCGGGGCACCACCCGCTGGAGGGGTACCGCCACTGGGGGGAGGGCTGGCACCACAAGAGCCTTATGTACAGTCACCTGGTGTCGTACTTTGGGGTGCACCTGGCGTACAGCGAGGCGGCCTCGAAGCGGCCGCACACGATCTCGCGGCTGGGCTGCGCGGTGTGGGCGCATCTGGAGACGCAGCTCGGGCCTAGGGAGCAGCGGCCTCTGCTGGCGGCCGCAGAGGGATTGGAGGGGATGGGCGGAGAGGGGGGCGGTGTGAATGGTACGGGGGGAGCGTACAACAGTACGGAGGCAGCGCACAACGGTACGGAGGGCGGGTACAACGGTACTGAGGAAGGGTACAGTGCTACGGAGGGTGAGTACAACGGTACGGAGCGAGGGTACAACGGCATGGAGGGAGGGTACAACGGTACGGATCGAGGGCACAACGGCACGGAGGAAGGGTACGGCAGCGGCAAGGTGCGTTCGCGCGGTGGGTTGGTGCCGGTGGAGAACAGGTACTGGGGGACGCTGGAGCGGTGCATCGGGCGGCCGGTGCCGAGGACCTGGTACTGGGGGCAGCAGAAAGGGTGACTTAGCGGGGCGCATTTGCAAGCAAACGGACGAAGGAGCGCAATCAAGGACGGACGCCTATAACACATGTCTTAGTCCTGTCTCCAGACGCGCCTCGTGGTTTTTCATTCACGTGGGCGAGGGCGTGCACGTCCAAAACCACACATGGCGTGACACGTGCCAAAGAAAGCCGCCCTGGGGCATTCATGAGAGTAGCGTCTTGAGGACTGAGGTCGTACCGGTGCTGTGCTGGTGGTAGCTATCTGAGGGACTACCTGTGTTAGTAGCATACAAGACCCTGGATGTTTCGTGTGGTGTGCACTTTTGGGACTGCTGCAAACTCAAGCTCGGACAGCGCATTTGTATGCCATGAGTGTATATGGGGGCCTGGAAAGCGGATTACCGGCCTTCCCCGAACAAACCTTCCCATTTTTGCGTGCCCCCGGCCTGGGCCCTGTTCTGGGAAACATTTTGGTAGTAGTAACTGTTACAGTGGGTTCCAGACGAGAAGGTAGAACCATCGGGCACATCGCACTTGGTGTTCGATGAAAAACAATATGCTGTCTTGACATGCTGGGACTGGGGCTGCGCTTCCTTTGTACAGATCTTTCCCGCGTGCCAATAAGCCGGCGTCGGCAGGCAGTCGCGATTGGTGTGCAGGTTGGGACCGGAGAAGTGACCGAGTAAATGGAGGGAGCGGGTAATAAATGACGTAACGTTGTGTGACAGAGGGACGGCCTCGAGAGTCCGTGTCTCGTTTGGCTCGACGATACAGCACGCAGAGCTATGTAGCTCGTTATAGCTGCGGTGGCTGGTAGCAGCAATGGTGTTGCCGGTCAGCTTCTGGCTGGCGGTGTCGGCGCTCGGCGCTGGGAATGATTCGCGAATCGGCACTGAGCGGTCGAGTGACACGGAGTGACTCGGCCCCAAATAGGCAAACTGCGTCTCAACCGTCACTCAGGTAGCCGGAGAAGCGCGGTGCTGCGCTGCAGCCGACTAATTCCACAGTTCCATTATTTGCTTTCGTTGTTTGTAATCCTTGCCAGATCGCCAAGACACTTCAACCTGCCGTGTGCCTACGCCCTACGGAGGTGGATGTCGTCATAGGCACTCATTCAGCCGTGACAGTTCCTGGCTGGTAGATTCCTCGCGCCGACCTCCATGCCACGGGCTGCGTTGCGGCGAAATGCAAAGCAACAGCGCTTTCTGCCGCAAGAATAACGGCTCGGGGCCGCCGGCTGAGTATCGCTTAGCTTGTCGTCGTTTTATTATTGGCATATTTCACGGCCGTGACTAGAAACCCGTGGGCCAAGTACGGACGGCCTCGCGGAACTCGAATAAGATCAACCAGCGACCCAACTGACAACCTAAGCGCTGTGGCGCCTGCCTTCAAGCTTCAGTAGCCGCGTCTGCGCACGTACCGCCTGGCTGGTCCTTTGTGCCATTGCTGTGGCTGACTTCAGTAGCGTCAGAAGTGATGGACGCCGCTGCACAGTCCGCCTCAGAAGAGGGTTCTCTGGTGCGGGTGTCCTTAAATAACGAAGGAGAAGAAGGCGGCAGTAGCTGCGGCAGCCGCACTGCAAGTGGCAGCGTCTGCGCTCTCCCAGCCGGCCTAGACGAGAATGACGGCAACGGCGGCGGCGGTGGCACCAGCTACGACATCGTCCATCCCGGCGACGTCGGCGGCACTGGCGACAGCAGCGCCAGCCGCGACGCCCCGACACCCACACCCAGCGAGCTCCATGCTGACGTCATCCTTGCCTCAACCAGCGCTGCCGCACTGGGCGCTGCTGTGCGGCCCGGCGTCCTCCTCAGCCCTGGTGGCTCCCTGCGCGGCAGGCCGCCGCCGGCTGCTGAGGCGCCGCGCCGCCGGGCCCACAGCCGCATGCCGCTGGTGCGCGGAGGCGTCGCTGGCGCGGACCGCCGCGCCCTGCCACTTCGACCGCCGGCACCTCCGGCACAGCGGCGGCGGGAGCTCGGCGGCGCGGTGCCGAGACTCGCGGTGGGCGGATTTGCGTCACAGCTGCCACCGCCGCCGCCGCCGCCGCCGCCGCCGGCCGCAGCCGCCCCGGCAATGCCAGCATACCTGCGGTTAATGCTGGCGGGCGGCCCAGCTCTTGGCAAGACCACTTGGATCCGGAATCTGGCACACATGTACGGGTTTACTGGATCTGCTGCCGGCGTCGCCGACCCGGGTGCGTCTGAAGTCCGTCACTGATGCCTTTCGGCAGTGCAGCCGCCGGCTCGCGTCGGAAGGCATCCATTCTCGACTTCCCTTCCCAACAATTCTTAAAATAACTACATTATAACACGGCACAAGAACACTAGGGTTTGCCGTGTGGCACGTTAGTGTCACCTTCGGCCGACTCTTAATCCCCCGTCACACCCATCGCGTCCGGGATCACGTACACTGTCTGCCGCGATGAGAGTCACACGCCACCGATCTATACCGTCCGGTCTGGAGCCCATTGTGACCGCTACTGCTGCTACCGTCCCTTACAGGCCAGCCCGTCCCACCTGTCCCCGCTGCCGCCCGACGCAGGTCTCGCCTCCCCCACCAGCCTCTCCACCTTCCAGCACCAGCTCAAGGAGCTGACGACCCGGCTGGGGCCCCTACCGATGCCGGGCACCAGCCGCCTGATGCATATGACGCTGCAGGACACTCCAGGGATGGGCGGTGGCCAAGGCGACCCGGGTACGATGCGCACTGCGCTGTGCATGCGCAGGCGGTTGCAATAAACCTGCGCAGCCGTCGCCTATTTGTCGCGGTGTCCCGTGCTTCCTGTTAATTCGCGGCATTCGCGGCATGACGGCATAGTCGAGAAGCGGCGTGACGGCATAGTCGACGACCAATCCAGGAGTGCAAACACACGCGGGGCCTTCCGGGTGTGAGCATTACTGTAGTTCCCAGCCAGCTTTGGGTAACACACATAACGGCATAGGGACCTGCCCGCCTTCCACCTGCCGTCCCCTCCTCCGCCCAGACCTTGTGCTGCGCTGCCTGCTGAGCCACCTGGCCGAGCAGTTGCAGCGGGATTACCACTACGCGGGTGGCGCCACGGCACTGGCCACACGAGGCGACGCGGACGGGCTGCTGCCGCACGGGGTGACCGCGTGTCTTTACTTCCTGCCGCCGCACAGGTGTGTTAGGCAGCGTCAGCTGGCGGCAGGAGCGGCCCTCCTTGCGGGCGGGCGAGGCTGTTTGTTTGTGGGCTCTTCAATCAAAGGGGCTGCAAAGTAGACACGACCTCTGCTAAGTGCAGTATGCTACAGCGCCCGCATGTTTTGGGTTGTCTGCGCTTGCTGGCGCAACTTTGCTTTGGGCGCCTGCTACCTGCTGCTCCCCCTCCACTTCTGCGGGGCACCTGATCGCCTGGGCAATTGCTGCATAACCGTAACCGCCTCAGGCTGGGCCCCTGTGACCTTGCCGCCATGTCGGCACTCAGCCGCCTGGCGCCGGTATTGCCTGTTTTGTCGCACGTGGATGCCATGGATGTGGACGAGCTGGAGAGGTACCGGAGCACAGTCGCGGACGACATGGCGTCTTACAAGCTTGGGGGTGCGTGTGCACGTTGTGCTTTTTGTGTGTTGGCTGTGCTGGGAGCTTCGCTCGCTTACGTTACGTTCAAGGCGGGGACCGAAGTGACTTCATCCGCCTAACCATGCAGCTCTGAGTTTAACTTTAGCTTTGAGTTCCTGAGTTCGCCCGACGGTGCTGATGGCGGCGCACGGCGCCCCGCCTGCAGGCGAGCCGGCGCCTATACAGGCGGCAGTGCTCGACCCACAGGTCATCGAGTCCCTCGGGCTGGACTCCGCCCGCTGCCAGGCCCTGCGCAACGGCATCTTCGCCGTAATGGCCTCTGAGACGCTCGCCGTGGCCACCACTGGCCCAACACGTGGCGAGTGGCGGGACGGAACCGGCGACCGCAGTGGTGGCAGCCGGCGCAGCAGCAGCAGTGGCGAAGTGGGCGGCGGCGGCAGCCGCGGAGGGCTCGAGCGACAGGACTCCGTCATTAGCGGCAGTGCGTGTGATGAGGTCGTGTACCAGCAGGCCGCAAGGCAGCTGCTGCAGAAGCAGCACCAGCAGCAGGGGCAGCAAGAGGATGAGCCTCAGCTGGCTCAGCTCCGGCAAGAGGTGGTCGCCGGGGGTTCGGATGTCGATGTGGGGACGGCGGCGTGGGAGGCCGCATCCGCGGTGGTGGTGCCGGCGCGGTGCTATGGCTGGGGCGCCGTCAGCTGCGCCGATCGCCGCTACTCCGACACTGTGCTGCTGGCTCGTCTGCTGGTGGAGGGGGCGTGGCCGCTGCTGCGAGCCAGCAACGAACGGTGCGTTTCCGGCTGGAGTGGTGAGGGAGGAAACGAATACGGCTGCATGATGTAATTTACGAAGGCATGCCGTGCTGCGATTCCCACCCTTCAACCCCAGTCGCCTGCCCGCCGCCTCTGCGAACATACACACCCCGTGTCGCATGCTCGCAGCTACGCGGCCTTCTGCGACCTGTACGAGGCGGCGGGCTGCGACGTTCGGGTCCTGGTCGACCAGATCTTGGCGCCGTACGAACCGGCCGACAACCTCAGTGCGACCGCGACGATGCAGCTTCGCCGCGAGCTGATCGCCGTACAGCGCAACCTCGATGACGAGATGGCCAGCTTCGCCCTGTACGCCGCGGAGCGTGAGGCAGAGCTGCAGCAGGCCAGGAGCGAGGCGGCGAGCGGCAACCCCGCCGTCGTACGACAGCATGTACGGCGTTGGCGGGTGTGGCTGACCCGGGTTGCGGTGGGCGCTGCGATTGGGGCCTGGGTTCTTGGCGGGCTCTATGTGCAGCGCAAGTTCACCTTCGCCAGCGGAAACGCTTCGGGGCTGCGGTCCGTTCCGACGGGCCCTGGTCCTGCTGCCTGGGGGCAGCCGTGGTCGACGGCGCTGCGGGCATGTGGTGCCCTGGCAGGGAGGCCGGCGCAGGTGGCATCCACATCGTTCACCAGCGCTGGCACACCGCCGGCGGTGACCTCGGCCGCGCATTGCGGCCGCGGGGCGAGTAGGAGCTGCAGCTGCGGGTGTGGCGGGGCGTGGCCTCGAGCGCTGGGGTAGTTGTATCAGGTGTCGGGGGCAAAAAGAGGCGGGAATGGAGGGAACGACAGCTGCCGCGAGGGCAGAGGCAATCTGTATGGCGTGGCGTTGATGTAGTGGCGGAGTCCCGGGTGTTGTTTGGACGCAGTTGCATCATTGCATAATAAAGCTATTCGTAGGCGTCAGTCGGAACGAACCGCGTCCCGTTAACAAAGGTGCTCCTAGGTGCTGCTGGTTAAGCAGCGTACGGTTGTCAGCTTATTATGGTTGCGCTAGCAAAATGGCGTGATGTAAGGGTGTATAAAAACGCCGCCCGGCTAAGGCTGCCTGGTCGGCCGGCCTAGTGTTTCCACCTATCCCCGAGCTCCTCACCTATCCCTCCAGACAGCTCCACATCCGTCCCTCCCAGCGGCGTCACCTCGCCGCAGCTTCCGCCTTTTCAACACGAGGATGAGCCATGAGCAGCACACTGGCCCATACAGTGCACCGGGGTCGGGACAGCGCGGGAGCAAGTCCCTCGTCAGCGGCGTCCTTCGGCGTTGACGCTGTGGTGGAACCATAGGGCAGCTAGTAAGCAACATGTAGACCCGAGGCACTGGTGGCTTCGATACCCTCCCTCGTAAGGACGCAATATCAATTAAACATATTGGCGTCGCGGCCATTTGGTCGAACAGCGGGTGGTCGCACTTTGCAGTTGCTCAACTGTGACGACGAAAACTTGCAGAGACCAATTACAGATTTTCCAAATACTGTATAGTTGGGATAAACCTGCTATAAGTTACCTCCTAAGCGAAAGGAACATGGTTTTGGAATCCACAGGCTGTCGGGCTCATCGGCTCAAAACAGCAGCTGAGGCACTCGCCTGGCAGTATAGCAGCGACCTCCTTAACACCTCCTTGCATTCTCTTCACTATTTACCATAAACAAAAAACTGCATACTCTTGTGCTCTTGCCTATACCGGGTAGCTGTCTATGTTCCACATTCGACGGGCGCAGCGGTGCCCGTACGGTCGGCCTATGAGTTATCCCAAATGCTAATGTGTGAACAGTCGTAGCCATGTCAACATTACCAGATGGCTCTCTGTTACCAGCCCGGTTGGCGCCAGCAGTCGCTTTGGCCGGTGGCAGCGCTGAACCTGGGCCCGCAACCAGCGGCCGCTCCCCAACCAAAGTAGCATTCAGAGAAAAAAATGACGAATACGAGTACCGCAGCCGGCATCACCGAAAAGGCAGCGCAAGCAGCGACGAGTCAGAGCCCAGCAGCAGCTCCAGCAGCGACACCAGCAGCAGCCCGGACGCACGTCATCGGAGTCACAGCCGCAGGTCACAGCGCAAAAGCGGCCGGGACGGCCGACATGACCGCCACAAACACTCGCAGGATCGATGCCGGGAACATGACCAACGGCAGCGACAACCCAAACGCGCTTCACAAGGTATGCTCCATATCGCCCCTCGCCACCACCACGCACATTGCCGGCACCTGAACCGAGCTCTGCGCATGACAATGCCCGGATATTCGCACGACCTGCACCCACTATCTCGCTCCCAAACGCGCTTCACAAGGTATGCTCCATATCGCCCCTCGCCACCACCACGCACATTGCCGGCACCTGAACCGAGCTCTGCGCATGACAATGCCCGGATATTCGCACGACCTGCACCCACTATCTCGCTCCAGCCCGTCTAAATTCCACCTCTTGGGGCCCCTCAACAGCCACACAACACCTGACGTCTACATCTACCACCTACAACGTCCCCTCCAGTCCCGGCCCCGGTGGGGTCGGCAGCGGACCCCCGCCGGGGCTGTTCCAGGCCGCCCACCCGCACCTGACAATGCACCCCCAGCAAGGGATGCTGTGCACGGGTGAGGGGCCGACTGGGGCGACCCACGCGATCGTCAAAGCATGGGCCGGGGCGTGCTAGGCTCGCCTGCTACCGCGTTATGGGAGGCGGGCTGTCGGGATGGGTTACGGAGCCGCCCCTATCCCTGGAGCCTCCGCTGCCAGGGCACCCTGACCACAGCTACGCTGTGGATCCCCCTGCGTCCTGCTTCCGGCAGTAGTAACTGTTACAGTGGGTTCCAGACCAGCAGTCAGTGTAGCGCTGAGGCGATGCTGCCTTCTTTTGTTGCGGGAAGGGTATTTCTCAGGTAGCGGGTCTCTGCCGCTGCCCCTTTGTCTGCCGCACACGGATGCAACACCAGCCTCGGCCCTGCCAACACGATTCTGGCGCTGCGCGCCCATGCTGTGCGCCCATGCTGCGCACCTATGCTGCGCACCCATGCCTTGCGCCCGCAGGTCCCCTCCCCTCGCAGCCCTGCTCCCATCCACACCACCAGCAGCAACAGCAGACAGCTCCTGGAGTCCTGTCGCTACTGCCGCCGCCCGGCTACTGCCCCCCGCCGCCGCCGCACTACCCCGGCTCCCCTTCCCCCGCCGCCACGCCAACCAAGGCATACACATCCCCACGCGGCGCACAGGACCCGCCGCCGACGCTGCTCATGTCACAGTACGGCAGCCAGCAGCCGTGCTGCCACCCGGTTCCGTACGGTCTGGCTCCGATGATGGTGGCGGGCGGCGCGAGGCCGCCCTACCAGGCGCCCTTCCCCGGCAG
Organism: Yamagishiella unicocca; assembly: GCA_003116995.1. Classification (NCBI taxonomy): domain Eukaryota; kingdom Viridiplantae; phylum Chlorophyta; class Chlorophyceae; order Chlamydomonadales; family Volvocaceae; genus Yamagishiella; species Yamagishiella unicocca. Next base: position 2,917,567 of record BDSL01000002.1, read on the forward strand.
CCCCCCGCCGCCGCACCAGCAGCAGCCGCAGCAGCCGAGCATGTGCTCCTCCCTGCTGGACCCCCTCCAGATGCTGGCCCTCAACGGAAACCCCGGAAGGCCCCTCTTGGTGCTGCCGGAGGGAGCCCCGGCGGCCTTGCAGTACCATCCCGGCCTCGCGCCCCCGCCCGGGGGGATGGCGGGCTGTGGTGGTGGGGTACTCCCGCAGCAGCAGCATGTCCACCCGCACCACCTTCAGCAGCTGCAGCAGCAAGCGCTACCGTTACCGCTGTCGCTGCCGGTGCTGCCGCCGCCGCACGGCGTGCAGCAGCAGAACGCCGGCGGGCTCAACATGCTGTACGACGAAACCACACAGGAGGTCGTGATGGCGGACAGCGTCATGACGAAGCAGCTGGCCAACCAGGTGTGGTCAACCTCGGATGCGCAGGATCCGAAAGTTCCAGAAGGGACTTGGGCTATGTTGGGTAACGGAGGGTACAACCTGGGTGTAGGACAGGCTGCACCCTGTCCGCGCACCTTGTCCGTGTCCACCACACCCCGCCCCGGTGCCCCTTCTCCTATGTCGTTTGAACGGGATTTCTCACCACAACCGCCACACCCCGCCCGCCAACCTGCACCCCTCAGGGCCACGTCTTGGCGCCGCTCCACGACGCCTACCGCACCAAGCTGGCGGCGCTGCAGGCGGCGGTCAACGGGCAGCTGCTGGCCAAGCGCGAGGCGCTGGTGCAGCAGCACGCGCGGCTGGCGGCCAGGGCGGGGGAGGTGGCGGCGCAGCGGGCGGCGTTAGAGCGGGAGGTGGCGGTGAGTGGGGGCGGTGGGGGCGCCGACTGGCGAGCGGGTTGGGTTTCGGAGGCGGGACCGGGATCAGAGCAGTACGACATTTCACAGCCCATTGTAACAGGGTAACAGGTTTACTACTGCCACGACGAGGGCAGGGTACAAACCCGAGCCCCGGCTGCTCCCCGCCCTTCTCGGATTTCTCGCCTCATACGATCGACACGTGTCCCTATCCCTTTCCGCAGGTCCTGGCCGAGGACATGACCGGCCGCATCCGCTCCGCCGAGTCGCTGAAGCAGGCGCTGCTGGGTCGGGAGGTGGGCGAGGTGGGCAACCAGTTGGACGCCATACAGCGGCTGCTGGGGGACATCGTGGCGGCGTCGGGGGCGGGGCCGGTGGACTTCCTCAACGCCTACCGCCAGCTGGCAGACACTTGCGCCAGGTGAGTGTGGGGGCCCGGGTACGAGAGGAAAGCCATGGGTGGCGAGGGGGGTAGGGGCGTTTCGAGGAAGACCCGTGGATGCGAGAAAAAACTGTGGGTGGTGGGGAGGAGCCAATGCAGATGACATAGGAGGGGTGGTGGTGGAGGTGGGGACAGAGCTGCCGGCTGGGTTGTCTGGCGTATTTTCTCGCGGGTGAGAGCCGCTTGGTGGGCTAACGACGGCGCCACAACGCACCCTGCCATGTCCTTGTTCGTGCCCTAAGCCCGGTGATCAATGGGATGCGCGTCACACCCCCACCTCTCCACAGTCCACACCACACCACACCTCTCCATGTGCCCGATGGTGGTTCTACCTTAGGGGCTGGAGCCCACTGTAACCGTTACAACAACCCCACACTCCCTCCACTGCAGGTTGATCTCCCGGCCGTTCAAGGCGGAGGTGGACGTGGTGGCCGACGACCTGCCGGCTGAGGCGGCTGTGCACCGGGAGCTGTCTGGCGCCCACGACGCCCTCAGCCAGCTGCTGGCGGTGAAGGACCAGATGATATCGCACCTGCTGCAGGAGAGGGACTCCATGCAGGTGGGGGAGATGGCATAAAAACCGGTTACACGACATAGGTATAATAGCTGGCGCAGGTGGGGGGCCCAAGAACGGCGGGGGCGGCAGGGGTATCGAGGGGGTAGAACCCGCGTGGGGGAGGGGAAGGGGTGGGGCATGGCGCATCGCTGGTGGGTACCGTGGGGGAGGAGGGGGAGGGAATGCACCATTGCAGCACCGGGTACACCCTGTATGGGGTATGGCGTCGTGTGGTGGTGTGGCCGGTCGCCACTCTGCACGATCCTGGCCCTCCCCTGAGCCACCTTCCTCACGTACCCTACGCTGCGCACCTGGCGGCAGGAGGAGCTGCAGCAGGTGGTGGAACGCTTCGGCGCGGAGCTGGCGGCGCTGGAGGCGCAGTGCCAGGGATACTACCAGCAGCTGCTGGCGCTGGGTGCAGCGGGTGAGGGCGGGGACGGAAAGAGGCAGCAGCAGCAGGCACAGCAGCAGGTGCTGGCCGCACAGGCGCAAGGGTCCCCGTCGCAGCAGTGGGGTCAGGACGTGGCTAGTACGAGGGCGAGTCGGGCGTGAGGGAGCGCGAGGACGAGACCGCGGTTCGGAGCCGCAGTGGAGGGGGAGGGGGTTAGGGAGCTGAGCCCGGGACGCGGCGCGTGGGTTCTTATTGGGCGGCCCACGGAGGGGTGGTTGTCGGCTGTTACTGGCTTCGGAGCGGCTGACTGTGGCACGGCTGCCATTGTTGGAGCTGGGAAGACCCGCCGTGCTTGGTTTCATGTAATAGATCAGAACGTAGAGGATCCCATGTGACATGATCCTGACATCATCACAACCTGTCACCACATACGGTACTTCGAGGTCCCCAGTCCCAGTCCCAGGCAGCGGCGCGCATAGCGGCGCTCAGCGGGAGCCCGCCCCACTGCATTCCTCCCATGCATTCCTGCCATCTCCACATCGCGAAATGGCCAAGCCTTCTTTTTATCGAAAGGGCAACCAGGTCTCAGCCCCCTGACGAGGCCTGCTGGCGGGGCATGCCTGCTGCTCCGACAAGTGCACTGGCCAGTCACCAGCACTCGCCGTCAAGCCCACAAAGCCGCATCCTGTCGAAACCTCTACAACCCTGAACCCATGACCGCACCACTTCTTCTGGTGCCGCCCACCTGGTCCCCACCGCCCCCCTTCCCTCCACCGTACACTCCACCTGCCTGCCCCGCGTTCTCTCCCCCATCACACCATGCCACCTACGCCTCCTCCCTCCCTCCGTCCACCGCCACCCGCCGCCTCACCTCCTCCCGCACCTCCCCCAACCTCACCTCCCCCAACCGCTCCGGCTCCGTCGCCGCCACCCTCAGCACCTCCGGCCGCGCCAACACGTCCTCCAACAACACCCTGCGCCCCTCCGGCCCCGCGTACCGCTCCCCGCCCGCCTCCTTCACCGCCGCCACCAGCCCCACCAACCCCTCCGCCCCACACTGCCCCGGCAGCGCCAGCACCCCCGGCCACGCCACCACCAGCTCCGTCACATACGCCCTGTCCGCCGCCGCCGCCGCGGCCCCCTCCGGCGTACCCACGTGATGCTCCAGGGGCTGCCCGTAGCCCCTTGCCGCAAACACCTCCCGCAGCGCCAGCACCGCCGAGTTGAGCTCCTCAGACGCGTACCCCAACACGTCCATGTCCTCCGCCAGCAGCCGCTGGGCGCCCTTGACGCCAAAAATCGTGGCCACGGCGGAAACTCGCGAGTCCAGCTCGTACGGGGAGCAGGTCAGGTACACCGAGCGGGGGCTGAGCCGCCGCGGGTCGAGAGGCACCCCCAGCTCCGCCGCCATTGCGCGCGACAGCACGTGGAGCCTGTGGCCCACGCCGATGGGGTCGTTCACGATGTACTTGCCGATGTGCTTCATGAGCGGGCCCACCGGGTGTGCCGCCCACTGGTCCTGGAACACGAGCATGGCGCGCATGAGCTTGGAGGCGGAGTGCCGCAGCAGGCGGGGCTCGGACAGCACCGCAGTGCGGGTGTCGAAGCCGGGGAAGCGGGGCTCAAGATCCTGCGCAGGACGCGGAAGGGCGGCAGAAGGGGGGTTACGTAGAAAGAATCGGCAGAAGGGGGGTGGGGGGAGGGGGGAGGGGGAGGAGAGAAGGGCGGACAGGGTTTTCTGGCGCTGGCGTATCGAGCGCCCACACTGCCCTTCCCACGTACTCGACAACCACAAGGTCTCCCATGGCCCCGTGGAACCGCTATGTGTGCTAATCCAGGCCGTGCTAATCCGGCCAGGCGACAATCGCCCCCGCAGCGGCCCTGCTTGCTCTGCTCGTGCCCCTGCCCCTGCTACTTCCCCGGCGCGTCAAACTGCCCATGCAGCTCAAGACCCGACCGGTGCCCACCTGCAGGTGCATGTAGCGGGTGCGGAGGAGCTCCCTGCTGGCGGGCAGCAGCCCCCGCCTTGCCGCCTGCACCAGCCGCCCAGCCTCCTTGGCGCTCAGCGGCAGCTCCCGCTGCAGGAATTCAAGCAGCAGCTCGCCGTAGCCGGGGGGCCAGTCCGCGTCCTTGGGCACCGCCGGGGCTGGGAGGGCCGCACGCGCGGGTTCGGCGGCGGGGGCGAAGGTGCCTCGTCGCGGCGTCGGAGGCGGTCCGGCCAGCTCTGCAGCTGCGGCCGCGGCATCGGCGTTGGCCTTGTCCCACTTGGGCTGGAACTCCTTATACACTGCGCGGCAGCAGCGGCAGCGGTGCCGGGCCGGGCCGGGGCGGCGGCAGAAGGTGCGGGGGGATACAGGGCTTTATCGTCTTGTACGGAAGGTGCGCATGGGCCCTGTGCCGCCGTGCATTTTGTGCGTGCAGACGGATGTGTGCGGATTGCACGGGCGGCACGTAGGCTTCGCAAACGCGCAGTTCCCGGTGGCCCGTCGGGACCGCCAGTAGCAGGGGTTGGAAGTCCTGGAATCAGACCAGGGCAGCATGGATCACAGCTGGTGCGTGTTGCTGGCTTTTAGATCGGCCCTACTCGCACGCACCACCTGCCAACTCGCCCTAGCCCGTACGACAGCCGACGCGCGCGTGTGGTCTCTATGTTGCTTGGGGACCACCCATCAGGCAACTGCGGCTCGAGGGCTAACATCTGACCACCTCGAGAGGCCCACATCAGGAGCTGACACAGAGGAACTGAACGCCGCAACTTACCGTTCCTGCTTGGGTCGTAAAAGTCAAAACGATCCGTCGGGCCCGCCCCATTGGATAGACGGCTTAGACCTGTTGGCGATGGGTGCAAGTAGAGCTGAGCACTCGCGACAGCTCACTGTCGCAAAGGCACCGATAAACTAGCAGCGCACCTGCAGCTTGTCGACCGCTAGTGCTGCATGCTGGCAATATGTGTGACACCTCCCGAAACATCTGCAGGTTGGCATTTCGTCAATAAGGGACAGTGAAAGCGGGACTAGCATAACACCACGTGCGGACCTGCGCTGCGCAACGTTCTGTAGCTCTCCTCATCTCTATTGATGTTTACTAAGTCGCGACAGCAGATGCGGGTTCGCGTGACGTCTCGCCGTATGTGCACAAAGTGACAGCAGCCGGAAGCCATGCAGGATGGAGGCAACTATATAACCTGGGCTGACATTATGTAGCTTCGCTAGCATGCAAAACGCTGTATGGATGCACCCACGGACAGAATGAGGGACAACCGACCGGCATCGGAGCTACGTACAAACGACTGAAATGTGAATGGGAATATGAGATGCGTTAAACTGCAACATCCAATCTTCGCTGCCTTATGACCTTCGCAACTGGGGCTGCACACTTTTCAACGTTATGTCGCAGGCCCTATACTCGCTCGTCGTTTGTGAAGTCCACGAAAGTGGCATACACGACAAATTGAACATGGTATGATCGTTATAGGGTATTCGTTTAACGCGACCGAGGTCGGCAGGAGTTGCTGACTATAACCGTCTGTGGAAATGGGTCTCTTCTCCAGGAACAAGGGGTAAGCTGTTTGCAATGTAATCGGCAGCCATTATAGAATTCAAGAGACCCAAATGGTTGTTGTCATTGTGAGGCGCGTACAGAGCGGTGCCCTGGAAGCCGTGCTTGCATTCCCTCGTGAGGAAGCGACACCGTTATAACTCACCCTGTCGACCCTCCTTTCCCATTTCCGCTTTCCAAACTCATACAATACACTTAGGCAGCAGCAACGGCAGGCGTCGGCCTCGCCACCGCCTCCTCTCGGGCCCACATCTGCGCCACCCGCGCCCATCCTGCCACTGGTCCACCCTCCCAGCTACCTGTCGGCTTCCTCGCCTCAGCCACAACCCTCCCCAGCACAATACCAGCAGCAACTATTCCACCAAACATACCAGTACCTGCAGTCACAGCAGCAGCCACTGCAGCAGGGACCAGGCGGTCCATATCCCGGAGGCCCCAATGCACAGCTGCTTTACGCCCAGCAGCCTCCCTACCATCAGCATCCGCTTGACCCAGACGGCTATGCTGCTGCTGTTGCTGCTGGCGCTGGCGCCGGCGCTGACGGCAGCAGCGCTATGTTCCACCAAGCTGTCATGCAGGCTGCCCGGGAAGGCAAGCCGCTGAAGCTCGACTTCATTGCGCAGATGCAACCCGTCATGGCCAACAGCCCGTACGGTGTCAGCATGCCACATCAGCACCCGTACGGCCCGCCGTATGACGGTCCCCCGGGTTCGGCGCCGCCAGGCTGGCAGCCCGGCCTCGGCCAGGATCCGTACGATGCGATCCGGATCCCGGCACTGCCGGACATGCGGACGCTGCCGGCGGAGCTGCAGGACTTCAGGGATCAGTGCGCGACGGGTGGGTGATTGGGTTGCGAGCGTTGGATGGATTTGCGGGGGAGCGGACTGGACCCGGGGTTTGGTGGGGTTTGGAGGAACGACTGCCGCCTCCCGCTGCCCTCAGGCGCGGGGCCCCCACTTCTCCAGTCCCCTCCCTCCCCCCACACATTCTCCCCCCACATTCCCCAACCCGTAACGCTTGCACAGCATGCCGCCGCACCTCCCAGTGCGTGGTGACTAACGCACGCGGATCGGGTTGCGCTGGCACGTGCGTACGACAGGTGTACGGCAGGCAGTCGCGATGGTCACGGCGATGGAGCACCAGCTGTGGTGGGAGCGTTCGAGGAGGCAGCAGGTGCGGAGCATGGCAGCTGGGGGTGCGATGTGTGGTATTCAGATACGTCAACGGTGTCACTGATAACTATCGGTATCGGGGTCTACGTGCCGGCACGTGCAGAAGGTGTCGTGCCCTGCTCGCTCTGAGGACCCGATCGCGGCCTTAACCGTGATATGTGTGCGGCGCTCCCGGCTCAGGCGGAGGAGGACTGCAAGGTGCTGCTGGCGGCGGTTCACGCGGAGCGAGGCGTGGGTGAGGCTCTGATGGGGGCGGAGGAGCGGCGGCGGGCGGACGCCATCACAGCGGCGGGGAAGCTCACACTGGCAGCGGACGAGCTACCTCAGGTGGGTGGGTGGGTGGGTGGGTGGGTGGGTGGGTGGGTGGGTGTGTCGTAGAAACGGGGGATGGGTAAGTGGGTACGTGGCGGGGGCTAGTGGGGGCGTGGTGCGCTGGGGTACTGGGAACGGAGGAGCGCAGAGGAGGGAGGGGACTCTGTGGTAGGGGCTGCGAGACATTACACAACAAGAGGCGGAATGGCTGTGGGATGGGGCACCCACGGCCTTCCCTTCTTCTGATAGCGCGCTGGAGGGCAGCGGTAACGACAACGCACCTCCAGGGCTGTCCGCGCCTGTCCCACATGTCACCACCACCACCACCAATACCACCAATACCACCAATACCACCAGTACCACCACCACTACCACCGCTACCGCCACCACCACCACCACTGGGGGAGCCTGCCAGTCAGGCCTCCTCCTAACTCCCACCACCAACCCGCCACCACCACAACCACCACAACCACCTTAACCACCACTAACAACAACCCGCCACCACCACCACCATCACCACCACCTGGTGCGCCTCTCCTCCGCGGCGCTCCCATCAGGCCAGCGACGCGGCCACCACGATCCAAAAACACGTCAGAGGCCGCCTGGCGCGCAAGGAGTGAGTCCAGGGAGGGGCAGGGCGCGGTCATAGTGGTGCTCCGCTGCTGACGGGCCGCCTCAACACGCACTCGGTCCCTCTTCCTCCGCAAGTCCACATCCTCACATGGTCGCCAGCTCGCCACCCTCCAGCTGATGACGCTCCAGTTGGGTGGTGCACCAGATCCCAGCCGGCACCCCTTGATGTCAATTCACCGCTTTCCTTTCTACCCCGGTACCACCACCACCACCACCCCTGGATCCAGCAGCAACCCAGCAACGCCACGGACGGCCGCTCTACCCCACTCTCCACCCTACCTCACCCAGACCCGACCACCTGTTCACCCCGCGCAGGTTCGAAACCCACCTCCGCGACATCCTCCGTGGCGTGGACCCCTCCCTGGACCCCGCCGCCCTGCCCGCCGGCGCCCAGGCCCACGTCAGCCACGTCAATGCCACCGGGGCGCCCCGGCGGCTGGGGCTGAGGACCTTACTGGGGGAGGTGGTGGACAAGTCGGTGAGTCATAGTCGTATATGGAGGGTTCCGTACGGAGCCTGGTGCTCTTCTGTAATGGAGGCAGACACGAAGCACCGGCGCGCCTCTTTCGGTGCCAGGCGATGCGCCCGATGGCTCCACCTTACGGTCTTGGGCCCACTGTAACAGTCACTACTACCTGTGAGGCTCTGCTGACGCCTTGCGGAGGCGAGGCCCGTCCTAAGCCGCATGCCGGCAGTTCAGGGCGGGAGGCACGAGGGACGGCCTCCTGCGTGGCTTGGGGTGGTTCCCCAGCCGCTCCGTCCCCTCCCCCTCCTCCCCTTTTCCCTCCCCCTCCTCCCCCTCCTCCCCTTTCGTTCACCCCACCCCATCCCGGCCCCCATCCCGGCCCCTTCCCCACCCAGTCCGGCGGCGCCGTCCCCACGGAGCAGGCCGACGCGGCAACCTACTACCGCCGCCAAGTGGACCGCACTCCGGGAACGGCCGGTCTTGAGGCACTCTTGAGCTTATCTTAATCAATTTTCCAAGCCACATCTTGAGAGGGCTTGTTGAGAGAATGCACAAGAACCCAGCTTAAGACCCCGCTGAAGATCCGGGTGAAGTAAACTGCTCAAGGCATTACACCGAAGAGCCCAGCTCAAGGCGGGGCTCAAGGTCCAGGCTCAAGCCGACATCACTAAAGACATTGTCACTGCAAAAAGTGTTACATTTCACCCCAGGAACCAGTACGTTCCACCACAGGGGTCAGTCTGTTCTTCCCTACAAACTGGCATGTTGCACCGAACTAGCTAGCCACACACCTGATGGGGCGCTAGCTGCTGTGCTCCATGCCCCTTGCCTTCCTCAAGTAATACTGACCTACAGGCTTACTTCGAGCTCACAACCTGCCCCTTCACCTCGCTCGCGGTTCCCTTCACTTCACGGTTCATATCGCCTCTGCTAGCTATTGCTGGTGTTGCCTACCCCATCACTATTGCTGTAGATCCAGACCATGCCGCTACTTGCTCAGCTGAGCCCTGCAGGGCCCATACACCGCTGATGCTCACAATCCATGCTCACAATCCATGTCACGCTGCAGCAGCTCCTCAACGACCAAATCCAGCAAGCCGCTGCTCCATGCTCTCTGCTCCATATCCTGCCACGTCCATAAAGTCCTCTCCCAGCTGTGTGTCCCGCACGTCCTGCTGTGGGTTTCATCGAGGGTTGGTGCCATAAGTTGAAGTAGTTTTCTATCAAGGAGTTCGTTGCAACACTCTCAGGCAGCACACGCAGAAAACAAGCGCCACTCCCATGCTTACCATCACAGCGTGATTTGCCAAATGCTTCAGCAAAGTTGGCAGCATACAGCACAGCCAGGTTCTTAAGATAGATGTCAACCAGTCTTGGCAGGATTCGATCACCTGCATGTATTCCAGGAAAATGAATCATTTCAGATAATGAAAATTATCCATTAACTAGGGAAATAAAGCCACGCAAGCAGAGCTTTGGGTTTGAGGTCAGCAATGGTCTTCATGCTCACCGGCAGCTCTCGAGCTTTGTTATAATGCTGGCAGCACAAGTCCAGTGGCCCTAACTTCCATCTGACTGCGAGCAGCGAGCAGCTGTGGCAGGTCCTGATGGTCGCCTTCCTCGCTCGCTGACCATAGCTCGCCAGGCAAAATGCTGAAGCGCGACGCCCAGAACTTAACAGGCCTGCCTAAAATATAATTATAAAGATGCATTGCTCCACTAGAAGCCTGGAAAAGTGGCAGAGTGGATGCGTGGACACCTGGTCAAACATTGACGAACACTGCTGCTGCATTGCTATTGCCTGGCAATATCGATAAATTATATGTATATTGCATACGGTTATTATTAGTGCTGAAGGCGACAACAGCTCATCGTAGAAGAAGTTTTCAGCTCACAGGCGCAGTAACTAACAATGTCGTACGCGACACTTTGTCGCGTACGACGTGCCCTTCACATGATGCACTGGTTAATGTTATATTACATATAAGCAATGTGCAGGTCGCACTGCTGAGATTGTTGAAAATATCTTGGGAATCATCTTGGGTGCGTGCTTGGTAAAGGTTCTTCTGCTTTGGGTACTTGGTCAGGTTCTTGCGTAACGGTTTCTTAGGGACAAATGTTGGGCTAGCCTTAAGCTCTACTTCCGCTGCACCTTGAGTTGCATCTTCACCAAAGTGCGTTGCCAATGTCTTGCGTCCGAGGGTCTTGGTTGTAGCTCTTCAGCTTTAGCATAAGATCGACAAAACATGGGGTCAAGACCGGCTCAAGAAAGGCTCAAGTGGATAAGAAGCCTCTCAAGATATGGCCGTTCCCCGTGTGCCGCATCGGCCAGCGCCTGGCCGGTCACAAGGGTGCGCAGACGGGGTCGAGCGAGGGAGGGCGGAAAAGGGCCGTGGGGGGCAGGAAGGACAGAGGCGAAAGAGGCCAGGGAGGGAGAGAGGCAGGCTGAGTACTCCGGGTTGCTTGCAATGGAGAACCACGGCGGCCCGCGGCCACCTCCCAGCTCGTGATCCACAGTGTTCAAGCCGCCCCAGCCTCTCCAGGGTCCCCCTCTGACACCATTGACTCCGAAACCATTGGCTCCGAAACCAAGAGTCCCCCTCTCTCCTGACATGTGCCCCCTGCCCGCCCGCAGACGCCGGTGAGCCGCACCCGGGCGACCGCTCCGGCGACCCGCTGCTGGCCGACGTGAAGCAGCTGCTGTCCGGGAGCTACCCCGCCAGCAGCGCGCAGGTCATCGCGGCGCTCGTGCGGCGCTGTCGGGAGCTGCAGTCGGCGCTGCTGGAGGCGGTGGGCGGGCTGGAGGAGGCGCAGCTGAGCATACAGGTGCGGGCCCACAAGCGCAGCTGGTGGCATCATGTCGTACAGACATCATGTCGTACGGGCGTCATGTCGTACAGGCGTCATGTCGTACAGACGTCGTGTCGTACGGGCATTATGTCGTACGGGCGTCATGTCATGTCGTACAGCTGCATTGCGTCGCGTTGCATCACGGGATGCTCCACACGCACGCCCCACCGCCCACCGCGTGGCTCGCCGCAGCCGTTGGCCTCAAGACTGCGTCGTCCTCCCACTGCCACTGATAGGCTGCCCAAAGGGCAGGCAAGAAGCAGGCCTCTCCCGAAGGCTTTGAGGGCAGGAAACAGATGTGCGCAAGCCGCAACGGCCGCGGCTGCCTCCTGCTCCCTGCCAAGTGCCCTGCCCTGCCCCGCCCATCGCCCCCGCACCCGGCTCCGCCTTTCCTTCAACACTCGTTTCCTGCCCTCGAGCCCCCTTCCCTTTCCGCCCCTTTCCAAAACACCCCTCCCCTCCCTGCCCCTCCCCGTTCCAACTCCCGCCTCCCCTCCCCACCGTCGTCGTACTCTGCACCACGACGCACGCAGGGCCTGAAGGAGGCCAACGCCCAACTGTCCGAACTGAGCCACGTGCGGGCGGATCTGGAGGCGACCCGCCACGACAACCTGCGACTGGCGGCGAACATCGCCAAGCTGCGTACGGTGGTTTCGGTGCAGGCGGCGGGGAGCAACGCGGGGGCGGCGCGGGAGAACCCCTTCGTGGCGGCCTGGTACCGCAAGGCTTACGCAGACAAGGAGTGGCAGCGGGTGCCGCCGGTGGGTTTGTGGGCGGTTGGGTGGTGGGCGAATGGGTGGTGGGCGGGTGGGTGGTGAGCTGGTGGGCGGTGAGCGGGTGGGTGGTGAGTGGGTAAGCGGGTGGGCGGCCGCGCAGGGTGGTGTGCTGTGTTGCGGGAGCACGGTACTCTGTCTGCGGGGCTCTTCGCAACCTAACTCGACCCAAATACCCGACCAAGCCCGACCAAGCCTCACCAAACCTCACCGAACCCAACCCAACCCAACCAAGCCTAACCAAACCAAACCAAACCAACTCCGGCTGCGCAGGGCGGTCCAGGCGGCGTGGCCCTCATGGACGGCCCCGACAACGCGGTGGAGACCTGGGACGACCTGCGCGCCTCTATGCCTGAGCCCGTGCTGGTGCCCCGGGTGTCGGTGCCGGGCAACCAGTACCGGGACCTTCTGGGTCTCAAGCAGGTGAGAGGCAGGGAGGAAGGGGGGGGTGAGGGAGGGAGGGAGGAGGGGGGCAGGCGGGTAGCGGAAGAGGAGGCTGCGGGTCTTGGGGCCGGGCCGGGTGGTTGAAGGTTTACAGCCGTAAATAGCACATGACGTCGTAGGCTACTGTATGCGGTTAGGAATCCAGGGAGGGTTCAAGGGCGTACCACACGGGTGATCAGGCCATGCTGCTGCTGCCTCGAATGTCGGCCCATCGCTTCCAGCTCACCTCCCTTGGCTGTCCTCCTTTTTGCGTTTCCCTTATTACCCCCTGGCTACTTCACCCCCGTCCCAGGACATGATCATGGCCGCAGGCCGTGGACCCCCGGACCCGCTGTACAGCATGCCCGTGCCCGACCGCTCGTCCTTTATGTACGAACGCGACACGCCGCTCGTCCCGATGCAAAGCGCCATGCCGCTGATCCGAGAGACGCTACCGCCCGACACATTCATGGTGCGCGATTTCCAGCGCGCTGTGCAGTATACCGGAGCCACCCGTCGTAGCCTGTGCAGGAGTCACCCGTCGTGGCCTCTATCTTATCCTAGCTCCTGCGCGCGCTTCACGCCTGAAACCACGGTCCTTACATGCTTAATGCTTCCTGCCGTTCCCATATGCTGAGCAAAGGAAATTGCCGCTGACACGACCGCGCTGTCCGCATCGCATTGCGTCGGTGTACAACGCAGGGCGTGCATGACGACATCCACCGACGCACGCCCCGCCCGTCCGCGCCCGGCGTCGCTGCGTACCCTGGCCGCGACGCCGGCGGCAACCTGCTGCCGTCCAGCGCAATCAACCTGGGCGGCCGCGGGCAGTCCCAGGGGGCCTACCAGCAGCTGCTGGAGCAGCAGGAGAGGATGCGGCAGCAGGCGGCCTTCGAGGCCGCGCACGGCGCCGGCTCGCTAGGGGGCGCGGGGAGCGCTCCCGGCTCGGGCGGCGGTGCACAGTTCCAGTATAATAGAGATACGCCTGTCGTACCGGTGTACAGCGTGCTGCCGCTGATTCGGGAGGACGAGTTCGTACGGGTGCGTGAGGCGTTATGTGCGCCTGGGGCTGTGATCGTGAAGCGGCTGATGTCGAGGGGACTGCTTCGCTTGCTTGCTGTGGTTTCTACTCCTGGCACTTGACCGGCGTGCTTGTCTGGTGTTGCGCATCATTGTGTCGGTACGTCCAAACTGACCTTACCCGCCCCCTGATCCCCTTTCCTTTTACGCGCGCCGCCCCGGCTGCAGAGGTCGACTTCGCCAGCCAGGGACACCCCACTCCAGCAGCCAGGCACCCCTCACTCCCAGGCGTATCAGCCGCAGCAGCCGGGGACGCCTCACTCCCAGCAGTCGTACCGCCCACAGCAGCAGGGGACGCCTCATCCTCAGACGTACCAGCCACAGCAGCAGCAGCAGCCGCAACAGCAGGGCATGCAAACCAACCTGCAGTACATTCGGGACAGAGCCCAGGCGCCGCCGCCGCCGCCTGAGGCGGTGGCCGCCGCAGCGGTTGCAATGACGAGGCCGCAGCAGGTCGGGAACGGAATGGTCGGCCCGGGCCCGGTGATGGGGCAGAACCCGCGGGGAGGGTTTTCAGGGTTTTGACGCTAACCAATCCTGGTACATGGCTGGGTGAAACGAGGGGCGCGGCGGATGCTGGGCTGGGTAGCTTCGGAATTTAATATGGTTGTTGCGTCGCTGAAGCTTTAGCAATCAGTCCTTGCTTTAGGAGGTTCTGGGAGGTTAGATAGGGCGTTTGCCGTATGTGTGGCTCCTGGGTACAGGTCGTGCCATAAACGAAGTTCACTTGTGGTGAAAGTAAATGTCCGTGCTCGGGCACCGGGGCTCTGGATTGGGGCCCCGTGGACGCCTTGGCCTGCGCGTTGGGGATAAGAGACCCACGGGCCATGATGTAAGGTGTTTAAATCAGGAGCGTAACCTATTTGGGCTGTGTGGCGACGCCAGCTACGCGGCTGACTTTGTCCCTTACCCATTGGAATTTGGAAAACTTCTGTAGCAATGGTCGTTTAGGCAGCGTCCATTGTCACTACTCGGCAACCGCGAAAGCGTATAGGGTGACGACATTGCTGATCACGTGCATTCCGGAAGTAAATTCGAGGGAAAAAGCAGCACCTCGCCCGTGCAAGTGACTTAATGAAGTTGTGGAGACATGAAGCGCTTGACCACTACCGTGGGGAGCTGCGCCAGGTTCTTTTCGAAGGTTAATGCGGACCGCGGCTTCCCTTCGTCCATAAATTTCGGCTGACCATCTTTGCGATGGTCCACAGCAGAGCCGGACCCACGCAAACGAACAACCTTGGCTTCCCATTTCCTTTCGAAGACTCGTAGCGGACCGAGGTATGTGTCGTAACCTGATGTTCCGGAAGGCGCAATGCCTTGTACTACGAATCCTGCCTTTCCTCCCTTCTCCTCCCGCAATGCCCACAACCTGCCGTGTATTATGCAATCACCCTAAATTACATTTGATCGTAATCGCGCATGCAACATTTCTTCCACACCGCTGTGCAGAGAAATTCGACTATTAGGGGCACCCGACTAGCGTCCAAAGGGCTCAGGCTTTTTGGCATCAGCGGGGCGTCTCGCCAGGGCGCCAGGGTCGGCTTCGCAGCCTTGTCAAGCCACCTAGGCAGTGCTGCTACCGCAGCGAACTCAAGGTCTCCGAAAAGCGATTGGCCGGTGGCGCTTCGCGCCGTGGCGGCATCGGCCTCCTACCCGGGCGTAAGGACCAACACCGGTCGGGCAAGCAGCGCCGGCGGCAGCGCACCGAGTCGCTCATCGTGCGTGAGGGAGCAGCGGCGCTCCTCGGCCCTTTTGTCCCACCAGCCATCTCGTGTAGGCGGCCGCGGCGGCAGCAGCAGCAGCAGCGGCGGCGGCGGGGGCTTGGAGATGCAGGCTGACGCCACCCCAGTGGTGACGGCGGCGGCGGTGGATGTGAGCGCCGGCCTCGTCAGCCGTGTTCATTGTACGGCAGACGGCCACGTGGCCATCGCGACCGATCACGCATGTGGGTCACCATCCGGTCCGTCGTTTTCTCACGTGGCATAGCATGCGCAACCACCGCAGAGTAGCCCGCTGCATACGTTGACGTGCTGCCGTACATTACCGTACAGTGAACACATGTTATGATGTCCCACGGCTGTCGCCGTCGTGACACTGAAACTGCGCATTCCGATCCGTGGGTCGCAGTGGTGGCTCAGGCGCTAGGCGGCCCGGCGGAAGCGCCGCCGCCGCCCGCGTCGTGCCCGCCTGATACGTGCCTGGAGGTGGGACGCCGCTATCTGGCCGCAGTGCTGGCAGGTAAGGGCACTCCAGAGGGGCCGCGGCAGCTCCAGGGGGGCCCTGGCGGCAGCACCGGAGGTGGCAGCGCCGGG
Source organism: Yamagishiella unicocca (assembly GCA_003116995.1). Lineage (NCBI taxonomy): Eukaryota > Viridiplantae > Chlorophyta > Chlorophyceae > Chlamydomonadales > Volvocaceae > Yamagishiella > Yamagishiella unicocca. The sequence continues at coordinate 2,933,333 of BDSL01000002.1, forward strand.
AAACGGGATGTTTTTTTGCGGTTTGAAGCCAAAAGTCTCAACTGTGCTGTGGTCCTGCCGCCATACCGGTAGACTGGAAGCACAGCGTGATTAGCCGGCTAGCGATCGGCATCGCGACAACCTAGCTAATACCTGACTCTGGAACCCACACTAACAGTTACTACTACCTGACCGGCGTTTTGCCTTAAATCCCTTCGAAGCGTTTCCGTTGCGCATCACACCCGCGACTCGCTCCCGTCGTACTTGCCGCACAGCGGTGTCTGGCGGCCTGAACGATGCCTTACAGGACGAGCTGGTGTCGCTGGTGCACCCCGACGTGGAGGTGCGGGTCGGCGTGATGGGCGCGGCGCCGCCGGCGCACGGCATCAGTCACGTGCTGGCAGCGCTGCGGGCTGATCATATGGTGCGTTGGCGGCTGGGTGGATGTACGGGCGACTGATGACGTCATGACGACGTCATTACGCGCATGTGCGTGTGTATCCAATGTGGGTCGGGCCACTCAGCGCCACAACACCGCAACAGCGATCCCCACACGAACCCTCGTCCCCTGTTATGCTTGAACCGGGTTGAGCGCCTCGAAGGCAGCCAGATGCGCGCCGTTGCCTACTGCCTGACGAATCGGAGCGTGGTTTCGGTGCCCGCCCCGCGCCGTACCGGTACGGCCTCGCAGGCGTACGACAACTGGCATATGTCGCTGCTGGCTAGTGCCGCACCCCCGGGCGGAGGCGAGGTGTTCTTGTATGTGGACGAGGGGGCCCGCAACGTGATGGCGCTGCCGGGCCTTACGGAGCCAACCAAGCGGTGAGCCTGGGGGCGGGGGGTAGATTATATTCGCGAATCCACTGCCAGGGTCGGGGGGATTTTCTTTGTGTTGTGGAGCCATCAGATGAATTCCTTGTGCTGGCATGTGGATGGAGATTTAGCCGAGGGTGTAAAGATGGGGAGGAGAGGCTCGAGTGACATGTACGGCAATTGAGATGACGTAAGCGGAGGCGCTGGAAGCCCCGGCACGGCTCAAGAGGCCCTGCGGGATGACTGTGGGTTGGCCGTTGCTGTCGGTCGTTGGCGGTTCCTCTTGAGGCACGACCGCTGTTCCCAGCATACCCAATGAAACAATGATGTCGCGCCCGATACGCGCGCCCCCTTCGTTCCTCACTCCGCAGCAACAGCCGCAGCCTAACCGTGCACCGACTGGTTTTGGACCCAGCGGGCCGCATAACCCAGGCCTGGACGCGGTACCAGCTGTTCGAGGAGTTGCGGCGGCTGATGCTGGTTTCGGAGCCCGAGGAGATGGAGGTCGAGCAGGCGACAGCACCTGAGCTAGGAGGAGGAGAGCCGGGCGTGGAGCCTGAGGAGGCGGTCCCTGGCACGAGGGCGGCGGCTGCTGCTCCCGGCCCTGGCGGTGGCGGCGGTGGGAGGCGGCGGCGCGGCGCCGCGCCTGACCTGACGGCGCTGCCGTTCGTACAGCGGCTTATGGGTCACGTGGAGGGCGTGGCTCACCATGTGACTGCGGGTCGGCAGCACCAGGGGGAGGGAGCGGCGGCGCAGGTGCAGGCGGCATATGCCGGTAGGTGGGCGGGCAGGCCGGTTCCGCGTAGCTTCAGGAGAGTCGGATGGCCGTCGAGGAGGATTACCGACATCGCACGCGCGTAGTACGACTTGCCCAGATACACACCTTTCACTATCTAAAATTCCTGCGTTACGGCACAGTCGTACACTCAAGCCCGCGCTCGTCACTCGGCCGCGGCCGCCTCGTCTACCCTCGTGCAGTCACCACCGCATCGCCACCGGTCCTGCCGCCGTCCGGCCCCGAGGATTACGTAATGGCGGCGGCGCCGCCGACGGCGTCTGCGCCGCAATCTGCTGTGGCCCCGGGCGGGGAGGGCAAGGCGATGGCGGCGGCGCAGACAGCTGCAGCCCAGCAGCAGCTGGCTGAGAGGGGACAGGAGGCGTCAGAGGAGGCGGAGCGGGGCCTGGTGGCGGACTTGGAGGCACAGGCGGGCAGGTCCATCGCTACCTGGCTGGGGCTGGTGGACAGCAGCTACAGCGGGGTGCGGGACGTGTTCGGCTGCACGGCGGAGGACCTGGCGCTGTGGGAGGCGCTGGGGCTGTGGGGCTGGATCCGCAGTGCGAGAGGGAGGTGGGTAGTGAGTGGGCGACTGAGTGAGTGGGGGTGCGAGTCGGGGTGTGAGTGGGGGGGTGAGTGGGGGTGTGAAAAGGAATTGACGACAGGAGGCCACCAGCGCGCGCCTCTCCCCTCCACCCTAGCGGATGGTGTGATGACGGTGGCGACGTCACCCCGGCTCACCCCGGCGGCGGCGTCTCACCCCCTTGCGGCCTCACTGCAGGGACCGGGCGCTTGAGGAGCTGGAGCGCCTGCATGCCGAGTACGACATCAGGTGCGTGGGAGGCCCTGCCCCTGGTTCCAACCTCCCTAGGGCTGGGTCCAGTTGGTGTGCTGGTGTGTTGGTGCGTCTGCAGAGCCCTCGCAGATTGCAGCTGATATGCACACCTTGTAGGCGCATCCTGCCACTTGTAGGCGCTTCCCAAGTGCAGTCACACGCCAGGCAGGCTGCGTGGCCTGATATGAGTTTCGTGTATGCGCAAAGTCCCCATGCATGCTGCCCTCCCCTCGGCATGTCCTGGAACCCCCCCAAAAGCCTACAGCGCGAGACACACCGCGTCACCTGTCATGCTCATCTAGCTTGATATTGAACCGTTTCAATCTGGCGGTTGACGGTTGCGGCTGGCGGTTGATGTCTCGGTGATCCTCTGCCCGTAGGGTGCGGCGCGGCAGCTGGGCGGTGGACCGGCAGGGCCTCGTGGCCTTCTGCGCCTGGGAGGCCGATGCCAGGCGGCTAGCGGTGGCGGGTGAGGTCGGAGAGGCTGGCGGTGGCGGGGCAGCAGGCGGCGGCGGCGGCGGCGGCGGCGGCGACGGCGGCGGCGAGGTTCATACGGGCGAACAGTCCGCTGAGGGCCTGGGGGCGGCAGGGCATGGGGCCGCTGCTGCTGCTGCAGGCCGCTCCGAGACCTTCACCAGCCTGGACGTGTACGGCCTGTCACCCCAGGTAAGAACGCCCCCGACACCGCACTCGCGCGCACACCTATCGAGACGTGCCTAGAACACGAGACAACCACGCACAAATCCCCAATCTCCCACCAGCCCCGTCTTCTGCTGCCCCCGCACCTATAGATCTCCGGTACTTGGCTATTGTTTGGTCCATACGTTACCCTTTTTAGGGGAGGGGCATACGTCCTTGACACTTCCCCTCCACCTCTCTTAGAACGATCCCCGACATGCTTGTGGCCCTGGCAGGGCCACGTCACCGATGTGGTGATGTACCGTACGGCGCTGCCCGGGGAGGCCGAGGGGGTGTTCAAGAAGCACCTGCTGCCGCAGCCGCGTCAGGGGGCCGGCAGCAGCGGCGGATAGTTTGCTGGGCTGAGCGCAACGGCGGCGATGGGAGGCCGTGCCGGGATCGGAGGTGGTGTCGGCGGCACTGACAACACAGGATCAGTGAGGCGGGGTATCGTCTTGATGTGATGCAAATATGCAATGGTCGGAAATGCCTCCCAAGGAGAGTTGACGTTTTTTATCTGTGAGGATTGCAGGTGGGACAGTGGAAATAATGGGAGGGGTTTCAAAGGTGCAAGGTTTCGTGTGTGGGATAACGCTGAATGATCCAGCGTTATCCCTACACATACACATGTAAAGCCACGTTCCTTGCTATTATTGAGGTTTGACAACAGTACATCCTACTAACGCGCGGTGGAATGTTTGGCAAAAGTGTACGCTTCTGCCTCTAGGGAAGCCGCTGGTTCTGGTGTATCCTCATTGTGTACGCTGCTGGTTATGGTTTATTCTCATTCTGTACGCCTTGTCGTTTGCAATTACGCGGTAAAATATCCGAGACTGTAGTTGATAAATTGAGTTACGCAAGGATACATGGAACTCGGAAATTGCTTGTAATTCGACGTATTCGGGGCATCGGTTGGTGCTACGCTGTCGTACTAGTAAGGATGCATTCCTGCACCTTCTCATATATGCAGGCATACAGCAGCGCGGTGGGAAGTTATTGCATGTCATCAAGCTTCGCTGTGGGCACATGTGGGCGCAACACCAAACGGAACATGTGGGCAATGGCACATTGGGACCCCAGCAGGCGCCGCTGCTCAAGAGCAGCCAGTAATGTGCGCGCTATAATGTAATGCGACAGCATCTCCATGCAGAATCCGAGGGAGGGACCCGTGCCCCAGCCTCCCGTTCACCTTGATTCCACTCCAGTCTTATTTGCACGCCCGCTTAGCTTTACCCGAATGGCATCTCTAGCCGTCCTACGATACCCACCGGTGTGAGGTAACCTTCACGTTGCTTGCCGTCCTTCTACCCTGGACCAATCAAAGTAAAAACGTGCAAAGTTTGGGGTTGCTGCCGGTGCAGTTGACGACACACGGAGACACGCACGGGTCGCTACTGCAGCTCGGCTCTTGCTGATCCTAGACCTAGCAACACAGGCGGGAAATTCCGGCGACGGAAGGCTTGCCACGGTTTCCACGACCTTGCGCGGGGCCGCGGTTGCTCGGTGTAGCCTTATAGAGAACCGTTGCGGAAAGCGCCGCAGCCAGACACCGCGGGACCGCTGAGCAGCACTGCTGCGGCGTAACAGGGACTCGGAAACAGCCGCCGCGGCACCAACACAGGTACCGCTATCCTGGCGGCGGCTGCGGTCGCGACCATTGCCGCCCATTTCGTCAAAGCACTTGTAGCAACGCCGGCACTGCCACTTCCGCTGCTAGTGCGGTTGCTGCTTCCGCTGCCGGCACTGCCACTACCGCCATCGCCGGCACTGCCGCCGAAGCCAGCGATGGGCACCTCCAGGACGTACTGCTTGATGGCGCGCAGCTGCGAGGGCTTCCCTTCCGAGCCAACAATCTTCTGGTGGCAAAAGACGCAAACAAGTCAGGCGGCACGGCGAAGACGAGCGCTTTTTTCGTTTCCCGAACTCAGCAGGCAGCTGGCCAACCGCCCTTTTAAAGCCGTGAAGGGTGATACTTTACTTCTGCTTCTGTAACGTATGCTCCGTGTGTACGTTTGATTGACTAGAGTCACGCTGGCCCAGACCACCCAGGCCCGGATGTTCCCCCTACTGGAGTTGGTTGGCAAGAGCTGCTCTACTTGAAGCCCTGGATAATACAGTACAAGAAAAATTGACAATTGGAAGTTGGGAGATTCGTCTCGACATATCCGCGGAGGAAAGCAAGTCCCTAGATACTATATCGACCCGGGGGCCACTTGCGTCATGTGGTAATTGGAAATGTACGGCAATGCGGTACCTCTTCAGAGAACTTAACCTGACCGTAACAGGCGCAGGTACATATTTTGCTCAAGTGTACTATACAAACCTATACATTAGTTTTAATCGGGAATGACCTTGTCGAGGCTTTCGTAAACTTTCGTCGTCCGGCGTAGTTGAAATGTCTACGCAGATGCGAGGGTCTGATGTGACAGAGTCGTCGCAGGATGCAGTGGAGGCTAGCCGCAATGCGCCGCTCCGCCGCAGGCGTGCAAAGCGAGCACCCGCCACCGACGCAGGCACCTTGAACTTTCATGATATGCCAGACTACCTTCAGGACAATGAATTCATTAAAGCGCATTATCGTGCACCAGACATGCCGTTCAAGCAGACCTTGCGGTCTCTTTTTGATATCCACAATGAGACCGGGAACGTCTGGACACACTTGCTGGGTAGGCTCGTCAGTTGTATATAATAATACCCTGCAGCATTTCCTTCTAACGTCTGCCGTCACCCTTCGCAGGCTTCCTCCTCTTCGCTGGTCTGACTTTCTACGTCATCGCGCTGCCGCCTATGCCCCTGGCACTTGGCAGGCGGCATCTAGATCACCTTAGACAGTCAGTACAGGGTCCGGTCCACGCCTTGGCAGACCACCTGCACAATCTACAAGAGCGGCTTCCGCATCTTCCGGACCTTTCAGCCCATGTACACCAGATGCAGGAGAGGCTAGTGTACAATGTCGACTCTCTGGTCCACGGCATGCAGGAGGAGGTGCATCACGCGGCGCAGGCGCTTCATCACCGAATGCACAGCATAAGCGACATCCTGCACCACGTCGGGGACAGACTCAATGGCCTCATTCACGACGCAGTATCTGACGTGCTGATGTGGCCGGTGCCACGATGGCCAGTCTACGTCTTCATGGCAGGTGCCATGATATGCCTGCTGCTCTCAGCTACCTGCCACTTGTTTGGCTGCTGCGCCCAGCACGTGGCACAAATTATCTGGCGATTCGATTACGCCGGTATTGCCATCCTGATCGTCGCGTCCTTTTATCCGCCGGTGTACTACGGTTTCCTCTGTCAACCGTACTGGAGGGTTTTCTACCTCATCACGACCACCGTCATGGGTAAGCTCAGCGGTAGTCTCAGAGCTTGTGGGGGTCTCGGACGAGGCCTGCTCCACTAGCCCGCACGATAGGGTGCTTGGCAGGGAATGCGTCACAACGCAAGGGGCTCCGCGTAACGTTGGTTACTGCTGCTTCAGCTCCACCAGGCGCAGCCACAACTGCACACGGAAGCCCTCGTGGCCAATCATCCAATTGAGGCTAGGCCAAGCCTCCGCTCCCGCACGTGCCGCCGCACCCCGCCGTCCCCACCGGTCGCCCAACCGTCATGGCCCGAGGTGGCCTGCCCTACGCACCACACCACTCTGGCCCCCCTGACCCACATGCTGCCCTGGCCCCCCTGACCCACATCCTGCCCCCCTCACCACCTCGTCTCACTCCTCCACTCAGGCGCTGGCGCCGTGTCCGTGTCGCTTCTGGACACGTTCCAGCGGGCCGAGTGGCGGCCCTTCCGAGCCTCGATGTTTGCGGCGCTGGGCCTGTGGGGCGTGGTGCCGCTCATCCACGCATGCTTTGCCCACCGGGACATCGATGCTGTGCTGGAGGCCACCGCGCTGGATGCGCTGATGGGGGCTCTGTACCTGGTGAGTACGCGCATGGTGTGCATGGTGGGCACGAACGGAGTGGAACCTACGGGGCTGCGCGAGTCCCTAGAGCCATGCAGGTACTTACTGGAAAACTGGAGGGCGAGGATCCACGTGGGGTAACAAAAACTTGACGAAAGCGCGGGCACATCCGTGCATGTTTGTGTGATGACCCGGAAATGAGAGAAGGGAGAGGAGAGGCAGGATATTAGCCCGGGGCCAGTAAGCAAATGCCTGCCCATCCGGAACCCCATCGGGAACCCCATTCGGAACCCCATTCGGAACCCCATTCGGAACCCCATCCGGAACCCCATCCGGAACCCGCATCCAGGTGGGTGCCCTCATCTACGCGACTAGGGTTCCGGAGCGCTGGCTGCCCGGCCGCTTCGACGTGTGGTTCCACGGCCACCAGATCTTCCACATCCTCATCGTGGTCGCGGCGCTGGTGCACTACCGCTCCGTGATGCTGCTGCTGCACTGGCGTGACGCGAGTGGGGGCTGCGGGGCGTCCGCAGTGGGCGGCCTGGACGCAGGCGGTCAGTCGCTGCAGCACGCCGCCGCCACAGACCCGCTGGGCCTGGACCAAGTGAAGGAAACCCTCCGCGAGTACGCCCTGGACTACCTGGGGAAGCTGCTGTCGAAAGGCGCGCAGCTGCCGGCTGCACCGGCGGGGGGTAACATGTAATATACGGCATGTACGGAGTGACCGGTCTCGGCTGCATGTTGGCCCACGGGTCAGCCGGCCACCCTTTCGCTCGCCGGGATTTCACCGGGGCGTTTTACCCGGTGTACGGCTTTTGGGGCGGGGCCAGCGTTGAGAAACAGCGATGGTGACGGCACATGCCGCGCCTGGATTATGGTGCCTTGCGGCTGGTGACTACGCTGCGTAGCCTTGGAGGAATTCTGCAGCCTTGGACTCACGCCAGAGTGCGGCATGGTGCGGCCTTATGCGGTGCGGTCACCCAACCTGAGCTTGGTTGCGGGACATTGCTTAGGGTTTTGGAATAGGTCGAGTGCGTGGGTGGGGTGTGCATGGGAGGAGAGGTTTCATCCCCGGGAGCAAGTGTGCTGGACGGATGTGGTTGAGCGTCGTGGGACGGCCAGCGGAAGGCAGGAGAGTAGGACCCGCAGGGCAAGGTCTCCTTGGCAGGTTTCGCGGTCCCCGGAATTTCATTTAGCCATGGAGGGCAGACGGGCGCCCGGAGGGCTGCATCAGTCGTACGAGTAGCGGTGTACTACAGATCATCGCCGTACGTATGCTGGGTGCTGGCTGTACCGGCGGACCAACGGCTGTGTTGTTTGTTAGGCGGGGCCCACGATCACGCTCGTCCCTGTCTGCGGCTGGGTTGCGGGGTGGCTTGGGCCCTTTGCTGTGGATGTGCGCTTGGCTCGCTGGGGCCCAGTTGTTGGCAGCGTGCGTGTGGGGACTGGACGACTGGCGCGTGAGGACGCGGCATTGCGAGCCATCACAGCGCCAGACGACCCAGATGCCCGGAATGGGGAAAACTGCTGCTGCCGGGCAAGAGCCGGTTCGGGGAGTAAGGAGCTGGATGCCACTGGGTGGGGTGGTGGCTTAGGCGAGCTTGGAGGCGGCGGCGGCCCGGATATCGGGATGGTTTAGTTTGCCGGAAAGGCCCAGCGGTGCTGCATGTCGTGCTACTGCCCCTTGCCGGTGCTCCTGGCCCGCTACTGCCGGTGCTGCTGCTGGACTCAGTATGAAGATATAGGAACCTTTGATTTCATGGCGTGCGGTCTGCTTGACGCCCGACCGAAAAACCTTTGCACTCTGAGGCGCCTCTTCAGCTCACGTTGCGCGGTGGAGGCGCTGATGTTGTTGTGTACACGGTAGGCGCGTTGCGCTCGTGCGTGTGGTGCGTTTGTATGTGTGGAATCCTGCGTTTTGTTGTGCCCGCTTGGCTCTGCAAGACAGAGACGTGTTTTTCATGTTTAACGACGAAGGATTGGTGATGTGAGGCGTGGCGAGCTGCGAGGTTTTTGTTGGGTCACTTTCATTTGTTCGCCGCAGCCCTGCCAGTGGCAGTACGTTGCATTACGATGCATGGTTATTTCCCTCCAGGGACGCGGGCTGCTGTCGCCGCGCCGACAGTAGATCCGTAGGCTCGAGGCGGCAGCGCCCTAGCGTGCTGCCTAGGCTTCCTCTCTAGTTTTGCGGGCTTTCTCTTGGATGGTGTAATGAGCGGAGCCGACTGGCCGCTGGTTAGGGCGGTGCGCGCCACTGTGGCACCTGCGGGGATTAACCTTCTTTTTCGGAGAGATGTGCGTTTCACGCGAAATGCAGTGCAGGGGTGGGTACGAAGAGGCAGAGTGTGATAAGTGAGTATTATGATGGTAAGGGTGCGTCCCTTGCTTAGTGTCTGTCTGCGCATCTGAGAGAGGAGCTGGTTTCGCGGCTACCGGCTGGGGCGCGCAACCCCTGCATCAAACCGTGGAGTGACCATCGCGATCCTTGCATTTTGCAGCGCGTTGCGGAGGCTGGAGGTTGTTCGCGAGGTCGGGTCACTTGGACTTGCTTCGTGCGCGTTAATAACTGAGTTGAAACTGCGGTTCTTCCCGCGGTGTTTCGCGGGCCGGCTTGAGCCACCGTGTACAGGTGGCGGCTTGCGCGAGGAGTGAGCCCACCAGTGTTGTCTTTGGACTGCGCGGCGTTGTGCTTTCGCTTGTACGAGTAGTACGGTACTGTACCCATTCGCTCATTCGGGTCTTCTTCCTGCTGGCTCACACGGTGGTGACGGCGGTGGTTGACGCTTTGTAAACCGCGACGGCAACGACGGAGCAATCTTGTGTGGTTTGTAGGGCGTCTGTCGTGTGTGTTACGGCTATACACATCGCGTACGCCAGTTGCCATAGCCCACATGTATCGGGAGCGATACCTCCACGCTATCTGCGCTATACGGCTCATTCCTTTGGCCCTGCTAAGCACGTCACGCTGATCGACGACGCCATCCGGGATACAATTGACTTTATCGTGTAATAAACCCATAAAGGAGTAGAGAAACTCTTACGCAAGCTCATCTCAGCTGTCGTCGTCGAGCAGGAACTGCCGGGTGTGTCGTCAGTCGTTGGCCGCATCGCGCTAGACGTTCGCGCACCTAACGCGGCGCGAATCGCCGCTGGAGTTTAGTTCGCTTGATGCATGCGGGGATTATCTAAACATAGCCTACAAGTATTTCTCCAGACCTCGATACAGCGTCGAAGGGCAGGGTTATTATGAAGGCAACCTGGGAATCGTACGCTTTTGTCCCCATTCACACGACTTGGAAAGTTTTTGATGTGTGGGCGGAGCATTTGTGACTGCGCCAGGTAGTGACGCCAGGGAGGACACTTGCCAGTGGCTGCGGTGTCACGGAAGTTGTTGGCAACACGCTCGTACAGTACAGGCAGCTGAATATCTCCATCCCATAATTACTTAGACCATGAAGCAGCACTAAACCCGTTGTACATATATTGAAGAACAGTGCGAGTTATTTTGACGTTAAGCTGGCGGATTTTCATGTGTGAGGATGCCTCAGCAACACTCGCATCAAGCCACACAGACTGTCCTATATTGGGTCCTTCTTATCTTCGTGGCCAAATCATTTCTTGGCAGCGATGGAAGGCGGAGACATGTGCGATGCAGTTTCCACCAGCGCCGAGGCCCATGACAGGCCGAGCCAGCCTCCTCTGTTTGACCTGCTGGGCACCTACCCACAACTATGGACGCTCCTGGGGAAGCGCTCGATACTGTTGCTCCGCTCCAGCTGCAAGGCTGGTATGTTTGCTCATGACGCATGGACGCTGGGCCTGCACATCAACAGCCTTCGCGTCGAGCCGCGACTCCTGAGACCCCCCCGCGGCGGCGATTCTCCAGCACCGATCTCCAGCGCAATTCGCTCCATGGTTGCTCGGGGCTGCAGGCCGCGAGCGGTCACCGTGACATGCGACCCGGACCTCCCAGCACGTGTCCTGTGAGTAGTACAAAGCATAGCATCCACCTGCCGCCCACACAAGGCGGGCGCCCTCACCTAATCAGAAACGCCGTGGCGCTTCGGCAGTATTCGTCGGCAAGCACTTCCGCACGGCCCGGACCCCATACGCGTGCGTTTATTTTCCCGTTTGTTTGCAACCACGCACACATGCTAGCGCATCGCCATTGGGGGTTAGTTGCGCCAAACGCACAGCCGAGGTCGACGCCCATCGTTGCACACCTGCATACGGCCATATGCATATGAGTGCGTCCGGCAGCAGAGTTACGCCTAAAGGAGCAAGCCTGCGCGTTCCAACCCTTCTTGGTCATGTGTGCGTGTGTCGCGATAGGAGGCAACCGTCCGCCACCAACACCAGCGCCGCCCGTTACTCAGGCTCACTATCGCAGCCTTCCCGCCTGCATGCCACCTTGCAATCGACGACCCTCCCGCGCAGGACCCAGCTGCTGGAGTCGTCCTGCAATCCCTCCCTGACGTCCCTCTCGCTGCTCGGCCACCCGCACCTTACGAGAGGCCTGGCGCAGGCCCTGGGGCAGGCGACTTTTGGGCGGGCCGAAACACATGACCGCTGCCGCAGCTCAAGCGACGGAACCGGTAACGGCGGCACAGGCGGCGCCGAAGGTGCCACACTGAATACAGCATCCAAAGGCGCAAGTCCTATTGCCGGTGGTGGCACCCATGGCGGCGGCAGCGGCGGCAGGGCCCCGCGCCTGTGCCATCTGGCCCTGTCTGTTCGGGACATGGACTCTGCAGAAGGCGCCCACCTGCTCCTCACCCACTTCGACACCAGGCAGTTGCGCGCCCTTGAGCTGCGGCTCAGCTCCTTGTCGTACTTTCCACTCGTACTGTCGTACTGTACGAGCTTGGAGACTCTGCGACTCGAGCTGGACGCGGCGCCCGGGTGTGGGATTGGCGGCGCGCCTCTGGATCCTGTCTTCAAGATGGCGGCTACCACACCGGAAAGGCGAGGGAGGGGCAAGGGCCGCGAAGGTGCGGCTGCGTGGGCATTTAGTGTTGCTGCGGCCTTGACGTACTGTACCATACCGTAGCGCCCCGTACCGTATGCTATTTGGGGGGAAAGAGCCGTGCCGTCAAGGCTGTGCGGTGCTTACGGTTTCTATGGGTAGCATAGCTGACCTTGAGGATGCCAGAAATCGGTGCGTGTGGTGGCGCCAACAAAGAGGCAACGACAGGAGTATGTAGGGGTGTTAAAGTTTGTACTGGTGATGAAGCTGCGCGGCTGGTGCGTGGCAAGCTGGCAGTGGGTAGTCCAAGACCGTATGGCGTATATTTGGGTTTAGGGCAATGCCTGTGAAGCAGCAGCACATCCATCCTGGTCTGCCGTCCGCATCCACCTTACCTCATTGCCGCACGATCGCCGCTCCGCCCCGTCCTGTTGCCGCTCCGGCCCCCGTGACTCACTCACCCACCGCAGCAGTTCCTCTGGCCATGGCTGCCATCGGATCACTCACCCGGCTGCGCTCCCTGGAGCTGTGCGGCAGCGGCCTCGGCCGCATCTTGGGTGAGCTACCAACCGCAACAGCGGCGTTCGCAACAGCTGCTTGCCGCGCGTCTAGGTCGCGTCTAGGTCGCGTGCGATGCTGACGGCTGCGTAGATACGACGCGTGTTGCGTTCGTACATACCTTGGCGAAATGTGGTCTGTATCTGCACAACTGGGCCGATCAGGGCTGATCCTTGTGGATCCTCGTAGATCCTTGCGATGGAATACGCTTGCGCGCGCCGCGGGTACCGCTCTCCTCCTGCTGCACTCAAAATCCAAGCCTCAACATTCCAGACCCGTCTCAACGCTACCGTCAGCCTCTTCCCGACCAACCCCACGTCCCCTTCACTCCCTTCGCCCCCACAGATCTGCAGCAACGACTGGCGGCGCTCACCACCCTGTCCGGAATGACCCACCTGCGCATCAGCCCCAGCCCCGGCCCCGTGGGCCCCCTCCCTGGACGCGCCCCCAAACCCGGCTCTCCCCCCGTCCGACCCGCCGTCGCGGCCCCCTGGCGCTTCACCACCTGGCGCTTGGCGCCGTACCTGCCGTACGTGCCGCACCTGGCGGATCTGAATCTGGGGGATCACTACGCGCTCACCAGCGCTGCTGACGTGGCGGCGCTGTCGGCGGCCACTGACGCGGCTGTGCGTGGGGTGGCTGGAGCTGAGCTGCATGCCCGGGCTGCTGCCGCTGCAGCTGAGCGCGAGGGCACCAGCAGTGGAGGCGTCTCATGGGCGGCCGGTTGGGGAGACGTTCCTGGGTGTCCCCACCTCTGCGCCAGTCCCGCACGCTTCGCCGTCGCTATCGCCGCCTCCTCGATTGGCGGTCCTTCAGGTCGGTCGGTGGGTGGGTCGTGTGTAGGCGGGAGACGGAGAGGGAGGCGTGCGTTTCGGCTGCTGCCCGCCGCCTGCTGTCTAGTACTGCGGGAAAGGGTTTCGGTGTTTTTGCTTGACTGGTTGTTGGGCGTGAGTGTGCCGTGGGTGAGATCGCGTACGTGTGCGTGTATGTGCGAGTTTGCTGGTACTTGTACGTAAGCTTGAAGGGTTGTTCGTTGAAGGCATGTAGACAGATTATTAGGACCATTCATAAAGCCCTGCCGGCGTTTACCCACACCATTTCCCACCTCATGACTTTCCCCATCCCCACTCCCCCCCAGACCTCTTCCAGCCTGTCGATTCCGACACTCGCAGTCCTCTCCGCTTTCCCCCGCCTCGAGCACTGGGTGCTTCCGCCCACCGCTGCCCAGACGTGCACCCAACGCCGCCGCCAGCTGCAGCAGCAACTACCGGATAGCTGGTGCACACCTCGTGGATGCCTTGCGCTGTCCCTTGCACCGGCAGTGGGGCCCCGGGCTTGGGAACCGCAGGCCGCCGTAGCTGCCGCAGCCGACCCGTGGGTCGCGGTCGCGAAAGACCCGTCCTTCCTCGCGGCTACGGTGCGCTTGGCATGCGAATCCCTTCGACGGCTACTGCCGGCTCGAGAACTGAGGTAGGCGAACGCCATGCATCACCATATCCGCCCATGTATGTCGTTTTTATGACCAATTGTTTTTACCACCCTTCGCCCTCCACACACGTTTACCCCTTCCACCCTTCACATGCAGGAGGATAGCGATCCTCGCGCAACAGCCTGATCGCGCGGGGGCGCACGCCCTATGGCTTGAGGCGCTATGGCCGCTGCGCGAGCACACGTTGGGCTTGCTGGAGCTGTACGACTTCGCGCTTTCTAAGGCTGACGTGGCGGCTCTGCGCTCGGCGCTGCCATACCTACGGGTGGGTGCACCGCATGTGTCCCATGGGCCGCCGGGGCAGCGGAGCTCATGATACATTGACTTGCGTGCTTTCTCCACGCCTGCCTCGCGCGCCCTGTCTCGCCATGAGCAAAGAGAGTGCGACTTTCCGCCCCGCTGTGCCCTGAACTATCTAACGCAGTCTGTTGAGTGTCATCGTTGCACCTTAACGGAGGCCAACGGCCATATCAGGCCAGTATCAAGCCTGTGGTGAGGATGGAAGAAGTGGACCGGCTTACTTGGAAGAGTATCAAGTGGGTACGCTGGGTAGGCAGGCAGGCCTGGCAGGCGCTGCTGTGGCCCAGCTAGACGTCAGCAGAGGTCTGTTCACCTCGAGGTGACGAGCTCGTCACGCGCAGAGGTCGGTTTGTCCAATCCCCTTCATTTTGCCCTAGTACGGCATCAATACCCGATAGCTTCTTTGGTTTAGCATGCCACCTTTGGGCACACAAACCATCTTTTCGCGCTACGTCATTTTATAGCTCGTTACGTTAGGCCGGGGCAACAGGGGCTTTTAGTGTGCCAGATCGATTTCGAGAAGGCTTTTGATCGCGTGGATCGTAATTGGTTGTGGACGGGAACGGGGACTCTCTGGGCAAATGCTGTCGGCTATTAGGCGATGTTACGATAAGGTGCAACTGCGTGTGAAAGTCAATGGGAAGAGAGGTGAACGGTTTGAATTAGTGCAGGGTGTGAAGCAGGGATGCCCATTAAGCCCAGTTCTGTTCGGGTTGTTTATTGAAGCATTTGCTGATTACGTCGACGAGCACGAGCGAAGGCGTCCTCGGGGATGCATTCCCACCGCGCATGGAAAAGGGGTCCCGGAGCTGATATACGCGGATGACCTAACGCTCATGACTACGAGTCGAGAACGGATGCAATTCCTGTTGGATAGGCTAGCCGAATTCTGTGATGCATTTGGATTGAATTCGAATGTGGGTAAATGCGAGTTGATGGTGTTCGCCGGTAGGCAAGCGTCCTACGACGCACTTTTGAGCGATGCAGCTGGGTTGCGTTATGAGGGCCAGACGGTATCAATCAAAGAGCGTGCAAAATATCTTGGACTGCGCTATGGATCAGGCTTTTCGTTCGATTCGTGCCGAATGGAGCTATGCGATGTGGGTCGCAGGGGAGTTTTTGCTTTAATGCGTAAGTTGGAACTAAATCGCGTATGGGCAACTGACCTTATGCTATGCTGTTTTGACGTTCAAATAAGGCCTTTGTTATCGTTCGGAGCGGAGGTATGGGGCCCAGACGCTATCTGGGAGGTTTTAGGAACTAAGGGTAGGCAGCGGGTTAGAAGATGGAACCAACGGGGAGGGTCCGGAGCGACTGGGGAGAATGCGGCGTTGCTTAGCAGATGGGGGAAATGGGTTAGAAGCGCAGGTCGTGCAGCAGGTGTATTTGAAAGAGCTCTGGCGGACCCAATGGTCGAGGTGCAGAAGATCTTTTTGCGCAGGGTAGTTGGCGCTAGTTTGCTCCCGAACAGGCAACTCTTCGCAGAGACCTCGCAACTGCCTTTGCTTCATTTTTGGGCACAGCAAGTGTTTGGTTTTTGGAAGCGCCTGAGTAAGCAGCCCTCGACGCTCGCGCGAGCGGTCCTAGAGGAGGACATTTTCGCATGGTTGGAATCGGATCGCTCGTCAAGCGAGCATGAATATTTTTGGGCGGGTAAGGTGCTGCGGATTCTTGGTGCACTTGGGTATGACTACCGTCAACATGTGAGCGCAACGTTAAGTAATGTGGACAAAGCCAAGGCGATAGCCGCTTTGGAAATCCCGTTTGACAAGGTACTAGAGGAGTTCAGGCGGCGTTTGCTGCTCGACTGGAGATTGATATGGATCCGCGGGTTTTTCCCGAATTTGCTGGAGGCAATGATCGCGTGAAGCCGGGCGTAACAGTGTGTCGCTACTCGAATTGGATGGGCCTTGCATATGCCTCCGACGCGCATAAGAAAAGCTAGATCACCTTCGCGCGTGTATGCCTCGGAAGCACCACACGTCGCTGATGCGTTTTCGTCTCGGCTGTTGGGATCTCGACGTATGTCGTTTTGCATGTCGGCCGCGTAAGCCACGTTCTGAGAGAACATGCCGAGTGTGTAGCGGGGATATGGTAGAAAATGAGTTTCATGTCCTTATGGAATGTCCTGTGTATGGGCCCCTCAGACGAGCTGTAGATTTTCCTATAGGACAGGATATGCAAGTGGTGATGACTACGTGGGATCAGGTGAAACTAGGCAACCTTTTGGCTCAGATTCAGAAAGCGAGAACAGATTCATTACGGGAATAATTTCGATTTACTAGTATGACGGAAGTCCATTATGGGGGGACGCATGGGTTGTGTTACGCTGGGTCGTGACGTTTAGTGACGTACAGGGGGCAAAAATTGAAATCCAAGCCCAGGCCGCATCTTCTTCATTTCTTCACAAGCAACGTTATTATTTCGAGCCACATCGAGTGGATCCATCTTCCCTGATCGTGATCGATCGATCGCCACATAGTAATAAGTAATGTAATTTTTTTTGTAAATTTGTTTGTTACAGACGTAAGGCCCGAAGGCCCTGACCGTATACCCCACGAACCGAAGTCAAGAGGTGCCAGTGTTCGAAACTTTGTGCATTTGGTTCCAAACACCAGGAACCGACCTCATCATTTCACCCTATTTCCTTTCGAAGACAGAGGGTTCAGCAATCGCCACCAATCGAGGGTGCGAATCCAGCACAGCATGGATCCGTGCGAATCCAGCACATCAACTGTGACCCAAATTCCACTTGTCAGCAACTAGCCATAATCTCATGCTCCCAAACAAAGTCGGGGGTGAGCCCAGGGATCGAAAGTAATGTAACGATGGTGCTCCTTACTTAGGACCACACTTAGGGTGTGGGCAGCGGAAGTCGGATCTACTCGATAGTCAACAAGGGATGGCCGAATGAGTATAGCTGGGACTCGGACCCAGACCGCAGTATGTAAGCGATGGCACCTGCCCTACCCCAACGAGCGTTGTATCACCTAGGCCGCTCGTCCACCTAGTGCCGTACCGTAGTTCGACATATCGTGATGGCTTACGCTACGTGTGACATACCACACCCGTAACGCGGTTTGTAGACCTTATTAACGGTCATTATACAATTATGTAGTTATGCGACATTGGAGCTGCGGCGTAGCTCTGCTAAGTCCGCAGCATCCCTGCGACAAGTAAGGTACAGCAGGTGCAAATGTTCAAGGCTGTTGTCACGGTCTTGGGCGTATGTGATGCATGATCCTGTGTCGGGTATACCTACCGTATGTATGTACGTACGTATGTACCCAAATTTGCGTGCAGACAGCGGCTGCTGCTGCAACACGCACGCACGCAGTACTCGCGCAGAATTCAGCAGCAGCAAATGTATGACGGCGGGCGTTCACGTACGTACGTAGTAAACGCCGCAATCCCATGTGTTGCATTCTCTGGGTGGCTGCAGCACCGCTGGCCGTGGCCGTGGCGGTGGCTGATGATGGCTCTTCCTTTATGTTAAGGGTGCTGCAGCAGGACTGCATCTATCCCTGCTGGATGGCGGCGGACTACTGCTGCTGCACCCCACCTACCTGGCGGGGTACCATTCCGACAGTAATAACGTACCGCTGTTCGCGGCGCGCTTTGGAGGTTTGGGTTGTTATGTACTGTACAGAATGTACGTGCTCTGTGCAACGTTGTAGGCCGAACGGCCATTGTCGGAGTTCCTAGGGTTAGGTTGGCCTGCGGTGGGGCTGGCTTGGAGCCCCGCCGGATTGCACCCCACCTGGCGGAGCAGCATCCTGACTGAGAAACGTATCGATTCTCGCCGCGCGCTTTGGAGATTGGGGTCATTTCTGTATGTATGTGCCGTGTGTCAACTTGCGTGTAGAACGGCCGTTGTCGGATGGGCGTTCGATGCCATGCTATACGTGCGAAGCTGGCATTGTTTGCCGAGCAACTGCTTTGTATATCTGAGCTAAGTTGCGAATGTAATGTCCGCGATATGTATGGGTATCCAGGGGCGTGTGGCTTTCCTTGCGTACGGGCTGTGCTGAAACTGTGCCGGAACATTGCAAATCTTTCCCGGCCTACAACGTTAGCAGTAGTGGCATCGTACCACATAAATATAATACTGCCCTGTCGATATTCGCAGGTCCTGCGTTGCGTTAAAAGCGACTCGCGTCGCCAGAAAAATTGGCATCTGGGCTCCTTTTTCATTGTCTGGCCCTTGGATTCTGATACTATCCTACACTTCATAACCAGTCAATAATATTATACGCCGCTTTAGGAACTTCTGCAAGCGGCGCGGCAACCAGCGTGAAATGCAGGTCCGTCTTTCCTACTGACTTCTCCTTACAGCAAGCTCGATGTGGCCCGTAATGATAACATTGTCTGTGATGAAATGAAGAAGATGCGGCCTGGGCTTGGATTCCAATTTTTCCCCCCTGTACGTCACTAAACGTCACGACCCAGCGTGACGAAACGTCACGACCCAGCGTGACTGAACCATGCTACTGGCGCGAGCCAGTACGACATGTAATCAAATCAAATCACGATAAGATACGCAAACAGCATACCCCAAATACGCACCGGCGGCCGCACCTGCAATCATCATCAACATACTTAGGCTATTATATCAAAGTTCCCAAACTATAGATAGAGCTGCATCATGGGAGTGTGGAGTTTTTTTATGAATCGTATCGTGGACCTCTTTGTCCCTGGGGCTGGTACGTAAGTTGAACAACCTGCACTATAGAAGAGCCTGTCTGTTGTGCGTTAAGCGCGCCAAGCCTAACGGCTCCTAATAGGGACAGGGGCTGCCGCTTGGCGTGCCCCTGAAGACGCTAACGGGACCTGCCAGTAATAAATGGAATCTGATTACAGGTCTCATCTTGGACGCATGCGACGCAGCAGAGTTGATCGAAGTGAGTGTGGAAGGGTTTGGATGCGGTCGTGCCTGCAGCCCTCGCCACACCATTTGCTGGCGTTGGCTCAGGAACGCACACTTGCATTCATCTAAAACTCACTGACCGACTCCCAAGTTGCGTAACATGATGCGCTGGTGCGTACGCGTCCGTTTCAACCACCCCCGAACACAACACGTGTGGTTCTGCCTTTTGGTCTGGAGCCCACTGTAACCAATACTACTATCTGTGAAATTGAGCAATCGACACCATAGAGTCGACGAAAATGTGCGCCTTACTTGTTCACAGACCTTAAAAGAGAGCGGCGAAATCAGCGGCGAAGATGCCATGAAGCTCACGGAGCAAGTGGAGAGTATGCAGGAGAACGATCAGGAGATTCGCTCTGGCTTCATTATCGCTCAAGTACGCTGCTGCGGCAACTGTGGCAGATCCGGTCATAATCGCCGCACCTGCCCGAACTAGATAAGAAGCACATCCACACACACGCTGCGGCAGTAGACTCCAGGGACTACGCGCCTCTTGTCGGTGCTTGGACAGCTCCGTCACGAACTTGCGTCGTCTGCGGACATAAGCAGTGAGCTATCTAAATATAGCGAGAAGACGAGGATTTATGCAGTGCGCGTGCGTTCCTTTGGGTGGAAAGGTCTGATCTCCGAGCGTGATGTGCCGTACTATTCTGGCTGGTGCTGTACATGCCATACATACTGTAAACTGGTGGCTGGTTAACTTGCAGGGATGCTGGAAATGGCGTAAATCGTTGTAGCGCGTTAGGGGAATCCGTCTTTGTGCAGCACGTGTTCGAGCGCTGCAGTCACGTATTTGTGAGCTGCGTCATGCTACGTTGTTGGCTGTCCAGCGCGACTCGTCCGTGCAAGGAAACGTTGCGCCTGAAGGTCTCTGTCCAGGTTTATTCAGGGTTTAGGGCGATTTTGCGGCCGTACTTTGTCTCGATTTGTCTCGGAATGGAGCTAATGGCTGGCCAGATGACACGCTATGGTTAGAGGCCCAATAGCGAGCCGCGTCGCGTCTTCCCCAACGGCAACCGCTCCTAACTGCAACTGCACGTCACGTTGCGGGTGCGACCTAGGAGTAAACTAACGGCCGGGCCTGGTGCAGAGTGAGCCACGAGCGGGGATATGATAAACGGTACTGCGCCAGCTGGTTGTACTGGGCGAGCTAGTGCAAACAAGTTAACCAATACGCTTCACCGCGCGGCGACCCGACACCGACCCCTCGTCCGTTCGACCAGTGTTGACGATGCTCTGAAACCAGCTCAAAGTTCGCGCAAACCCGGAAGGCGCTTGCTTGCCTGCTGCTGCCCTCTGCCGAGCGGCATCCCATCGCAGGGTAGCAACTACCCACTGGCACCTTACTGGCCTAACCGACAGCCTAACCGACACAAGATCAACCAATTTCCTCAGCGTTCGGCAGACAGGGTGACGCACCTCCGCGACAGCTTCGTTGCGCCGCCAATTACAAAATGACAGGGAAGGCTGCAAGGCTCCCTCGGCAGAGTACCTCGCGCGTTACTTCTGCGGTGCAGTCAGTCGCCGGTACCAGCGACAAACTAGCTCCAGCCAGCCATATCACCCAGCAAACTAGAGAGGCTTCCGCCCACCGCACCTGCCTCCACCAACGTCATAAGGCCCTCTGCTTCACTTTTTGATCTGGAAGTACTTTTTCGGAATGCCACACTGCTGCATCAGGAAATCCGCCACCGGCTCCAGGAAGGATCCTTGGAGCACCACCTGTGCAAGTGTGCAGCAGGAGGGGAGAAGACGGCGGGAAGAGGACGGTGGGGTTTAGGGTTTAGGGTTTTAGTCATGACGGCGCCACAAACAGTGGTAATCGCAGATGGCCCATCTGCGCCCGAACCCACTCACAGGGTTTACCTGCACTAAGTGTCCCTTAATAAAAAGCTGTCAACGGTCTTGGGCACCAGGTATCGAACTATCGATCCTTGAGCTTGCGACAGGCCAATCGCAACCCGCATGCAGGCACCCGGTCAGGACTCAGGAGGCTCACCTCGTGCCCAGCTACCTTGCCCGGTAGCTCCACGACGTTGGTGGAGCAGGCGAACTTGCGCTGGCAGTCCGCTGACACCTGGCAGGACACAAGGGCGGGAGGGCACCCAAGAAGGGAGCGAAGAAGGGTCGGACCCGACGCGCAACCGCATGAGGGCGAAGTTGCATGAACTCGAAGGATTGCCAAATCAACAACGGAGATCACCGCCGCGGCGCTCCAAAACCCGGATCGTTGGGCACACAAGGCACACGGTATGCCAACGTACGTTTTATTGAGTTTATTTATTTATATTTAATTAAAAAGATTACGCACAGTACCTGCTCCAGGTCCACTAGAAAGGGCTCGAGCCCCACGATCTTGGTAACGCGCTTGTTGCCCTGCCGCTTCTCCGTACTAATCTGTACGGCGGGCGGCGCACCTCTGCGGAGCACCTGCCGCACCAATATTCCAGCGGGCAAGGGCGCAGTCGTGCGTTCAGACTTTCTGCTGCGGCGGCAGTCGCCACCCCATCTGACCGCAGCCTCTGGGTCTGTGCGACATCGACAACAACAATAACAACAACATGTTTGCACGCGTCCCCCGCTTTTCGACGCCATTCTGACACCCTCACGGCACCTGGTGGTTGCACACACCGGCCCCCTCTACCGCACCTGGTGGTTGCCCTTGGTAATCCTGCACTGCACGTGCATACGCCGCATGAAGGCCTCCCGCAGCTCCGCCTTGGCGAGGTGGGTCGGATATAGATCGCCCTTCTTGATAAGGCCCTGAGGCGACACGGAGGCGCCAAGCGCAGCCAGTCAGCTCACGCGCGCGCAGCGGCTGGGAGTCCGGTTGTGCTTACGGGGTTCATTGTACGCTTTGCGGTCTGCGATTGCGCTGAAGGTGTATACCGTACGCCGGTTCAATTTTGAATTAAACGCCCAGTCCGTGTGCAGCAAGCAGTGAACAAGAGAATGGCAGGGCTGGGGAAGGTGTTCGGGTTTTTGATCCTGCGGCGGCCTGTGGCACACGCCCACCTTGAAGAGCGCGTCGCACAGCGTGGGGTTCAGCACGATTGTGCGGTTGTCGGGCGCGCCTTGCTCCAGTCCCGCGGCCTTGACGTAGCCGAACGCCGCCTCCGCCGCATCGGCTGCGCTGTAGACGGCCTCGGAGCTGCGCATCACCCACCACAGCGGCCACCGCATTCGAATGCACGGCAACGACGGTAATAGGTACCGTTTGCGGGTGGGCAAACAGGAACAAGACGGCCGCGCAAGTCTGGGCCAGCGAAGGGCCACTACCGAACAGGGTCGCTGAGTAATGTATGGCAGCATTCATTCCCTCAGCGACCGTGAGGGCGTCTCTCGGGGCCAGGGGCCCACTTTCACCACCTCAGGCTGCATGTTGGGGCCCATCAATCGATCGCCCCATCACCTTTATATGAATACTCACTTTAGCCCAAGCTCTTCAAAGATGGGCCGCAGCTCCCGGCCCGGCTTGTACACCTCGTCGATCTGGAGCTCCAAGGACCCGGACGACGAGGCGCCGCCGGCAGCAGCGGAGGTTGACGGTACGGCACCCCCGGCACTGCCGCCGCCGGCGCCCGCCTCCGCGGCGGCTGTGGAGCTGGCTTTGTAGGGTCTGCGGTGAGAGGGAGGTGTGTGTGTGTGCAAGTGATGGACATACACGTTCGTTGCAGGGTTCAAAGTAGCACGTGTGGTAATTGTGGAAGCAGTGGCGGAGCAAGCGGCCTCTACTTCGCGTTTCGCGGGCACGGTAGTTTAATTAAAGCGGCGGCGCTTTGCGCAGATTCGGGCAGCTTTGGAGCCGTCACAAAGCGGCGCTCCTGGCGGGGCTCAGCATTATCCTCACCCCCGCGCTCGTCCGTGCCCTCTGGGCCCCACACGCAGCTGGCCCAGCCCAGGCCCTGCAGCAGTAGCAGCTGCAGCAGCCGCTAGCCGACCCACGTGTATTCGGTGTAGAGCGACGAGTTGCGGTTGATGTTGGTCACAATGATGTCTCCAGAGTGCTTGTCTTCCTTCATCGACATAAGGCCCTGTTTGCCGTACGACTGTCGTACGTGGGTGCGCGAGTCCGGTGCGAGGGGGAGGGGGACGGATTGTCAGCAGCAGCTGACGGTTGGCGAGCTGGTGGTTGGCGGGCTGACGGTTGGCGGGCTGGCGGTTGGCGGGCCGACGGTTCGCTAATGCGGCGGCGCCAATGCCGAAGGTACGCGGGTTAGGCCCCGTGCGGGTGCGGGCAGAGCAGCAGTAGGGCTGGGTACCATGACCGCCCAACCACTAACCAACCCGACGCTCCCAACCCCTCGCTGAGCTACCTCCCACCCCCTCGCTGACTGGGACCTTAGCCGGCCGCCGCCCTCCCTCCGCACCTGTAGGAACTTGGACAGCTTCTTGTGTTTTGACTTTCGGACGTCCAGGGTGCTGCCGGCGGGTCGGGCCGGCAGCATGTGCTGGTTCCATAACACGGATGAGTTGAGCGGCAGGTCTGACATACATCATGAGGAGGGAGGATAGGGCCGGTAGGGGACAGGAGGGACACGTCTGGCCTCCAGAAGCACAAGGGTAGGGCCGGTAGCAGACATTAGGGGCGAGGCGCGAAGGGAGAGCATGGGGCTCGGGGAGCGGCAACGGTCCAGGGGAGGACGCTACCGGTGCTCGTATGAGGGGAGATACGCACCTTCGCTGACAGCGGCCGAGGCACTCTGGTGTTCCATAGTTGGCAATAGGTTTTAGCTTAGGGCTTAGCTTAGGGCTTAGCTTAGGGCTTAGCTTAGGGCTTAGCTTAGGGCTTAGCTCAGGGTTTAGTCGTGGATCCCCATCCGGGCTCACCCGTATCCTTGACGCCCTTGTGCAGCGCCTGCAGCAGCACCGACTCCAGAAGTGCGTCCATATCCACTGCGTCCTCGCCGCCCCCCGCACCGCCTGCTGACGTGGACGCGCCGCCGCCGCCGCCGCCGGCGCCCGCTGCCGCCCGCTCCTCCACGTCAGCCGCCACCCGGGCTCCAGGGGCGGGCCCCAGGCCCAGCCCTTGCATCTGTGTTGCTGCTGCTGCCGCTGGTGCTGCCGCTGAGCTGGCTTCGGCGCCGCCATCCTCCCACGCATTGTCTGCATGCGGCATGGCGCGAACCCGTGTGCCGTACACTAAGGGAACGTCGTTCACGTACAGAACGCGAGCGCAAGTATTGTGCCGTACATAATTTATTTCACGCCGTGCCGGGTGTACAGACGAGCCGGCTCCTGCGCCTCAGCCCGCAAGCCCAGCGCCGCCCTCAGCGCCTTGAGCTGTCCCCCCCGGCCGCACCTGCGGATCCCTCACCGCCGCCCCCGTCAGCGCCGCCGTCAGCGTCGTCGCTGTCGTAGCCCTGAGGCGACGGAGGGGGCGAGAGTGGACGTGAGGGGACGTAGCGACAGGGCAGGGAGGGGGAGGGAGCCCCGGGTTGTACCCGGCCCCCCAGGCCAGGACCCAGATCGCCTTGTCCCAGATTGTAATATGCCCAATCATAACACAGCACATAAAGACAGCACATAACACAGCGCACAGCAGCAGCACCGCATAAAACACCAAGTATTTTCATCCACTCCGCGCTCCCCATTCCTCGTCACCCCTCACGCCACACGCAGTAATACAACCACCTGCGCCAGCAGCGCCTCAATGGACGTCACCCCCGCCGGCACCACTCCATCCAGCAGGAAGCCGTCGTTAGGCACCGCCCGCCCGCCCACATCAGCCCACAGGCAGTCGCCGTAGTACTGCAGGGGGCGGCGCAGCGGGCGGACACAGAGGGCGCGCGCGAGAGAGGGGGAGGGGGTCTGGTGTGGTGCTGCTGGTGCGTCATGATGCGGTGGGAGGAGTCAGCTAGAGGGAGGTGACGCGGTGCCGCCGACCCGACCAAGACGACGAGCTGTAGTCGGGCTAGGGTCCGACAAGGGCACGTGCCGAAACCCTTTCCAAGTTTCTATCCCTTGCGAGTGTGTGCGACCTCCCAGCCCGCCCTTTATGGTTGCTGTTTGCTGGCTGCTGTGTTGGCGGCTGCGCCCCGTACACAGCTCCTAAGGCGCCATTCAGCCGTGTCGTCCCCCCCCCCGCCCGCAGCTCCCCCTCCCTCGCAACCCCCTCTCTCGCACGCGTACCTGCACCAGCTCCACTAGCTTGCCCTTGGGCCCACCGGGCCCTGTTCCACGGATGCGAGCCATCGCGTCCCCTGCCGCCATGGTCGCAGTCCCCACCGCCACCGGGGAGGGATTGCCCGGACTGCACACCGCCACCAGCTGGTCGCGCTCGAAGGGCGGCAGGCCCCCGGGCGGGATCATCACGCCGGGCAGCATCAGGTCCGCGCCGCCCACTATGTAGCGGCTGACGGCAGGGTGCTTGACGAACACCTGCGAGCACATGAACAGCGCGGCACGCCGGGAGGCAGGAAGCGGTACAGTGTACACGGTGCGGTTCGCGGCAGTGAGCGGACGTGGAGGAAGGCGGCGACGGGAAGGAAACCCTTCCAGCCCAAGACTCCTGACAGCGAGTGTCGTGCATGCAAACGGCACGTCCAGGCCAGCCCCCACGTTAATTTACAGCCGCCCTTCCCTTCCCTCCCCTTCCCCTTCCATCCCCTTCCCTCCCCTCCTCTCCGCCCCCCCCCCCGCACCTGCGGTAGCAGCGTGGGCAGCCTCCACAGCGCAAACACGGTCGGCATGTAGTCACCCTTGCCGTTGGGGTCCACCAGGATGGGCTCGCCGTCGTGCAGGTAGAGCACCACCCGGGAGGGCGACGAGAGCTTGGCGCACTCCAGCTCGCCGGCCTTGGCGGGCAGCACCGCCTCCAGCCCATCCTCGTTGACGCCAAACACCTTTTCAAGGGCCCTGCCGCCGGGGAGCGGGTGAGTGGCCGCGAGTGGAGCGGCGTGGGGAGTTGCGGTGGGGGAAGGGGAAGGAGGCAGGCGTGAGGGGAGAAGGTCGTCGTTTTAGTTGCAGTCCAGGGACGCAGGGAGGTATGTGGCTGGTGGCTGGGAGGTGGAGGAGCGCCAGGGAGTCGGAAATGGCGTGGTGGGACGAGCGGGCAAGTTGTTTAGGATGTTGAGAGGAAGGTCGCGGTGGGCATGCGCGCTGGGAGTGGGCAGGCAGCCGAGGCGACGTATGTCGTCGTACATTGCACCGGGGACGTGTCCAACTAGAGCATCGCGTCCTTGCGTGTTAGATGGAGCTGCGCTTCTCTTGGCACTGGCTCAGGGAGCGCACGTACGGCATACACGATCCATGAGTGGTAGCGTGGCGTGCACCCTGGGAGGCACACCAATCCAACATGGTCCTTGTGGTGCGGCCGGGAATCAGCAGTGGCATGACAGCTCAAAACACCAAAGCACCATTTGCGACGGCACCTCCCAGACGGGCTTCGTTGGCCTTGGCCCCCCAAGCGCATCCACCAAGCGATTGCATTTATACACCAGAGGATGTATCCTTACCTCCGGAGCTTTTTTCGGTCCGCTCCGCTAACCTTGTGCGATTGTCCGATAGAAAAAGGCTTCTTGAACATTTTGTCAACGCTGTATTCGCTGAGTCAACACTATAAGGTTTTGAATTCAGTCGGCGATGACGGAGCAGCGACGGTTCCGGCAGCAATGCATAGCTGATCTGGCCGACAACGTGACGGCTTTTGAAGCTATTGCCTGGAACGCAGGCTTCTTGAGTAGTGAAATTATTAAGCAAAAGGAGGTGCGCAACGATCAGCTACCGGTACTCTGGAGAACAAAAACGTCAAGCGCTCATGCTCGCTTGCCTATGGCGACTCAAAAGCTGTAAATGCGACCCAACGCGGTACAGAAGGTTGTGTAGGGAGATGTATTTGGCCTAACCATTATTGTTTTAATGCTGCATATAACCGTTTCCCCAATGGAAAAGCCATGGTGCATCCCAGGGTACTCCTCTCGCCACCAACGAAGTAATGTTATGACGTCCATCGTTGACCAAGGTATGAACTGGGTCTCCTGCAAGCCTTGCCAGCTGCAAAGCACGCGTTGACCCATGGGCCGGTCTGTCAACCAACCTTGCGCGACATCCACCAGAGGTAACGCTGGACGCACACTTCGCCACTCGCAAAACACCAAAATTAGCAATTATATGGGCCGACAGGATTGATTGGGCGAGCTATGCCGTAACACCTCAGGTCCAATCCAGCATATCTAACACGATCCAGGCAGCGGCAGCGGCAGCGGCAGCGGCAGCGGCAGCGGCAGCGGCAGCGGCAGCGACAAAACCTGGCCGCCAAAAGGCGTAAGTCGTCGGCATTGGACCCCTGTTGCAAGGATCCACAGAAGCCAGTGTCGCAAAGCGACCCAAGATCCACCCACGAACCGGTGTCGCAAGCTACATACACGTTCCAGCACCCGGTGCTGCTCCAGTCATCCCGCTCCCCATGCAGCGAGCTCCGCTACGCGCCTACGCCTCCTCCCCGCATCTCCTTCAGCTCCGGAGCCGCACGCCTCATCTGCGGGTGCGGGGTGCGGGATGCCGCTGCTGGGTGGAACCTGTGGCCCGGCGGCGAGGCCGCCGCTCCCCCCTCGTCTTCAACGGCGGCTCGTGAAGTCCGCCGCAGCGAAGCCCTTGCCCTTCTCCTTCTTGATGCGGTTGGCGCGCTTTAGCGGCACCACATCACCCTCGTCGTCGTCGTCGCTGTTCTTCCCCCTGGTGCAGTGTCAGGGTTTCGGGGCTTAGGATTTCAGGGTTCCGGACGCACTGCAAACAGCCTGTGATATGGTAATCGGGGACAGCTAATGCCAGGGACCGCCTGTCCCCCGGGTGCGCTCCCTGCCTACCCAACGTATGTAGCTTGCTTCTAGCGCCACGTCAGATCCCCACACAACCAGTACCGTACGTGCCGACAACCCCCCACGAGTGCACCCGCGCACGCAAACGGAGTACCTAACCTCCTGTCAGGCTGGACTGCAGTGGACCAGCAGCAGGGCTAGGCGGCGCGGAGCCCACGCCAACAGAGGACAAAACACGATGCCGTGGGATAAGATCATTCCTGGCGCCCTCTACGCGGCCCTCGGCCAAAGTAAGATTCGTCCACCGAGCCCAGCCAACCACGCCACCCCCTTCAGAGCCCCTGCAACCGGCCCCACGGCATCCCAGAACTGCTTTCCAAACCGGCTCTTACCCAGCTGGCCCTATATGCCGAGGCGGCCTCAGGTTCCCCCCGCCCAGCCCTATATGTCGAGGCGGCCCCAGCCCTACTTTCGGCCTGGCGACACCACTTTGAACTCCCTCAACGCCTTTTCGCGATCGTCGACCTCCTGGCGGCCGTCCAGGAACTGCTTGATGTTTATGTACGCCACCTGCACCGATGGGTTGCGAAGAGTGTGTCTTTTGGACGGCTGAGCACCCGCCACACCCCGGCACGTCACAACCCAGCACGTCACATCGTGGCACGCGGCTTTGCTGTGCAGACGGAACCAGTGGCATGGCACGTCACCCAGCAGAGTGGCGCTGTATGGCGTCACTAGGTGTGTTGTATGTGTATGAGGGCCATGGGCCATCGGCTCAAAGGACGTGGGATACGCGGATGAAAGAAGTAGAGCGGAAATATCCGTCCTTTGCCACTCACCCCTCCAGTGACAATCGTTAACAGCAGGACTACCACGCCGAAGAGCAGCGACACGAGGATTTGCTCAATGCCGCTCCCCGCGCTGCTTGCTGCCAAAATTTCCAAATCCTCTGCTGAGATCCCGGACGCCACAGATGAAGCAGCCAATTCATCGGCGAGCGCACAGTGTGCGGTGAAGCCAAGGGCGCCGAGCGCGACGGAGAAGGCAACTGGCAGGCTCGCGCTAGGGCCGGTAGTCGCCGCTTCATCAATTCCGCTAGCAGCTACATTTTGTTGCGTGCGAAGGCACTGGACTTTAAGGACGCGAACGCGGCAAGGTACAGCGGCGTTCATCGCCACTGGGCCTGCGAACGGCCGAACCTTCCGCAACATGGTAGCGGCCATGCTATGTAAAACTAGACTAGACACCTGCGGGAATTTA
This sequence comes from Yamagishiella unicocca, assembly GCA_003116995.1. Classification (NCBI taxonomy): domain Eukaryota; kingdom Viridiplantae; phylum Chlorophyta; class Chlorophyceae; order Chlamydomonadales; family Volvocaceae; genus Yamagishiella; species Yamagishiella unicocca. Next base: position 2,962,578 of record BDSL01000002.1, read on the forward strand.
ATGATGGAGACCGTGCGTCAAGGAATTGCAGAAATTGCAGATCCACTGCGGCGAAGTGCAGTGCAATGGGTGTCCTCGCGACTAATTGCAAATCTATTATAAATTTGCTCCTTTTATCGGCAGTTGAACGTTAAATACATACTAAGCCCCAGAGTCTCAGATTGCTGCTTGGCATTGTAGATGAACGGCCATGTCTGATCACAGTTAGCATGCGCATCAGAGCAGACGCTGCGCTCAGTCCTGTGCCAGGTTCGGGGGGGCTCAATCCCATGCATGAAGCAAATATCTTGAAAATGTAGCTGATGCCCGGGTGTCGACGACGTGGATGACGGACACAGCTGGGAGGCCACCCCATGAACGTGATGAACCGTGGGATGACACACTTTACGGTGAACCCAGGGGACCGTCGGCGAATAACCTCTCCAGGTGCTGCAGAGTGGGGCGCGCCTTGTTAAGGAACTTCCTGCTCCACACCCTGCGAAGCCGGCGAAGCCAGCACGGGATACACGCTGGCCGGCCGAAGGCGTAACAGCGACTGTGCATACCGAATGAAACCTGATGAACCCGCCCCGCCACTCCGCCTCCAGTATCATGGCACGCATTCACACGCATGCCGCACGACGCGTTCCCTGTCCGCTCCAGGTCGCTCAGTGATGTTTGCAAACCCACACGTAAGATTGTTTAATGGCAAACAGGTTCGCGTCATCAGCGTGTCTGGCTGACTTCTTTACTGTTAACTCCGATCACCCTTGGTTTCAGCGGCGATCTTGCCTCACTTCGTACGCCTCCAATCAGCTTTGTCTTCTACCTCCGAAGTTAATAGGGCAATGCTGCAAGAATAGGAACAATAAGCTAGCCGGCAAACGTCTCTGAATTACGTCATTTACTCTGCCGCAGGTCATTCAACCCAAAACCCCTATGGTCAGACAATCGTGCTGTCGAAACCACAGCAACCCACTTGCAGCTGTAACGTCAATCTAAATGGAACGATGTAGCGAATTTGCTCACGTATGATATTTATCGTGAGCTACACTCCTGCTGCGCCTACTTTACCCAAGGCCAGGGCTCACTGTCGAACCCTACGATCCACGCGCCCTCGCTGCGCAGCCCCTCGAGCGTCAGATGCAATCCCTGCAGCACATGAAGATCATAAAACAGCTCCACTTCGGCGCGGTTCGAAGGCGACAGCATCCAACTAGGCTTCGAGTCAAGCACCTCAGCAGACGCGTTGTATCGGTGCTTGACGTTCCTCGCGGCTCCATTCTTTGCCATTTCACGCTCGGCGGAGGTCATTGATCTGCCGTACAGGAACGCAACGACCTGCAAGGCGTACGGCATGAACGAGTTGGAAGATATTGCTGAACATTAAATGGCACGGTGAGGCACGCCGATAACACGAACCAAACGAAACAGTTCACGCTAAACATCCACACGAAGTGCCGAATGGCACGTATCGACAGCAGCCACTCCCCTATTCGTCTGCGCGGCACGCGACGTTGTTTGATTGCTTGCCTGCTCCATGACGCCTTCCCGGTCTCGAAAATAGGTGTGCGAGTCTATTACCATGGTATGACCAGGCTGGAGGTAATGCAGCCGCCAAGCCGCAAGCGCGTAGCGATACAATCCGCTGGTGAAGATCCGGTAATCGTGGGATCCCAAGAGCCCCAGCGCCGCCGCGTCCCGCCAGCCCTCCGCCTGGCAGCTTATCGTGCTGCACTTTGCTAGGCGCCGAAGCACTGGCATCACCCCAGGCTCTGATTGCAGGTGGCGGAAGAACCCTTCGGCGAGGGTGTCAAGGCTCGTGGCCGGCCACTTGCCTGCGGATGTATGTAAACACCCACGGCAAGCGAAGAAGTGATATGAGGAGGTGCAAACAGGCGGCAGAAGCCAACAGCAGCAACATCGAGCGCAGGGATCAAGGCTATCACAGCACGTGCCGTCCTTTCACCATATGGATACAATCTTAGCTCAGCCCCTGCCCCGCCCCGCCCAGGCCCCCGCCCCGCCGCCATCTTACTGAACAATAACTGTGTAAGGCCTGTCGAATGACGGGTGACTGCGAATCCTGCTGCCACTCCCGATGAAAGGTTCCAGTCCTCACTTACCATCCTCCAGGACCCAGTGGTGGTAGAGAGCCTCGAGGCGGTCCAGGGGCTCCCTCATCATCATGATGACTTTAGAGTTGGGGGAAAAGGAACGAAGGAGCAGAGGCGCGCCGGGCGAGTAGTAGTACACTGGACTAGCGTCGATTGTGTAGAGGCGCGGACTGCTCAGGCAGTCCCTCATCTGCAGGTTCGACTCGTTGGCGCACGGATGGCTGATAAGGCCCAGGTACTTGCGAAAGGTTGCGTCGTACGGGGTGAAGTTGGCGGTTGCGAGTTCCACGTGATGAAGTAGCGCCGGCTCCTTCATGTGACTTTGGATGGCCGGGTCGGGACGTTCGGTATCGCTGCTTACAGAGCTGTCGGCAAGCTGGAAGTACAGGTCTGTCTGCAGAGGGGGGGTGGCTGGAGATCACCTGAGATCAAGAGGAGCCAGGGCACAGCACCGCGAACGCCGTACCACTGCCGACGAACCCAAACCCAATCCGTTTTCCAACCTACCGTGCCCCCTTTTGCCGTGCCAATGATGAGGAACGTGGGCACCGCGCGCGGATCGTTGGGCGCGAAATCGCCAACGTGCTGTAGAAATCCGGGCTTGGCGCCAAACCCAAAAAGCTGAGCTAGGCTAAAAGCTACGGAACTAGGGAAGTAAGCATACGACACAAGAATAATGATATATGCTAGTTTTCCAGGCGATGAACGCCGAGTGATGGCTGAACGGGTTTCGGACATAGTGTCCTGGTGATGCCGAGCGAGAAACCGCAGCTCAATAACATTGAAAACCCTGCATTACGCAATTTCCATTGTAACGGTATAGTAAAACAAGCGGTTTACCGGAATGTTACGACGATACCATTAGATACAAGAGTGATTTTACTTCAAACAGGACAATCCTACTTCGCTGCTCGTTACGTCCCCCTTCGCAACAAGATGACCTTGTCGACGCAACAAGATGACCTTGTCGACATTACATGTACGGCGGCACGCAAAGCGGGTGCCCCGTCAACGGCTGCCGGACAACTGCTACCAGAACGTACGGCAGAAGGAGAGCCGCGACCGTTTCATCAGCTCCTCGGTTGGGAGTGGTTGACATACGGCAGTCTGAAAAGCAGAGTGCTTCGCAGGAGTGAGCTGCCACTCGGCCCCGGCTCAACGCAGGCTGTCGGTGCGCGGGCTGTTGAGTTTAGGGGTGTAAACTTGCACCGTAAGGCAACTTTTGTACTGTAATTACTGTAAACCGTAAACTTGTTACGGTTCCTAGTCAAGCATTCACTGTAAAATGGATGACCAGCCGCCCACCAAGCCTGTCACTGTGAAGAACATGAACGTGGCAATGAGGAGAAGCTCTACCTTGCTAGCGCCAACCACTAGGGCTCCGAGCGGCATTCCGATTTTGCCGCCGCAGCAAAGGGGAGGTAAGAAAAGGTCGTGGGCATGGGACCCACTTCGCGAAGGTGCCCGAGGAGGAGCTTGCCCCCACCGACAACAAGAGCTTGGGGCAGTGCAAACATTGCGGCAAGAAACTGGCGATGGACAACCCAACCCGCTTGAAGGACCACCTTCATCAAAAGCTGCAACTTCCTCTCCTCTCTGGAAGCCCGAGAGCTGGCTAAGACTGAGCCGGAGATCCGGGACCGTATGCCGGCTGTACCCACTACCACCCAGACCAAACTACTCGGGGGGGGCACTAGCTCGCCAGGCGACGGCAGGAGCTCTTGCCCCATAGCAACGCCCGCCAAGCACCAGGCCGTCGGCTTCGTCGACCAGATGAGCGAGGCGGAGCTGCAGCGGCTTAACTTGATGGTTTATGTCACCCTATGTCACCAACATGTCGTTCTCCTGGGTCGAGCACCCGATGGTCCAGGATTTCTTCCGAGAGCTGCGCCCGGCCTTCAAGCTTCCCACGCGTCACGACCTTTCGAAGCCGCTTCTCTTCCTGATCTATAGCCAGATCGTCGACATGGTTATGGCGGCGATCAAGCGCAGCCAGTTCATCTCCATTACTTGCGACGGTTGGAGCCGTAAGCAGGGCGACGCGCACGTCATCAACGTCCAGGCTTGCGGCTACGGCTTCTCCTACTTCATCGGAATGAAGGTGTACAGCAGCGCGACGGCCTTGCAGCTGAAGGAGTATGCGCTGGAGATGCTGGCGAAGGCGCTACCGACGGGGAAGTGCGTTGGGATCATCAAGGACACCCCGTCCGCCAACAAGCTCTTCTGGCGCCTGCTGGAGGAGTCAAAGGAGTTCGAGGGCAAGCCGCTTATTGCCTTGGGCTGCGGGAGCCACAGCTTCAACATTTTCTGCACGGACATTGGCAAGCTTGACCCGGTTATTGAGCTGTTGCGCAACGCCAAGGCGGTAATCAGCTGCTTCGGACGGAACCAGGTGCCCAACAAGCTCCTTAGGGAGGAGCGCGAGCGGCTGGGCATCCGGGCAGGCTTGGAGGCGGAAGCAGCAACACGGTTTGCGACACACGCTCGCATGCTGCACTCCATGCTCACGGTGCGGCAGGCCTTGAAGCAGGCTGTCGCGCGCGGAGAGTGGCCTACGAACAGCACCTGCACGGAGGCGAAGGGCTTCGTGCAGGCTGACGCGTTCTGGGACCGGTGCCGGAATCTGCAAGGTATGTTGGTTTTGCTTCGGGGAGCGAGGGTTTGGGACTTTGGATGATGTTAACGAGTTATGTTTCCGGTTCCTGCAAATGGGTTGGCTCTTGGCTGCCCCACTGCTACTGTCGAAACTCAGCGTCTTTCCTTCTTTCAGGAGTGTTTAGCACTATAGCTGTTTACCCCCTGCGCTTGCCTGCCCGCTGCATTCCATGTTTGCACCCCGCAGCGTTCCTCCAACCCGTCGCTGACGCCATCCACAGCCTCGAAGGCGACATGGCGACGCTGGCGGACCTGTTTTACAAGCAGGTCGAGGTCACCGGTGTAATTCGAGAGTTCAGCAAGGACCATGCGCGCCACTCTCGGCGTGCGACAGCCTGCTTCAAGGCCTGCCGCACCGTGAGCATGGAGTGCAGCATGCGAGCGTGTGTCGCAAACCGTGTTGCTGCTTCCGCCTCCAAGCCTGCCCGGATGCCCAGCCGCTCACGCTCACCGCTCACGCTCACCGCTCACGCTCACGCTCCGCTCACGCTCCTCCCTAAGGAGCTTGTTGGGCACCTGGTTCCGGCCGAAGCAGCTGATTACCGCCTTGGCGTTGCGCAACAGCTCAATAACCGGGTCAAGCTTGCCAATGTCCGTGCAGAAAAGGTTGAAGCGGTGGCTCCCGCAGCCCAAGGCAATAAGCGGCTTGCCCTCGAACTCCTTTGACTCCTCCAGCAGGCGCCAGAAGAGCTTGTTGGCGGACGGGGTGTCCTTGATGATCCCAACGCACTTCCCCGTCGGTAGCGCCTTCGCCAGCATCTCCAGCGCATACTCCTTCAGCTGCAAGGCCGTCGCGCTGCTGCACACCTTCATTCTGATGAAGTAGGAGAAGCCGTAGCCGCAAGCCTGGACGTTGATGACGTGCGCGTCGCCCTGCTTACGGCTCCAACCGTCGCAAGTAATGGAGATGAACTGGCTGCGCTTGATCGCCGCCATAACCATGTCGACGATCTGGCAATAGATCAGGAAGACAAGCGGCTTCGAAAGGTCGTGACGCGTGGGAAGCTTGAAGGCCGGGCGCAGCTCGCGGAAGAAATCCTGGACCATCGGGTGCTCGACCCAGGAGAACGGCATGTTGGTGACATAAACCATCAAGGCAAACTTCTGCTTAAGCCGCTGCAGCTCCGCCTCGCTCATCTGGTCGACGAAGCCGACGGCCTGGCGCTTGGCGGGCGTTGCTAGGGGGCAAGAGCTCCTGCCGTCGCCTGGCGAGCTAGTGCCCGCCCCGAGTAGTTTGGTCTGGGTGGTAGTGGGTACAGCCGGCATACGGTCCCGGATCTCCGGCTCAGTCTTAGCCAGCTCTCGGGCTTCCAGAGAGGAGAGGAAGTTGCAGCTTTTGATGAACAGGTGGTCCTTCAAGCGGGTTGGGTTGTCCATCGCCAGTTTCTTGCCGCAATGTTTGCACTGCCCCAAGCTCTTGTTGTCGGTGGGGGCAAGCTCCTCTTCGGGCACCTTCGTGAAGTGGTCCCATGCCCACGACCTTTTCTTACCTCCCCTTTGCTGCGGCGGCAAAGTCGGAATGCCGCTCGGAGCCCTAGTGGTTGCCGCTAGCAAGGTAGAGCTTCTCCTCATTGCCACGTTCATGTTCTTCACAGTGACAGGCTTGGTGGGCGGCTGGTCAGCCATTTTACAGTGAATGCTTCACTAGGAGCTGTAAAAAAGTCTATTATCTTATTATTACATCATTTGACGTCTTGGGTACGCGTAAATCTCAAGAAAGTACGGACCACGGTCCGCTTATCGCTGATCTGAGCCGTAAATTGCGTAAAATACGGTCTTACGGTCTTACGGTTTACGGTTTACGGTCTACAGTAATTACGGTACGAAAGTTGCCTTACGGTGCAAGTTTACACCCCTAATGCCATACCCCTAGCACAGGCACATCACCGTGTGGCAGAGTCGACAACGCAGCGACTTCTCATGCGCGGCTTCGCAGCCTATAAACGCGCATCGGCGAGTGCCCTTGCGTACACGGAGGATGAGAACAAACCAGAACAAAGTCAGAAGCCCAGCCGCGACGGCAAGGCAAACAATGAACAACACAATATGCCGCGCTGTGGAACGCCAGGGAACGCAAACGGGCTGACGCTCGGCTGTCACTGCGCCAGACGGCCTCGTCGCTGCGGTAAACAGTCTCATCGCTGCGCCCAGGAACGCGCCCAATGGATCAAACCCTCCAGTGGCCTCCAGCGTCCTTTGCCGGCGCATACGTTCACAATTGTGCCGAAGAGCGGGAACCCAGCCCCACTTTGTTCCAACCCATGAACGCCGGAACCCAACACAGGCGCAGTTCAGTTCACAATGGGAGATAAGAGGATCATGTTCACCGCCAAGCGCCAACACGCCCTCCAACCCCTCCACACCCCCTCCACTCGCTTCATTCTTCCTACTTCTTTCCGACAACGGGCCGCAACCCACACAGCAGGCGCCGCAGCGCCACAGAGCCCGGCCCCCACACTACAGCAGCACCGCGCTCAGCAGGTAGCTCATGTCCGACCCCGCCAGCACCTCCTGCCGGGGCGCCGCGGTGGGCAGGCTGGCTTCCTCGCCCTCCCCGCACTCCAGCAGCGGCACGGCGCCCGGAGCCAGGCCGCCGACCAGAGGTGCGGCACCGGGGCCGCCACCCAGCGGCGCAGCGAGCGGCGAGGGACCCGCGCCCTGGCGGCGGCTCATCGCGGCGGCCCCCCTGGAGCCCGACGGCCCCGCTGCGGCCTCCATGAAGAGCTGCTGCTTCTCCTGCGTAACAAAGCGGGTTCGTGGTTCGGGCGCGGGTGGTAAAAAAACACGTGTTGGTCATATGAGGCAAGGTGTCGGATCGGGCGCGGGTGGGGTGCAGGATGGACGATGTGGCTGGCTGAGTCAGTTTTGCGCTCTTAAGGCGTGCGAACGGGCCCACTGCACGCCCCTTCGGGTGCCCGCACGCCGACCTAGGAAGGGTGGTCCACGTCCATTGCTAGGCGCCCTACATCCGCGCCCCAAGCCATGGGCTCGCCGCCCTGTCCTCACGCCCCCGAAGCCCACCTTGAGCATCCGCATCACCGCCTCCTCCACGGTGCCGTCCACCAGCAGCCGGGTGACCGTCACGTCGCGGGTCTGGCCGATGCGGTGCACTCGCGCCACCGCCTGCTGCTCGATGGCCGGGTCCAGGGAGGGCTCCAGCAGGAACACGTGGTTGGCTCGCACCTGGCGGGCGGGCGGGGAGGGCGCACGGGCGGGCACGGATGGGTGGGTGGCATGTTGCAAGACAGGAACGTCCGGCACAGGGTTTATCTCCGGAAAAACAACAAGAACGAGGAAACGTAGACGGAATCCCAGCCCAGGCCAGCGTATGGAGCTGTGGGTGCGCGCCTGCACGCCAACTTAACGTAAGAGCACCGGAGGCTGCCGTCGTAGGGAATTTGCATTGATTGCCTAAACTAGCAACTGAGGACTATCGGCCTCGCGGCGCCTCCCTAGCGGGCCCTGCAATTGCGCACCAGGGTGAGTCCCGCGGCGCCCTGGCGCAGGCTGAGCAGGAACACCCTGCAGGCGTCGTCGTTGAGGAAGGCCGTCATGGAGGTGCGCGTCCTGCGGCCCGTCTCCAAAGTCACGTAGCCGATGTCGTTGGCGCGCAGGCCCCGCTCCACGATCTGCCAGGGGGCAGCAGAGGAGGGAGGGCGGCAGGGAGGGAGGGAGGGAGGACGCGCTGCTCGTTTGACAGGTGGAGGAAACAACCGTGCCGTGACAGGCCGAAGTGTACGGTATACTGGTCGTGGTCTCTGCGGCTGCATTTCCTATTTTTCCCGTTGGTAGGGAGGAACCAGCTGCGGCTGGCTCCAGAAATAACGAGTTTTGTTGATGAAGAGACGAGACCGCTCCCCGACTTGATCGCCCAATGGCCGTCCTGCCGCTCCCTCTGTCTCACAGACAGTGCCCCTGGTCGCGAAGCAATGTCTCCCTTTCACGTCGCTCTCAAGACCTACATGACGCCCGCGCACGCGCTGTGCCGCCACCTCCCCGCCCGGACCCCTGACTCGCCTGCAGCGCGTCCGGCCACTGGCTGAACACCAAGCTCTTCTCCGCTGGCCGGTTGTCGCGCAGCCACAGCAGCCGGCGCAGGAGGGCTCCGATCTTGCACATCAGCTCGTCCGCCCCCTCCACCTTTGGGCCACACACACACACACACGTACACATGCACGCACATACACACGCACGTGCACAAGGCGGCTGGGTGTCAACATGTATATTTGTGTCATTCGGGCCTTACGTCATACCAGTAGCCCCCACAGGCCGGGTACACCCATCTGCGATATGTCGTACCACCGTACTGTCGTACCTTGATGGAGAGGATGTGCTGCCCCTCCGGCGGGTCGACCTCGCCGCTGCCGTCCAGCGCCGCCGCCGCCCCGCCCCGCTGCCGGCCGCCGGGGCCGGCTCCGAAACCCGCCGGCACCCCGACGCTGACGCCGCCCGCCCGCACCACGGCGTCCTTCTGGACAACCGCCCGGCACGTGGGGCAGCGGCGAGCCCCCCCTGGAGCCAGGATCATGTCGGAGCAGTCGGCGCAGTAGTAGTGGCCGCACGGGAAGAGCTGCGAGCAGGCAGCAGGTGTTCAAGCAAGGGGGCTTCAGGGTTTCAGGGTTTTAGCTGGGTGGTTCGCAGGGCGGCATGGCGCCTCACCCACCATCGCCCATCCACCCGCCCATCCACGACCCGCTGCTACACCCTCGTACGTTATTCGTCTCCCGCTTTATTGCGCGGCTGCTGTGGCGACACGGTCCGGAGCTGCCCCCCTCCCGGAGCTCTCCCACCGTCCTACGTCCTTCTTGTCGTACACGTCCACACACCGAACCCGCCGCACCCGTATGTTTGTGGTCAGCGGCTCCGCGCACACGGTGCACGTAAGGCCCCCTTCATCCTCGCCGCCGCCGTCGTCGCCGCCGCCGCCCACGGCGCCCAGACCTCCCGCGCCCAGCCTGGCTTGCGCCGCCGCCACCTCAGAGGCAATCCGCGCGCGGGCAGCGGCGGCCGCCGCGGCGGCACGATCCACCGGGGCACTGCCGCCGCCGGCGGCCGGCCCTGCATCGCCCACCGGCGTCTCCGCGGCGGCTCCGGACTCAGAGCCCGTGGTTGTCACTGGCTCCGCCGCCGCCGCCGCCGCCGCTGCCTTTACTGCTACTGCCTCCGCCGCCACCGCCACTGCTGCTGCTGCCGGCGGCGCCGCCACAATCGGGTCGTCGCCTTCGGTCAGGTCCATCACGTCAACGCTTGCATCGCAGCTGTTGCCGCTACCGGCGCCCCCGCCTTGCGGCCCCTGCCACAGCTTGTGGTCGTACCCGGGAAACCACTCTGCCCAAGGGTGAAGGCACGCGAAGATGCCTGTACGGCACGCCACGCCCACGTGACCTGGCCCCGAGGGCCCTGCGCGGGCCCCCGCCGCCGCCGCCACTGCCGGCGCCGCCGCCGCCACTGCCGGCACCGACAGCAACGAGCACCCAGCTCCGTCATCCTCCGCTGCTGCGCCACCGCCACTGCCGCCATCGGCTCCGGCAGTGCTTGCCGCCCGGGTCAGTGCGCCCGCCGCCGCTGGCCCCCAGGCACCTGGCCGGGTTCGTTGCGGCTCCGGCCCGGGCTGCGACCGCTCTTCCGCTCCTCCTCCGGCCTCAGGCTCGTCTCCTCGCCGCAGCCTATTCGCCTCCAGGTACTGGTTGTGGTAGAAGGCCTTCTTGTGCCGGAGCTCCTCGCATCGCGCCTGAGGGTGGCAAGGAAGACCCGTGTGCGCGAGAAAAACGTTTAGGACAGGCGTTTGGAGAGGCATGCAACGGGCCTGAGGGTGGGACCGGTCGACAGGGGTCGGTTCGACAACGTACCATAACACGGCGTCCATAGCTCTCAACGCCATCGGGATTACAGGTCAAGATTCTAGGTGAGGCACGCAGCAACAAGACACTAGGGCACACCTTTATGTACGGCACTAGGAAGCACATTTTTGCGGAGAACCCGGGTGGGTCAAGGTGAGGAGCACGAATGCGGAGAACGGGATGGGTTACGGTGGCGCGTCCGGTGGCTACCCCGCCGCAGTACCCGCTTGCCTTAAGCTGCGACGTCTGGTTCCGGAGCTCCTCCTCGGACAGGCGCAGCAGAGGCGCCATGCCCGCCACCTGGCCCTGTGCGGCCGCCATCACCTCCGCCGTGACCAGCTGAACTTGGTGCTCCGCCACCTCCACCTTTTGATCAACGCAGGGGCCAGGAGGTGTGGTGGCATCAGGGGGGCGCGTTGCGGCGGTCTTAGGATCGACGCAGGGGCCCTTCGGCCACTGATGCGGTGGCGGTGGCGGTATAGCAGAGGAGGGTACTGATAACCTTCTTTGTTTAGAGGAATTTGGGTGAGCTTGGGAGGTGTGAGCAGGGGCAGCATATGTGCGATGTGTGAAAAAAACACTGGCCAACAAGAAGTGCCTGGCTCACCAGGAGCTCCGCCGTGTTGAGATCCTTCCAGGAGCGCAACAGCTCGATCCGCAGCCGCACCGCCTCCAGTGCGGGCAGCAGTACCTGCAGGCCGAGATCTGCGGACGATAAGGGAGACAGCGCAAGCAACGAGCAGCAGCGGCAACGGCGACGTCAGCAGGGGGCTGCCGCACAGTGTGCGGAAAACACCAGCAGTGTGCGGAAAACACCAGCAGTGTGCGGAAAACACCAGCAGTGTGCGGAAAAACACCAGCAGTGTGCGGACGAACAGACGCACGCAGACGCAATGTGCGCCGATGCCTCCATTATGGAGCTTGCGGCAGCCGTGTGTACGTATTACAGAGCAGGGCCGCGCCGTCACACACACAGGCTGTCCGGCCAGGCCGCGCGCGCCGTCCCCCCTGCCTCCTGCCCCCTGCCTCCTGCCCGATCACGGCCACGAGTTCCGGTACCGACGTTACCTCGCAGCTTGGAGGTACCGTGGACGGTGGCAGTCCTGCCTTGCTCCTGTGGCGGTCCCGGTGAGACAGGCGCGGAGGAGGTGAGGGTGGGTAATGAGGAGTTGCGGACCCGTGAGGGAAGGGGCAAGGGCCGGGTGGATGGGTGTTGACGGAAACCTCACAGACGGAACTTCAGACCCCGAGGCAGCGCGCCAGGGTCGCTTTAGTCAGGAGGGGGTGAAGAATACCAATCTTACAAGATATTTAAAGACACAAACAATATTTTACCTGTCTTTGAGGATAATAATAGATTATTATTTCTTATGGCCTTTTGAGAAAAGAAGTGGAGGTGGAGGTGGGAGCGGCGGAGCGGTGCAGGAGTGCAAGGGGTGCGGTGGTGTGACCCACGGGTCGCACCTGCAACCTGGACTCCAGCATCCGGATGGGCGGCCTCAGGTGGCGGTCGCACTGGGGCAATGCAGAAGGAGCGGACCCGTGGGGGAGGGTTTTAGGGTTTTCGTCGCCAGAGCACGAGGACATGCCCTCAGGGTGCGCACGAGGCTGGCAGCAGCGTCATCGCTTCTGCGGCCGATCCGCCCGCGCCTTGCTGTTTCGTGATTCTACCGCCCACCCACCACCAAACGGTTTTTTCTGGCATCCACGGGCCGTCCTCGAAACCCACCAGCAGCAAACGCTCCCCTTTTCAGTTTTATCTCCAGTGCGGACCCACGGGTTTCCCCTCATACCCACCAGCAGCACCGTCATGGTGTCGAAGCCGTGCATAAGGCCCCTTGCCGTCATCTCCACCGGCTGCGCCGCCGTGCTGCCCACCACAGCATGGCGCAGCAGCCCCACGGTCGGCAGGTACGACATGCACCACCCCGCCCTGGAGCCCAGGTGCGGTTCCGGAGCCGTGCTGGTGTAGCCCTCGGGGGGCACCAGCAGGTGAAGACCACCTGCGGAGAAGCGGGGCGAGCGAGGAAAGGACCATGGGCTGAGCGCGGCATGGCAGGTGCTGCGATGACGGGGGAGAAGCTGCTGCGACGTGTGCTGTCTCACGCTTAGAACAGCGTGGGCCCCCTGCTGCCGATACCGCTGCCATATTGCATCCCCGCCGCTTTCCACACCATTACCCTCACACTAGCCCCTCACCACCACCCTTACACTAGCCCCTCACCGCCGACTCACCCACGAGTATGGTCCTCCAGTCGAGCCCCGGCTCCGGCTGCTGCGGCGCACGAAGGCCGCGCTCTGCCGCGCGCAGTCGCTCCAGTGCGGTCCCCACCAGCAGCGACCCCGCCGCCGCGTCCAGCCCCACTCGCTGCCGGTTTACCGCCGCCTCCTCGGCGCTCAGCAGCGCGGTCACCTCCTTGCCCATCAGCGCCAGCGTCGCGCCGGCGGCGGCAGCGGCCTGCCGTACAGCGCGGCGTGCAGGGTTAGTTGGGTAGATCTAAACCACAACGACCACACAACCTGTACCGACGCGTGGAGCCAAAAACTCAATGGCCCCAAAAACTCAATGGGGCCAAAAATTCAATGGCGCCCCAAACTCAATGGGCCCCCCCCAGGTTGATGCGTGCACGGGCGCTGTGTTGTGTACCCAACCCCAACCCCACCTGCTGCTCCACTCGGCGCGTCGCCTCTAGCTGACGAGCCGCCCCCAGCCGGGCTTGGATGTCCTCCAGCCAGGCCCGCGGCTCCGGAACCACGCCCACTGGGAAGCCCCGGGCGACTGCGGTGTCGTACTTCTCCACCAGCTGCGCAAGTCAGGTGGAACCGGAGGCGTTACATACAGGGGCTTAGAAACCGTACACTGTCGTACACTGCCGTACAAGCATGGCACGATAGAAACGAGAACATGGAGCGAGCGAGGGTGCCCGAGCGCTGCTGCACCGAGCAGACGAACCCCGCACCACAAACACCGAACCTCTCCAACCGGCAACAAGCAACCGTAACCCTAACCGTAACCACCAGCAACGCACCTGCTTCTCCAGGCGCGCGATGGCCGTGTGGTTCCTCTCCAGCCGGTCCTTCGCTCGCTGCAGCTCCCGGTCGGCAGTCGCCCGCACATCCGTCACTCGGCTCACCACATACGCGCGCAGCTCCGCAGAACGTATGTGCGCAGCGGCGGCGACGGAGGTGGCGGCTGCCGCCGCCGCCGGCGCCGAGCTGGGACCCGCGTCGGCGCTACCTGCAGCACCGCTGCCGCTTGCGCCCGCGTCAGGTTGTGTTGGCGGTGGTGCGGCGGCGGCGCCGCCGGTGGCTATGCCAGCCGCCGCCGCTGCATGCGGGTGCGCCGCGAGCAAGTCCGCTAGCAGCTGGGAGGTGTGGGCCTGGTTGGTGGGAGCAGCAGGGGATGGTTGGCGACATGGGAAGGGATTGCGCGTCGTTAGCACGCGCGTCGGACTCGCGCCTTTCGTATGCACCCTAACGAGTGCACAACCATCACGTCAACGGTAACCACCAACCCGCCAACCGGCAACGAAACCGAAAGGCACCTGCACGAAGCGCCAGGTGCGGATGGAGGTGGCGGCGGCCTTGATGTCCTTCTCCATGTCGCCCCCGCCCGCCGCGGCGGCGGCGGCGGCAGCGGCGGCCGCCGCGGCGCCCTCCGCCGCCGTCGCCGCCTCGATGCCATTCTCGCCCACGCGCCAGCTGGTCTCCAGCAGCTCCATACTCTCGTGGAGCATGCGGTCGGCATCGGCGAACAGGACCGCTGCCGGCGCGAGAAGGAAGGGAAGGCAAGGGAGGACACGGCGAGGGTACGTTAAGGCGCCAATGCCGTCGACGGGTCTTCGTGGGGTCGCGAGCAGCGATGCTGTAGACTACAGACTGTAAACTACAGACTACAGACTGTAGGCTGTAGACTACAGACTGCTGCAACCGTTGGCTGCGGGCAGAGGGCGGCAGCCTGGCATAGCAGCAACCAAAGGCCTCGGCCCCCCTCGCTGCCCCCCACCCACCCCCATCGCATCCCCCAGACGTACCAGACGCACCCACCCCCATCGCATCCCCCAGACATGCATGCATCTCAAAACTTCTGTTTTAAACGGTTTTTTCGGACATCCACGGGTTTCCCTCGAACCCCAGACGTACCAGACGATTTGCCGCTGGAGTTGTAGCGGAAGGCCGGCACGGCTGAATCGCCGTCGGCGGCCGCGCCGCCGCCGCCGCCGCCGGCCGCCTCACCCCCCTCGCGAACGTCCGCTGCAGGCTGAGCCACAGCCGCAGCCGCAGCAGCGGCAGCCACGACCTCCCGGCTCCGGCCCTTCATGGTGCGCTTGTCGCTGTCCTGCTCCTCCGCCGCCTCGTCCGCTGCGGCCCCTCCGCCGCCCGCCGCCCTGCCACCCCCGGGCGACGCCGCCTCCTGCAGCAGCCTCCTCGCCGCGAGCGCCTTGACCTTCCGCCCGGTGGCCTCCACCCGGGACGCGAGGGCGTTGAGCGACATACACAAGTCGCGCTCGGAGCTCTGCGATTCGGGAACAGGAAGGGGAGGGCCAACAAGCGCAGTGTGTGCGCCGACGCGATGGACGGCATCGCTTCCCATCTTCCCCCTGCCTTCCACATATCCTTCCCACAGCCTTCCCTCCTTCCCACAGCCTTCTCCTTCCTTCCCTCCGTTCCCGCCTTGCTCCCATTACTTGTCAGTTACCGAAATTGTTTGGGAAATATGGCTCGCCTGCCCGCATTCGCCCAGTACCACCACCCTCTTCCCTCGGCTCCCCCTCGCCCTCCACGCCCTCCTGGATCACACAGCACGCAGCACACAGCAGCCACAGCACCCACAGCACACAGCAACCACAGCACATAGCACATACAGCACACCTGCAGGTGCAGCTGCGACTGGTCCCGCAGGCGAGCCATCACGTCGTCGATTGCCGGCAGCGGCGCCGCTCCACCAGGGTGGTGCTGCTGGTGGCCGCTGAGCGCCAGCTCCTGGCCCAGCTTCTTCCAGTAGCTGGTCAGCTTGACGTGCACGCAGGCAAGACGCAGCTGGTGCAGCTCAGCGCGCGCCACCTGCGCCAGGGTCTCGCCCCGGTCTGGCCCAGGATGAGGGTTTGGAACCCGGAGGTAAGAAGGAAGGAGGCATTGCGTGGAAACGACATTGGAGAAAAGGCCGAGAACCACTCGCGGGAGACGCAACTGAATGCAAGGCGGGGGAGGTCGCGAGGGACACCCGTGTGCGCGTAACAACCGTTTGTGACAGGCGTTTGGGGATGCATGCTGGAGGGCTTGGTTGAGGAAAGGCGGGGGAAGGGGCCCGGGGATTTTATTCGCATCGCGGCGTGGGCGGAATGTAGCGTGGAGAGGTCGTGGCGTGGTGCGTGGACTGAAGTGCTGCAGCGACGAGGCATGCAGGTTTGGCGAGCAGGACAACGGCTCGGTGGGGCCCGGTGCAGGTGAGGCTGGTGGAACCGGCAGCAGCTGCGCAGGTGGTTGACGGCAGCATCCCAACCCTACCATGGTCCCGGCGCCGTTTGTTGTTGTTGTTTTTGGGGTGCTGGGCTGCCGGGACGTCGTCGTCGTTGTTCAGGGCCTGGCTGTCCTGGTTGCTGACGCTAGGCTCGCATGTAGAGGCTCCGGCCCGCCCGTCGTTGTGGTCCTCTTCAGCAGTCAGGTCAATCACCCCTCCCTCCTGCTGCTGCTGCTGCACCCGCTGCTGCGCCTCCTGCTGCTGCTGGCTCCGCTGCCGGATCTGGTGCTGCTGGTGGGTGGTCATGTCGTTGTAGGCCTTACGCGTCTCCCCCAGGATGACGTCATAGAAGGCCTCCTCGGCGGCGGAGAACCGGAGGTGCGCTTCCTGGGCCAGGCGGCGGAGCGAGGTGCGGGGAGGAGTACGTAAGAGGCTCGAGGGAAGGGGAGGCGAGCGGTAGGCGACGGAAACACCAGGCATGTGTTCGGAGCTGCCGAGGTTCGCTGACAGGACGTGAACACAGGCCATTGCTGCAAGCAAGCGGTGTATTCCCTTCGGCCATTCTCCGTCAGCAGGGCGGCCTGCCGGCCCCCAGGCGCACTCCACCAGACCTCGTGCTCATACGGTCTCGCTACACGTGGAGGCGGAGTAACGCAGCCTACCGTGTGTCATGACACACACACACACACACGCGCACACACACCCTCTCCCGACCCCACCTGGAGCACGCGCCGAGGCAGCGGGTGGTCCTGCGCCGCCACCGCCTTGCTGTTCCGCCACATGATGGGCTTGATCAGCGCCGCCAGCCGGGAGTGGCCCTCTGCTGAGCCGGACGCGTACGGCTCGGAGATCAGGCGCCTGCCGTACAGCGACAGCGTTCGGGGTCAACAATGTGTGTGTGACGGGGGGGCACGTCGGGGGCATCCTAGGCACCCCTGCACTTACTTGAAAACCGCAGAGTCGTCGTACGGCGTGTACTGCAGGATCCGGAGCAGGCCCAGGATGTCCTGCAGGCCGCCGGCGCCGATGGGCGTCCCGGTGACGCACCACCTGGGGGTGGGTCGGTGGGTCGGTGGGTCGGTGGGTGCGCGAGAAGAAACGATGGCTGCGGTCAGAGGGTACCTGCAAAACCGCGATTGACCCCCACCAGCTGTGTCACCCCCCCCTACCCCCACCAGCTGTGTCACCCCCCTCCCTACCCCCACCAGCTGTATCACCCCCCCCCTACCCCCACCAGCTCTGTCACCCCCCCCCCTACCCCCACCAGCTCTGTCACCCCCCTCCCTAGCCCCACCAGCTCTGTCAACCCCCTCCCTACCCCCACCAGCTCTGTCACCCCCCTCCCTACCCCCACCAGCTCTGTCACCCCCCCCCCTACCCCCACCAGCTGTGTCACCCCCCTCCCTATCCCCACCAGCTGTGTCACCCCCCCCCTACCCCCACCAGCTGTGTCACCCCCCTCCCTACCCCCACCAGCTGTGTCACCCCCCTCCCTACCCCCACCAGCTGTGTCACCCCCCTCCCTACCCCCACCAGCTGTGTCACCCCCCTCCCTACCCCCACCAGCTGTGTCACCCCCCTCCCTACCCCCACCAGCTGTGTCACCTCCCTCCCTACCCCCACCAGCTGTGTCACCCCCCTCCCTACCCACACCAGCTGTGTCAACCCCCTCCCTATTCCCACCAGCTGTGTCACGGCCCCCCCCCCTACCCCTGCCCGCCCCAACGCGCCCACCGGTGCGACGCCTCAATTCGGGAGGCCATCAGCGCCACATTGGAGTACGAGCCGCCCACCATCTGAGCCTCGTCGAGCACCAACCGGTGCCAACAGATCTGCAGCCGCATCGGCAGCAGCAGCAGCGGCAGCAGCAGCAGGAGGGGAAGACACGCAGCGGAATTGGCGGGACGGGGGCGGGGCACAATGGATAGGTGGCCGCAAAGGCCGGTGATGTGCGACGAGGCTCGTGGTGGGGAGGCGGCCGCGAGGAGCGGGAGGTTCAACACATCAACAGCCCGTAGCTAGACTATGAACAGTAGGGGAACCCTATTAACCCACAAATCCATGTTGCCCTAACGGGTATATGGCGGGTGTTTGGCTTACCTACCCACCCACTGCTGGCCCCGGTGCCCCGCCCACCTGCAGCAGCGGTGACTCCGGCACGCTATACTTCTTCTCGTGCCTCAACCCCGACAACACCCGGTTGCTGGGGCTGTAGTGCACCTCCTCCTTCAGGACCTGGCGGCGGGAGGACCGGGCACAGAGGACGGAGGACAGAAGTTAAAGAGGCGCCAGGTGGATCCAGGACAGAGGACGGAGGACGCAAGTTGGAGTTTCCCACGTGCAGGAGCGGCTAAGGGTGCCTCGCATTCCAAGCCAGCCGTGGCTAGAAGAAGGCCGGAGGCGCCAACTCCGCCCGCTTGGCCACCCTCGGAGCCCACCAAACCCGGCCTGGCACCCCAGCGGCTCCCTCCTGCGCCAACGCCCGCCATAATGCCCGCCATACCGCCCACCGACGCCCGTCGTACCGAATACGTCGTCAACACCACGTCAGCGGTCAGCAGCTCCTCCACCGCCGCCGCCGCCTCCTGCTCCGGGTCGCAGCTAGGGGGGCATAGCGCCGTGCCCGCGAACATGGCCGCCACGTACTCCCGCTGGAAGATCTCCATCCGGCTGGGGATGGCCACGGCCGCCCGGGCCCCGGCAGCGTCCGTGTCCATCGCAGCAACGCCACCGGAGGGGCCCGCGCCGCCGCCACTGACGGCGGCGGCGTCAGCGGCGACGGTTGCGCCAGCGGCGGCGGCGGCGTCAGCGGCGGCGGTGACGGTGGGCGCGCCCGAGGGACCCGCCGCCGCCGAGCTAGACGCCCCAGTGGCACCCGCTGCTGCTGCTGCTGCTGCCTCCTTCATCCACGGCGGCAGCTTCAATTTGAGAGTGCGCCGGGGCGTGGAGGACGGCCCCTTGTCGTCGCTGCTCTTGTCCCCCGCCGCCGCCTTGTCGGTGTCGCTGCCCAATCGCCCTGCGGACGGCCCGCCGGCGGCGCCGGCGCCGGCGCCGTCAGGCGCCGGCTGTTGCCGCCCGGGGACACCCTCCGTCCGACCTCTTCCACCGAGACCATTGCCGCCCGCTATGGTAGCCTCAGCCCCAGCCCCAGCCTCAGCCCCAGCGTCAGCGTACATCTCGTCGTCGTCACCGTCGTCTTCGTCGTCGTCATCCCTTTTGGGGCCGCCACTGGCCCGCGGGCGCACCCGGCGGCGAGCCGAGCCGCCAGCCTGGCCCGACTCACGGGCCCGTTTCCGCTCCTGGCCCGCCGCGCGCTTCGCGGCGCGCGCCGCCGCCCGCTCAGCGAGCTGCTGCGCCCGCGCCTGCCGCTTCAGCTCCTTGGACCTGTGGGCTTCCTCCCGCACTTGCTGCTTGGCCGTCCTACAAGCGGTCGCGTGCGGTCGGGTGAGCGCGGAAACACAATAAAATGCATCCCCGATGCGAGGTAGTGAACGAGTCTCAACACGCGAGACGGACGCTGCGCGATGCCATGGTTGCGTGGCCTGGCACGATGCGTCGGGCAAGGTGCTTCGAAGAGAACCACCGGCTCCGGAACCCAAGCGGGGAGCCGCCTAGCTGCAAAGGCGAATGCTTGGCTGCGTGCCGGGATAGGTTGCGCTCCCGTGTGCGCTCCTCCTCCCCTCCCCCGTTCACGTAAGTCCACCCGCACGCTGCTGCCGCTGGCCGGCAGTGCCGCCACTCACTTTATCTGCTCCTTCTCCTTCTCCTCGGACTGCTGGCGGTGCCACCGGAGGCCGTCGTACACGTACACCTGGGCGCATGCGTGTGAACGCGAAGGTGGGCCAGGTAGGCGTTTACCGGTAGCACGGGGATTGCCAAATGACTGCCCAGCAAGGACTCATTCAGGTACCCGTGTCACATCCTGCCACCCTGCCACCCTGCACCTCCCACATCGCACCGCGCCACCATGCACTCCCCCCCGACCCCCTTCCTCCCGCGGCACTCCTCCCATGGAGTCGACCGACCCACGGGTCTCCTCTCACCCCCCTCACCTTCAGGTCGCTGTGCCTGCTGATTTCGAAGGACCACTGCTGCAGGATCGACGGCGGCGTCACGATCAGTGCGGGGCCCCGCCGCCGGCCGCTGCTGACCTTATCACCCCGCACCAGGCAGCCGCCGCCGCCGCCGCCGCCGCCGCCGCCGCCGCCGCCGCCGCCGCCGCCGCCGCCGCTCGCACCCGCACCTCCAGCCGCCGCCGCAGCGGTGCCAGCCGCTGGTGCCCCCGGAGCCCCTGCCGGCCGCGCCTGCAGTTGCGGCGGCTGCGGCAGTGGCGGCGCCGGCCTAGCCAGCATGAGCGCAATCACCTCAACGGTCTTGCCCAGCCCCATCTCATCCGCGAGGATACCCACATGCTGCCGCGGCGGTGGTGGAGGAGCCTCCCTCCGCAGTCCCCCCCCCGGGTAGGGGTTGACCCAGAGCTCCTCGCCGCTGAGCAGCTCCATTCGCCGCCAGAAGAGGTCCTGAGACGCGAAGTCGCCCATGTGCGCGGCGGCGGCGGCGGCGGCGGCCTGTTCCGCCGCCGCAGCGTCGTCGCCGGACGCCTGCCGTGGTTGCTGAGAGGCGGCTCCAGGGGCGGCGGACGTTGCCGATGGCGCGTCTCCCGACGTGGCGGCGGACGAGGGCGTTGCTATGGCTGTACACTCGGCTGTACACTCGGCTGCTGCCGGTGCTGCTGCTGGCGGCGCCGGCCTCCCGCTACTGCTGTCGCTGTTGTTGCTGTTGTTGCTGCTGTGTGGGTTGGGTTTCGAGAGCTCCGGCTGCGTCTCGCGCCAGACCATCCACGACAGGCCGCGGCGCTGGTATGGGTACAAGTCGCACTTGAGACCTGTGAGCGCACGTGTCAGGAGCGTCGAGAGGGTCGTGGAGACACGTGTCGGAGCGTGAGGAGGGACGTGGAGGCACGGGTCGGAGCGTGTGCGTGTGCGTGTGGACAGCGGACATACCGACACCGGATTCTCGCCCCGTTCCCCGACCACGGGCTTCCTTTCCGACCTACCCGGCGGGTTGGGGTGCGTGCTGCGCCAGTCGAGGGGAGCCACTATGTCGAACACCTCGTCACGCACATCGCTATAGTGCTGCTGCTCCGGGTGAAGGTCCGGGTCGAGGTCGAGGTCGGGCTCTCCATGTGCTGCGTCTGCGTGTGAGGTTGGGGCTCCGCTGCCGGCGCCGCCGCGAGCGCCAGTCGACGTCGACGGCCCGGCGTCGTCGTGCGATGACGCGTCCTGGACTGCGTCTCCGAAACCATCACCCGGTCACACGGTCGCGACGGCAGGGGAGGAATAAGTTCGGCTGCAGGGCACGCATGCATGCATGCAAGGACCATGATATGACCACGTGTGTGTGTTTCGAATTATCATCACTGACCACCGAGACCACCTAGGCCACCCACCTAGACCATTTAGGCACACTGGCCGTGATGCCGGCCCCCGACCCTCCCGACCTAAACGTTTTTTTCTGACATCCACGGGTCTTCCTCGAAACCCTACCTGTGCCGCGCCGCTCCTCCATCAGCGTCACAACGTCCATCAGCGCCTCCGCCGCCGCAAAGGCGGCGGCCGCGGCCGGGGCGTGGTCACTCAGGAGCGCCGCCACGCGCGAGGCCTGCTCCGGAACCACAACGGAAAAAGCCTCCGGCAACAGCCGCACCGCCGCCCTCACCGCCAACACCCCCGACCCGGAAGACTCCACCGACACCACCTGCGGGGAGTGGTGTCGGTTCGGGGCAACAGCATGCACAAATCAGTGGTGGTGGTTGGCTGCCGCCCGGCTTGGACGGGTGGCGGGCAGCTTAGCTAGAGTCCAGCCATCGGGGCCCGCGAATGCGACCCTTGGGGGTCGTGATGATTGGGTACCACAAGGTCCGTGGGACCAGGGCACCATTGGCGCATCCGCTCGCATTGCGCCGGTCAAAACGTCGAGAAGCTTCGCTCGTTCGTGTTGCAACACGCTAAGGCGTCCGTACCCACCCGCGTTTCCGCCAGGCCCGCGGCCAGGACCAACAGCAGCTGGCCAACGGGATTCGCCACGCCGACACCATTCTGCGGCAGCTGCGAATCGCGGTTGGTGAGCTGCCGGTCGACTGTGGCCAGCACCTGGGGGTCGTCCTCGGCGTCCTGTGGGTTCCAAACGTGTGGAGAAGGGTGGCAACTGCGGATGAGTGCTTGGCTCCAGGGGGCGCGTCGTCGAGGCCTTGGGTGGATGGAAGCGCTCTGGGTATGCTGCAGTCGGCGGGCGGTGTCAGCCGACGGCAACGCGCGGCGAGTGTCTTTGGATCATTATTCAATCTGTTTGTTGCGGATGACTACCCCCGGTTGCGCGTTATGAGACGACCGCTCGCTCCCGTGCCACAACCCTCAGCGTCGCGCACTGGCCAACAGCTCCAGAGCTGAACCGACCTGCTGCCTCCAGACGAGTTGCAATATTGCTCGTCTTCCTTGGCCTTTCAGTTGCAGTTCCAGCTCTGGCACGCTCACCCGACGGCTTCAATCGTCATGACGCGGGTCACAGATTTAGCGAAACATATGTTCGCAGAGTCAACTTCGATAGTCAAACGCGATGATGACAGCAGCTGTGAAACGATATTCCACACGAGTTGAGCGTACCTGCCTACGTCGCCTTTCGCCAAAAAGACGCACTCGCCAAGCTCCATCGCGGCGTGCGCGCTGTAAGTCACTATGGCCAATATGCAAGCCAATTGCGGCTCATTCGTAGGAAAGTGGGCTTTCGGTTACTAGTCACTTACTAGCCACACTAGCCACTCGCGTAGTCAGTCGGCTCTGGTCGGCTAGGTAAGTCAGGCCGAGTTCTCCCATAGGATAGTAGGGGCCCACGCACTCTATTTCAATTCAAACGCAAGGAAGAATGAACTGTTGGGTCACTGGTGAGCGATGTGGGTTTCCCCACGGCACAGCATGGCGCAACCATTCATGCACGGCACAGCGCATCCTGTTGTACGGAGGGCCAAATGGACAGATGCTGCTTTTGTTTACCCTATAAATTGCAATTTTAGGTTTTGCAAAACAGACAGAGATGGAAGACAAGTAGGAGCACTTGCTACGCGGCGCTGCCAGCTCCTGCCGCGCGGGCCTCTGCGGGCCTCTGCGGGCCACTGCTGTCCACTGCTGTCCTGTCGAATCCTAACACTGGACGACCAAACGTCCACATAACGCCATATGTTATGCCCTGGTAGTCACACGGGGCTCAATTGAAAGAGAAACAGTACGCACGTTCTTCCAGAAGAGCCAGAATACTGGGGACGTAGCAACCTCCTTGGCGAAGCCTGGCGGCATGAGGCGACGTTGGGAGAAGGTTTACCATAAGAGCTACTAGGCAATTTGAAAAGGCTCAATGCAATCGCAAATGCCGTCATGGAACAGCACTTCACAGCATTTCACTCAACCCAAGCCTACTCGAGGAATCCTGTGATACGTGCCATCCAGGACCAACCGCACGGTTAGCTCCCTCATAGACCAGTTGTGGTACCCTTAGAAGCCAACTTCGGCATAGTAGTAATGGGCGGGAAATTGGGTTAGGAGTGTTGGGCGGGGAGTTGGGTATAATTCAGAGGGCTTGAGCCGGATCGACCCAGATCGAGCCCGCCCCTTGTCGTGCCTGCCCGCCAAGCCTGCAGACACGACGGACGGAGGCTGCCAGCCAGTCGGATGATGCAAAGTGTGGCAAAATATTACAATCACCTTGCACGTGGACTGTTGCCTTGCTTGGGCTCAGCAAGGCCCAGCACATTTAAGTCGTACGCAAGGCCGACTAAGAAGCTTCCACTGGACCTTCAGTGACATGAACATCGCATGCCATACTTTGCTTTTAAGTCTTGCGCTTTCTCCTCCTACCTGTGCCGTATGCTGCCGTTCTGTTTCGCGACTCCTGCTTTCGCGCCGGACCTTCAATCTGCGCTGCAACGCGCGCGATGCTTTGTCATCGGCCAGGAAATCGGCAAGGGTAGCAATGGCAGGTTAGGATAATTAATTTGTCGCTAGGCCGGGCTGGGCTCGTGGCATACCGCGGTCACAGCCCAGCACTTGACCGCGCCACTTCTTCGCATCTGCATGCTCAACCGTCGCAGCCAGCATACCCTCCCAGAGTCTGGGTACTTGTCACACATCCAGAATCTTCATCAGCCCCCAGCTCATACTTCCTCTCCCCGACCCCCTCACTCCCGCCCTAGTGCAGTGTGTTCCAGGCGCTGTGCCCCGCCACCCAGGGACACTTCGCCATCAAGCGAGTTGCGCTGCCAGCGGCAGCGGCGTTGGAGCAACGGCTGGACATTCTGCAGGTGCTGCGCCCTCTGGGCTGGGTGTAACATTGCAAGGTGTGCGAACGCAACCTATTACTCTTACCTCCCCAACCCCGCGTTGCCGTCTCCGAACCTCAACTTACACGGCGTCGCATAACTACCGACCAGCGAGTCGCACGTGAGGCCGCAGCAGCTCAGGCGCTGTCGGCGCAGGGCTCCTACCCCGATGGCGTCGTACGGCACTTTGCGTGCGTGTACGACAGTTGTGAGGACACGATTCTCGTCGTGATGCAAGTGAGCTGAGCTCGGGGGGTTGGGGATGCGTATGCTGTGGGAGCAGGCGGAAGGCAGCGCTGCTGTCCGTCATCCGACCAACAACGCAGTTTTGCACATGCCCGAGCTCCGCTACTTTGCTCCTCGGCTCGTGTTCGTCTTTGCCTTCGCCTTGCCCACGTGACTTACCTTCTTCCCGTCCTGTCACGGCCCGCCAATGCAGCTGTGCCGCGGCCCTTGCCTTGCGGAGCTCCGGAGGAAGGAGGCCTCGGGACGGTTACCAGAGGTAGGGTTTGTAAGGAAAGCCCGTGGACTAGGAAGCCAGAGGGAGGGGAGGCTGGTGCACCGTGGTGCGCCACCGTTGCCATGCACCTACCTGAGCTCCCTGGGCTAAATGCCCATCCCGATGGTGTGACCAACGGATCAACCCGCTCTACTCAGTTCCATTGGGCCCTCCTAACGGACGCCGTACTACCGGTTAAACCCCCACGAAGGTGCCGTCCCACGAGTTTCCTCTCATGTCCCCCGCTAATGAGCATACGGATGACCGTGGGGACCATTCCGGACATGTGCAGGCTCGTGTCCGGCGCATCGTTTCCTCTGTCGCGGATGCCCTGGGCCACTTGCACTCCGCCGGACTGCTCTGCGTGGACCTCAAGGTGCGGCCCTCAATGCGGCCCGTGCGGGCGCTGTCACTCCAGGAGGGGACTCCAGCCCCCAACCAGCAACAGCCGGCGTGGATGCCCTACCAGCACTGATCCCCAGCATCCGCCAAGGCCCGCGCTCCGACGTCTTGATTGTTCGATTCTCATAGGTTTGCTGTTTCCAACCTCGGACGGACTTATGTGCACTGTTTGCGGCCCCCAACCTCCAACGGACTGACCTGCACGAACGTACGCTAATCGCAGCCTTTGTGTGTGGTGTCGTATTTGTTGCAGGCGGAAAACGTTGTCCTGGACTCCAGGGAGGAGGTGTGTGACACATGTGGTAGGCCTCAAGGGCCCAGCAGTGGATTGCCAACGCTTGAGCAGTACGGTGGTGTCCGCGGTGCAGATGTTAGAAGTGCGAATCCGCGAAGTCGCAGCGTTAAAGACCGTGCCGATTTGCTTTTGTCCCTGCAGGTTCCTGACCAGGTGGTGCTGCTGGATTTTGACCTCTGTCGGGACCTGCCAGGCTGCAGTCATGTCGAGGCAGCGGTCGCAGCGGCTCGCCAGTGGGCGGTAGCAGGCGGCGGCAGCGCGCGGCCGGGCACAACTGCCGCCGATCCGCAGCGCTCCAGGGAGGAGTCCGATCGGATCTGGGGCACCGCCGAGTACATCGCGTACGAAGTCCTGCAGGCGAGTGCTGGTTAGGCCCATTTTACCCGCTTTTGCGGGCACTGGCTCGATCGCAAGATCGGTGTCCTGCACGCTGGGATAGGTGTCTTGCGTGACCCTGCAGCTGCCACAACCTCGGCAGGGGCCTCGGCAGGGACCATGATGGGCATGTGGCTACAGTAATAGCACTCATCGCAGCCCCGCTGCCGCGGCCTGCAGGGCGGTGCGGCGGCGTACTCGCCCGCCAGCGACTGGTGGGCCCTGGGCGTGTTGGCGTACGAGCTGCTGTACGGCAGGCCGCCCTGGAGTGGTCACAACCTGGAGGCACTCCTGCAGCGCATGAGTAATTTCTCGCCGGCTTTCCCCGGGCCCGATGAGGGGGGCCCACAGGTGCGCGGCGGGGCGGGGCGGGGCCAGCGGGATTGGCTCGGGTTGGGAAATAAGGGATTGGCGATGTACATGGCAATGGTACGGTTGTGCAGGGTCTGGTGGTTAGGCTCTGTGGCGTACTCTGCAGAGCCCGCGTCATTGTTATCGTTAGGAAGCAAATAGTACTTTGCACATGCTTAAGTCATTCTGCGTCGGCCTGGAGCCTTGATACCGTAATATCGTCGAACATGACGAGGATTGCTCGGTATCCAAGAGAAGGCCCCTGCCACGAAGGGGTGATTGCATATTATCATCTATACTGCATGAAATCGTGAGTTGCATGACCCTGAGCTGGCATTTGTCTATTACCAGCGATATGCCCCCATGGCTGGCTGCAGGTGAGCCACAACATGCAGCAGCTCGTTCGCTCGCTGCTGCGTCACCGGCCCGACGTGCGGTTGGGAAGCAAGGGCGGCGCACAGGAGGTGCTGGGGCATGCGGCGCTCGCATGAATGAGGAGTACTGTCGTTGAGGCTGCGCACCGTTGAGGCTGCAGGGTACTGCAGAGACCGCACGTGGAGTCCGTGCCATAACCTACTTATTTATTGATGTTCGGCAGGGTTTATCTGCATGGATTTATTTATCGCAATGTGACCTGCAATCCCGGAAGCTGTCTAGCAGTGTAGGGGCTACCTCGCTACCTGTGCCGGTTGTTGGCAGTGTCGTACGTTTACATTAGTAAAGTATTTGCGATGGCTGACCTAAACATAAATGCAAATATTTGCAGGAATGCGGCTGAACGTATTTTGGTGCGCGTTTATAAGGATTTGGCACTACCGGTATATAGCTGACGGTTTCGTGTTCACACTTTAATCCATGCACCACAACTATACCGCATCCCATTCCTTTCCTCACACAAAGCTCACTGCATTCAATATTAATTAGTATTGCCGTGGCTTAGGGTCCTATTCCATAGCCCGCGCGCCCAGATGGTACCTAGTCAGTGCGAACGTAATGCCTGTGCCACCTGATGCCATATTTTCTCCATGTCCCGGTCGTCGAACCGTGGACCTAGAGCGGATATCGCTCTACTCCGCAAGCTTAAGGCCGACCCGAACTTTTCACCGTCATCACTTCTTAATGCCGGGCCGAATTTTTTGGACAAAGCCAATAAGCTTAAAGGCTTTGTGTCTGAGCAGCGTGGCAAGCTAGGAGCGTCGGCGGCTAAGACGGAATGGCTTCTTGCATACCAACATCTTCAGGTGCCGTGACGTGTCATGTGCCGATTGACATAGCAATCATTTAGGAACAATCCAGCAGCTCGCCCTGCTGCTTATGGCAAAGCATCATGTTGGCTGTCCGTTGACTCCGTTTCGCGCATGTTAGCGCAAACAGTGTCGACCCGTACCTGAACACACAACGACCTATCCTACACCATAGGGCGATCAAGACGACGCTGAAAGGGAGCTTACGACATGTTTACAGCTGCTCGCCGACTTCCCGGGCACCGAGCTGCGGGAGGTCGCGGAGGCGTCCTCAACCCTCTACTCACAAGCGGAGGCATGCCGCGCGGAGCGCATGCGCTTACGGTCGCAGGTCAAAAGCCTCTCTTCCGTGCACGGCAGCTTCAAGGCCTATGGCGCTCCCTCGCAGTTCACAAAGGAGGCTCGCGCGCTCAAGGTCGGTCGCCCAGCTGCCGGCGGGATGCCTACAGCCCTGACCTACGGCGCAAATCCCTCGGGATGGCGGGAAATGATGGCGGGGATGGGGGGAGGGTCGGAACGGGGCCGTAACCCGAAGCACACGGCCTCCCTGGACCGGGTCTTCAGGCTGGCAGGCGCTGTGTTATTGTTGAGTCGCTCAGGTGCTGGCGGTTAGAATGACCGGTCCTTGGGGCAAGGCAGGATAAAGGCCCCCCCCACGGCCCCGCACTGCGCCGTACCGTAGGGTGAGATGTCCGCGACGGCCAAGGAGATGGAGGATGCTCTGGCGCAGCTGACGGAGTGAGTGGGGCGGGGCGGGGGCAGTCAGTGCGAGCCCAGCGCGGCCGCCTGACCTTCCACTGCGCTTGGCACCCGCCGGGCCTTGAACCGCGACGCGCGTGCCTCCTGGAACCGCGACGTGCGCGTTTCATAACTCTCGGCACGTCCACCCGCTACCCCTCAACGCACCCCGGACACCAGCCTGGCCCCGTTACGGGCTACTGTTGTGTTACTGTGGATAGGAAGTGCCGGTGTCGCCTAATGCACGCCCCAGCGGGTGCGCGTTGCCCGTTAAGCTTTTGTGTGCCCCCGGCCCCTCCTGCAGGCGAGTGGTGGCACTGACGGCAGATCTCCGCGACTCGTGGCCCTCGGCGCTCGCGGGGGCGGGCGCCGCCGCGGAGGGCCTGGCGGCGGCGATGATGGGCGGCGGCGCTGCTGACGTGTCGATCAGCCTGCCGGGCAGCAGCCGGGCGGAGGATTGCGAGGAGCTGGAGCGTATGATGGCCAGGTGGGGGCAAGGGTGCGGAACACGGGCAGGCCATCGGATCCACACGGGCAGGCCATCGGATCCACACGGGCAGGCCATCGGATCCACACGGGCAGGCCATCGGGCCCTGCTTTATGGCGCATCTAGATGTCGTACTGCCGTACACGCGCCCCGCCTACGCGTGGCAGGTACCCGCTGGCGTCCTCGGACATCAAGGAGCGCATCCGGGAGGTGTTTGCGGCGCTGCAGGTGGGGGGGGAGGGGAGGGGAGGGGAGGGGAGGGGAGGGGAGCGGCGTACCCTGCCATAAACCAGCCGCAGGGGCAGGACGGGAAACGGCATGTCCTACCCTAACCCACGGGTTTCCTCTTATACGCCAGCCGCAGCAGAGCCGCTTCTCGCTGCTGCCTAATTCCACAGCTGCCCCCCTGGGGCGCCCTTCGCGCCGTGTCGAATTGCGGGTACCAAATCCTAAAACCCTGAAGCACAAGGCACCCGCCTGGCCTCCCTCGCCCCATGCCTCCCCTGCCTCTCGCCCTGCTCCCGGCCTGTCCCTGTAAAGAAGTGGCTGCTATCTGTCCGTCCGTCCCCCCGCCGACTCCACAGGAGAAGTACTTCGAGCGGTTGGAGACCTGGCGCATGGAGGCGGACCACGCAGCCAGGGAGCTGTCCGCCCGACCCGCGGGTCCCTCCGCCTCACTAGCGTACCTGCCCCGCAGGACTCACCAGGCGGGGACAGCACCCCAGCCGCAGCCCGCCACTCGCACACAGCCGACCGGGCCAGCACCAGCAGCGGCACCGGGCGCCGGGCGCACGGCGGCGGGGCGGGGCGGTCGGGGCGCTGCGGGGGCTGCGCCCTCTGCCGCAGGAGCCAGTGCGGGCTCGCCAGGTCAGCCGGCGGCGGCGGGCAGGGGAGCGTTGCGGGGCCACCAGCCGCCTCCAGCTGTTGCGGTGGGGCCGAAGAGGGAGTCGTTGACGGGCGCGGCGGAGGGCGGCGGCGACGGGCCGTTGACTCCAGGGGGGCGGCCTGCATCGTTCATGGGCCCCGGCGGCGTGTGGGCGTTCGGCGGCTGCGGCGGCTGGTCTCCTGAGGAGCATTCGGCGTTCGTGCGGCACCGGGACCGGTTGTTCAAGGAGGGCGGCCAGGGCCCCAAGTAAGCAGTGAGGGCGGCTGTTGATGCTTGCGCTGGGGGGAGGAGCCGCGACAGTGGGGTCACACGTGCGGATACCAGAGGGGGAACGCACCCTGCGCGGACAGCTGGCACCTAGCCACCCGGCTGCCCTAAACCCTAGCCAGACGCTAACACCAGCCACCTGCCTTGGTGTTGGGCAGGGCACGACCCTGCCTAAGGCATATTTGCCTAAGTCTTACGTTGCACACCCACGGGCACGCCAACACTTGGTTTCCTCTCATATCCACCTGCCCGCCCTATTCCCGGTCGCTGTCCTCAGGCCCAGCAGCCGTGAGGCCATTATGGCCCGCATAGCCACCCTGCTGCCTGGCGGCCGCACCACCGCTGACGTCATGGCGCACGACGACTGGACCACGGCGGCTCGGATGCTGGGTCGCAAGCGGAAGGATCTGGCGGAGGGGTGGGACAGGGAGCGGCGGCAGTTCCTGGAGGACAGCAGCAGCTTCCTGCAGGTGGGGCGAAGTCGGGGATTGGGGTTGAGGTTGGACACGGTAGACCGGGCTTTCGCGCCTGTAGATGTGTCACGCTCCGGAACCGAATACGGGGCTGTTAACCGCAATCGCAAACCGATCTGCCTGCTGCCGTCGCGACCGCAGGAGAGCGAGACGACGTTCCTGGTGCAGGCGGAGGAGGCGGCCGACAGGTGGGCGGGCTTGTCGGGGAGGGCGGGGAAGTTGTGGAGTGCCGTATCCGTCGTACAAGGTCTGCTTGTAGCGGGTTGCGCCTCCCAGCCGGCCATACCGCGTCACGTTGTGTCGTTGGGCGGGCGTCAGGTCGCTCCTGCCCTTACGGGGGTCCTCCACTGACCGCAAACTGCGACCCATGGGTGCGCAGGCTGGTGGCGGAGCTGCTCCGCGAGCGGGCGCGAGATGAGCTGCAGGTGAGCTTGGCTGGCGGGGGCTGGACGCAGCTGGCGACGGCTGGAGGCAGCTGGGGGCATGAGCCGAGGGCGCGGGTTGTGTCGCGTGCTGGGTTCCTAGCGCCTCCCACGA
This sequence comes from Yamagishiella unicocca, assembly GCA_003116995.1. NCBI lineage: Eukaryota > Viridiplantae > Chlorophyta > Chlorophyceae > Chlamydomonadales > Volvocaceae > Yamagishiella > Yamagishiella unicocca. The sequence continues at coordinate 2,993,552 of BDSL01000002.1, forward strand.
ACCGCTCCGCCCCATCCACATCCCAACTCGATCAAGCGCACTACCTCCACCACCACCACCGCCGCCACTACCAACACCAAAACCACCACCAAAACCACTACCACCACTACCACCACCACTACGAACACCAACACCAACACCACTACCAACACCAACACCACAAGCACCGCCAGCACCGCGGCGAGAAGCTCATCGCTGCGGTGTGCACCTCGACAACCAACCCTATACCACCGGAAGCATGGGAATCGTGGTGCGGTCTTACCGTGCCGGTGTGTCGTCAAATCCCCCGTCGTCGGCGCACCGCAGGAGCTTCGCGCGGAGCGAGCACACGACGAGGAGGTGGCGGCGGCGGAGCGGGGGGCACTGGAGGCGGCGGAGGCGGAGGCGAGGATCCTCTCTGAGGCCCGGGAGCGGCAGGACCGGGCGGTCAAGAAGGACATGATCGCTGCGTACAGGTGGGGCATCAGAGAGAAACCCGTGTGTACAGATGAGGGCGGAGCTGGCGTCTTGCTGCGATTGGTGTCCTGGTGCTGTTGGTGTTGGAAGCCGAGCGCCCTCCGACTCAGCGCCGTCAACGTCCCTTGGGGAGAGGGTATACGCTCGTGGATGCACACGTCCTTGCGGCCAGGAAGATGGCTTGTACGTGTGCGCTTCGCTGCGCTGTGTTGCGCTTCGCTGCGCTGTGTTGCGCTGTGCTGGCCGGCACCAAGGGCGAACGCCGCTCGGTTTCGGTGCGCTCGTTTCCGTACCCTGCTGCGGTTCTTTTGCGCTGCGCCGCCGCCCCTCACGCTTCCTTCCTATACGCTATCCCTTAGAGCCGAGCTGGAGAGGCAGCAGGCGGAGGTCGACGCGGCCGCCGCGGAGGCGGAGCGCGAGGCGGCCCTCGTCGCGGAGACCCAGGCCGTGTACAACCGCGAGCGGGTGGAGGTGCGGCACACGGAGTACCTGGAGCGGCAGGAACAAGTCAAGGTACCACGGGGGGCGGGTCCTTAGGGTCGTTAGGGTCTGTCCTCTGTAGGGATCTCGGGAACTCGGGATGCCAGCCAGGTGGCGCCTTGGGGGGGCCCTGCGCTTTACACTTTACAAGCACCCACCCCTAGCCCAACATGCCGCCGCTGTCCCCTCCCTTGTCCGCTCCCAGGAGCGGCAGGAGGCCGCCGAGGCGGAGGTGGAGGCCCGGGAGGCCCGCCTGGAGCGGCTCCGCGCGCTGGTGGCGCCCCATGTGGAGGCGGATCCGGAGCGCCTGCTGGCGCCCACGGTGGCCAGTGCCGCCACGATGGACAAGTCCGAGGGCGCCTTCCACCCGGTCAACGGATACACCACCGACCAGGTGGTCAAGGATCAGCGCTTCAAGGTGCGCCGGTTCCGAGGGGTGGGGAAGAGCCGGTGCATAGACATGGGTAGCTTGGAGGAGAGTTGGAGGTTAAGGGTGGTCTGATGGGGGAGCTGCGGGTGTCAGGACGGGTGTATGGGACGGAAGGAAGGACTGTGTGGGGGGGGGGTGCAAGGAAAACCCGTGTACGAAGAAAAACTGTTTGTGTGCGGGTGGAAGGGGGCGACAGCGGTTGGGAGGAGTGGAGGGGCTTGGGCGGTACTTACCGTGGGTTACAGAGAGGGAGCGAGCTGTTACACCGTGCAGTCCGCGGCGTACTTTCGAGACGTGAGGGGTACCTCCTGCCGGCCGCCTCTCCCTATCTGCGTGCCTCTCCGTTGCGCAGGTGATGGAGGCGCTGTCCGCCGTGGGGCTGCAGCAGACCACCTACGGCAGGAAAGCCATTGCGGCAGCCCGGCCGGCGCAGGCCACCCGGCCCGACAACTTCACTTCGGAGCAGCGGGAAGCGATGATGAAGCGATGAAACGCACGAGCAGGACGAGTTGAGGTTGACACCGGGCGCGTACAGCCAGGCGGCGCTGGACAGCAGGCGACGTGTTGCAGCCACCGTTGCCGTGCAGCGCAGTGCCGCCTCCGTACGGCCAGGCGCGTGGCATTGCAAAAGTGCGTTTTGGTGGCAGGCAAATATGCGGGGGGGAGGCGGAAGAGCCCTAAAACCCTGACCATGGTGCCGGTATTCACGTTGTTTATGTGTACATTGGACGGCGTTGGTGGCAGTGCTGACACGTGACGTGCTTTTTACGATGCTCCGGGTCACACTGGTGAATCCTGGCGCCTAGCTCCGAACCTGGGGCGTACGTGAGGGTCACTCGGGCAACCTGAGTGAAGGCGGGGGGGTCTACGGGAAGGGAAGCAGGCTACATGGCTTGGTTTCGGCGAGCAGGAAGGCTGTGGCGCTGTCGTTGCCAGGAGAGCTGGAAGGGCTGTCGCGGGTTGATCCGTGCGCCATGAGGGTGACATGAGAATCCGAGTTGTGTGTACTGTGCTGCATCAACCAGCACGACAGGCAGGGGAGACGTTGGGTATTATGCGCGACTGCAGATCGCGGAGCCAGAAAAGAGGCGTGCCAGAGCGCTGCGCCTCAAATAAGGCAGGGTATTGCATACACCGGACAGCTCAACATCCAACTAGATCGAGCTGTGGCCGTGATTGCAGAGCTGGGGCCGTGATTGCACGGTGCTGCTCGCTGACATCCTGCCATACACAACTACAGTACTGCATGACAACAAAACCCACTGGTCTCGCGAACATCAAGCTAAAGGACGGGCTGCTTGTCGGACAATAGATATTAACTTTTGCTGGCTGGGACGGTGCTCAGTCAAAGAGTGTCACAATCAGCATTAACCGAAAACATAACTGTAGACTCTAATCACGCCGTGCTCGAACCGATTATTAGTAGCACTGTAGGCCACACCAATTCATACTTTGCGTCTGCCGTTGAGGTTCCCCTGCTCGGGGGCCCTTCGAGGCAACCTACACCACCAGGGTATGGCGCAATACCGTACAAGTGCTAGGTACGGCCTCTTGCGAACCCTTCTGCTATTGCGACAGGGCGTCGGGTGGCAGGAATGGCGCGCACAACACCGGCCAGGTTTTCAACCTAACGACCTAGCACCGCACACGAGCACAATAAACTAAGGCGACACGCGTCCGTGCCTCGCTGAGTGCAACGGTCAAACAGTTAAGACGTCGTTGGCACCCGTTGCAACTTGTCGCAGTTGCAGCCTCGTGCGCAGACCGTAGCGGCGAACGGGCAGCGTGGCGACCTCGCCCTTTTCTTCAGGAGGGCGCTTTCTTCAGCTAACTAAGCTAGCTAACTAAGCTTAGCTAACTAAGCAACGCCGCTGCTTCTGCACTTTTCCATGCGAACCATCTTGCAGCTGCAAATGGGAATACATATTTGGTTTTGCCGCCTGAAAACGGCAAGTGAAACCTGGCGAAACCCGTACCGAGACGGACGTTTGCGCTCAAGCCCCTACACGCCTCCAGGCCACCACTACTCCAGTTTGGTTTCGTCCGCCGCCCTTCGCGCCAAACGCGAAATCGTCTCGGAGTCCATGTCCTCCGGCCGCAGCTCCCGCAGATCCTGACGGACGGCCCACGGTAGAGTGATGCGGCGCCCATCCCAGCTCACTCCCACACCCAGCCGCTGCAGCTTCAAGTAGTCATCGTGGGAGGCGTCCACCAGCGGGATCCCTAGGGAAGAAGCCATCTGGCAGCGCACATTTGCCGCGAAGAGCTTGGGGTCCTACACCGGTCGGTGTCGTACACCGGAGCGGGGCGAGTCGCCAACGCCCGCGGGGCGGTGTGGGGCGAGTCAGCTTGTTTTGTGTTTTCGGGTTGGAGACGGCGGACAATCGAAGTGATCAACCCCCAATGAAAACCCAACGCGTTGCCGGCGAGGCGGAGTGGAGCGAGCCGCGGTGTCGAACGCAGCGGAACGGGGAGGAGGGTGAGGGCGAGGGAGCGGGACGTGCAGATGCGGAGAAATAGATGTTGCGTTCACATCAGTGCGAGTGCGAAGGCTGAGGGCTTGTTCGCAGCTGGTGGACGCGGGTTGCCTAAATTGGCGACCCCAAAGCGTCCGTTGCGCCTACCTCGAGCTCGCCGTCGCTGGGCCTGTACGGCGGCAGGATCTCAACCTCCAGGTCGTTGCGGAACTGACACATGAGCCGTACAAAGTGCCACCGCGCGTCGCCAATGGTCCACGCGGGGTTGAGGGCCCGCCACCGGTACCTGCGAGGTCCAGGGAGGAGGCGTTGGGGCCGCCTCCAGACGCGCATCGGGTTACGCCACGACAGGTGCTGTGGGCCGAGGGATACGACATCTTGAGAAGTTCGACAATGGACACACGTGGAGCCGCATTCTGTGGAGATGTCGGGTGGGGTGGCACATGGCAGCCAAAGCCGCGGCTGCTGCTTTCACGCTCTCCTGCGTTGCGCATCAACCCCCGCGGCCGAACCTGAGACAGATGGGCAGCACCGGCCGCCGTAACGTGAAGGCTCCGGACCGGAACTGCAGCAGGCCCCGTCCGTTGCCCGTGGTGCCCTCCGGCGCCATCACCAGCATGGGGAAGCCGCCTGGCTTGCAGTACGACGGGCTGCTGACGCGACGCAGGAGCACCTCCGTGACGTTGGACGTCACGATGTACGCGTCCCGAGGCGAAAGCGCGCCCCCCGTTCCGCTTGGTGGTTCACCTACGGCAGCTGCCGCAGTAGCGGCGGCGGTGGCCTTGGTTGGGCTGCAGCTGGAGGAGCTGCAGCTGCTGCCCGAAGTGGCACGAATCGTGTCCGGTGAGCTGCCGCTACGCTTTGACAGCTTATCGTACGGAATGTACACGGTTTGCAGCGCTCGCACGGCGTGGCTTATTATTGGCAGCTGTGCATTGCCGGCCTTGCTGACTCCGGACGGCGCCATCAGCCACACCAGCACAAAGGCATCGATCCACGATACCTGCATGCGAGGCGGTGGCAAGGAGGGACTGAGACAGCTGGTGGGGATATACCATGAGGGGAGTTCCGCAGGAACAACGAGACGAACCATTACGAAAACCAAGGGGCGAGTGACAATGAGAAGGACAGCGTTACCGTGACAAGCACAGCAGCTGCTGGAGTAGAAGTTGCCGGTTGTGAGCGAGAGAGATGACAGCGATAGGGGATCAGTCCGGTTCTGTATAATCGTCCACCCCAGCAGTACGACGGGGAGCAACATGGTAACGCGGCTTCGGAGCCTCGGGCGGCAACTCTCGGATTGAGCTCGCATAATGTCGCTGGCGCCAAACAGCGGATAGACTCCTAGCAGGACCCGCTGCCTAAGCCGGACGTGAGCAGATCCACGTTGCTAAGAAGGGCGTGCACAGGGTTCAGCATGGCATTAACTTCGGCAGGACCCCTGGGTCACATCGGTGCGCATGGGTTCTCCTGAATCCTATTTGACTAGTCCGCGAACACATTTCCTATCAATCCTGAGCTTCGAGGAATCGCGGTGGTGTGGGAGCTTTTGGCTGTGAACCTACATGGTTGAAGACGGCAACGGCGCCCAGCCGTTCCGCGGCTGCAATGTTCTCGCGTCCCTTCACCCTCACGCGGAATCCGATGCACCTGAAGCACCATAAGTCAAAGTTTGGGCCACAGACAACAGTGCTGCATCCCATGCAACGGTGTTGCGGAGGCCGGCGTACCAGAGCGTGATAAGGACCAGCTCCTTGCTCAGCAGCACTATGCGCCGCCGCCATGGCGTAAGGGGCTTATTGGGGGGCCAGTTCCATGCCGCTATGCTGTTTATGGCTGCGATGGCGATTAAAGCCAGGCCGCCAACGAAGAGGCGCAAGGGCAGCAGCGGCAGCAGCAACGCCATTTTGGCGGCTTCATATCTTGTAAAGGAGCATCCTAGTTCAACAAATGGAGACTCTTCCAAGATCCACTTCGCCATGTCAGTGTGGGTCCCGTGGCCGAAGCAAATGCCAGGCTTCGCCGCAAACAAATTGGCTCCCTAAACTTACATCTCAGACAGGAACGCTTACGAAAGATCAAATCAAGCTTCCATCATTGGGCACCGTGAGTAGTTTTCCGTACCGGACTTTATGCCTTTGCATATGTAAATGTGCACCTCATTCTATTAGCCATGTGCCTCACGAAGAAAAAACCGTCGCAGGAACACTGAGAACGTCACGCGAAGTAATGTTTGCGGGTCTGCGTGGTTTCGTACGTCACTCCAACAGCCACAGGCCGTTAGAGCGTCGCGACCACACGTCACGCACATTAAAGCTAGCTTCTGCCACCGTTCCTTTCACATCCTATTTACATACCATAGGCGGTAGAGGTCATCATGCGGTTGTCAATCCTTCTTATGGTCCTTCTCGCCGCAGCCATAATGCTCTTTGTCCTCTGTGGGGATGGCCAAGCGGCACAGCTCATCCTCGGCGTATGTGGAGGCGCTGTCTTTGCAAATGTCAGCTTCCAGGAAGGTTGCGGGCCACATTATCCTGGAGCGACGGCTCTGTCGCAAGCAACATCCATCGAGGAGACGGTGTTGTTGGCGCGCCATGATCAGTCACCGACGTTATGAACATATCATCATCGATTCTTTTCAGCAAATGGTTGGTCATCTACCTGCATCTATCCGGTCACAGGAGCCATAAACTTCGGGAGCTGTGGTCACCAGGACTCGCCTTATGAGCGTGCGTATATATGAGCGGTCTCCTAAATCTGTAGGAAGGGGTATCATAACTTATCTGTCTAGTCCTTGGCCCGCCCGTGGAAACGGTACAGGCGCCGAAGGCTCGTAATTTAGTCGCGTTTGGAGGGGAGTGGTGTGAGTTAGTGATAATTACGGCGGGCCCTTGCCCGTGCCAAAGCCCAGGTTAAGCGATGTAGTCCCTGTCCACATTCGCCTTGATTCTTTTATGTAACGGGTCGGGTCGTGTGCGTGTGGTGCAGCAACCATGTCGCTGTTGTTTTTCATGTGTCGAAGCTGGTCGAAGGGGCAGGGAGGTATTACGCCCTCGCAATTAAGAATGCTTTAGGAGGCCGACATTGGCTCAGCTTGCTTTGCGTGTATGCGTCGTGACGTCAGTTCCCTTGTTGTGTATTGTGAAAGTGCGCAGGGAGATTGTCTGGAGAGCTGTCTTGTGATAGTTTGTGGAACAGGGTGGAACGGTGCTTCGTTGTGCTTACATTCTTTTGCTTTTGTTTAGCTTCGTCCGAGCGTACGTAGATTTTATGGAGAATGGTTACGATACCCAGAGACGGCATCCCTAGTTATTTCGGCCCACAGTGTGGGCCGGTGGGAGTTGATTGGTGGGTTAATTGGTTACACGACCGTTGGAGGTGGGTACACTGCGGGAGTGGCTCGCTGAGACATTGCAGCTCAGCCCTCCTGTGCGCCGCCCCCGAAATGCTCAGATGGACCCATCAGTGGTTTGGTCACGTTCCATTCGGTCACAGCCCACAGGCGGCCCTGGACACGTATTCGGTGAAGTGAGGCGTTTGCGATGGCGCCATTGTAAAAATGGCCGCATGTGTGTTTGTAAACTGCGTGCAAGACGCCGCCATGTGCGACGACCAGCACTGTCTGACCTGCACGCATTGCAACCGCGGGTTGGCATCAGCACGGGTTTGTTAGCGAAAACTGCCACCTACCGTAACATGCCATAGCAAATAACATAAAGCCATGTCAAATGGTGGCTTAGTCACGATTAAACTAGTTGTGGGGTGCCCATAGCGGTATCGCATCGCATAACGGCACTGTTGGACACCATTGCGTGCTTCTAGCAGCCCGGCCACAGCATGCCAGCCGCTTAACGCACCCATCCATCTCATTAGCGACCGCCCAGCCTGTCTAAACCCCTCACTCCCACCAAACCCAACGCCCTGCCCTGCCAGCATGTCGTCTTGGGACGCACCTGGATGAGCCACAGCAATACGCTCCACCTCAGACACCACGCGCTGTCGCATCTGACACTGACTCTCGCCGCCTGGCACCGGCGCAACGTCGTCGCCTGAGCGCAGCACCTGGAAGGCCTCCGGTTGACTAGATGCAGCCTCGGGCAGCGTAAGGCCCTCTAACAACCCCAGCTTCCGCTCCCGGAGCTGGGCGCTAGTTTTGACCTGCGGTGGTGTTTGGGGGCCCACGGCCGCGGCGTGAAGCGCCATCACGGCCGGGCACGGATCCCGTGGTTCCCACATCGCGGCCCGAGAGTGGCTGGGAGGCGCTTGCTTCCGATTGCATACCAGTCGCCATCCTTCAGTGCCCGGCGCATCGTTCGATGGGTGTTTTGTTAACTTTTGGCGTGATACCGACTGTAACGTAACGCCAGCCTACTGGATTATTAGCGACCGCAGGGACTCACCTGCATGCCGCCTGGGAGGCGCGCGGCGATGGCTTCGGCAGTTTGCCGAGCACGTATCAGGTCCGAGCTGTACAATGCATGGAACGTCTCCGCCGTCAGCGCTGCAGCGAGCTGCAGGGTGGGAGGGAAGAAGTTGCCGAGTAGGGGTCGATGGTTCGGAGAACCCCATAACGTCCCAGGTCCTCTTAGGGTGAGCTGGCTAGGGGACGTACGTACAAACCCTTTCCTCGCATTCCCACGACGGACCTCCTCGGCCTGCTGTTTTCCCACAGCGTTCAACTCGGGATCCTTGTGGCCCTGCAGGCGCCTTTCCGCGTTCCAGTCCGTCTCGCCGTGCCGCACCAGAACGATGTTGGCCGCGATGGCGGAATCCATACGAGAATGTACTTTCTGTTGTCTCTGCAGTTGAATACTAGTTTCAATTGTAGCCGCCACTGTCGACGCTACCTCACAGTACCAACTGAAAATGCTACCTGCAAGTCCTGTGCCTCCCTCCTTTCTGCCCTAGTAGTCATGATCCCAGTTGCTACTTTCCTTCTGCTTGTGCACCAGCGGCCACCGGTAATGGACGCGCAGTGCATAAATCAGTCCATAGTCACGTAAGCTAGCGGTATAGGGTATACCATCTCAGTGCAGAACGATATATCAGGACACTAGGATCATTACATATATAATATTGTGTGCGTGTTACCACGTGGTACCACGCACACGGAACACGATAGATGAAAACTGCATTCCAATCAGGGCTGGTTCCAACACGTACATTACAAAGAATCAACCCTGGGCTCCCGCTTCCTGGTCATATTTCATAATCTGTAATAATTTTGTAGACTTGCGCTAGGGCTGGGTTCTTGAGTTTGGGCATAGTGGGCTCCCGAGCTGGGACACGCCTGCTGCGCACCCATGTCATGCGACGCGGCCGGCGCATGACGCCTGAACAAAAGGCGTGCAAATATGGCTCGCCGTCATTGCTGGCGCTGCTGCGGATGCTCTTTATGCTACTGCCGGGTTCCTATGCCGCCGCGTTCGATGGCAGCAGCGAAGTAGCAGCTGAGCGCCCTATAGCTGTCGTCAATGCGCGTCCCTTCCACTCAGAGGTGCTAACTGGAGCGATGGAGGCGCTTCGGCCGCTGGCAGACCGGACAGATGTGTACGTCGACCCGTACATATACAAAGGCAAGGATGGCTTCCGAGACTTCGTTTACAGCTACCCGGGGAAGCTGTTACGTGTTCCATCCAGGGCTGACAAGTCTCTGCGGTCTCTCGTGCCCCGTTACAACGTCGTCTTCTTCATATCCCCGGAGTAAGTCTGGAACCGCACGTACGGACAGGCTGTGCACTGACAGGCTGTGTTCTGGCCACACCCGGCGCGCGCTCGACTGGGGCCATTGCCTTGTGCACATCGCACTAAGTGACTGGTGCGACAGTTGCGGAGGAGCACACACACGGATCAAAACACGAGGATCGAGCTTGCGATCGCGAGCATGTGCTAAAGGAGTCATGTTCAACGTGCCTCCGCCGTCACCTCGTTCCAACACGTGCCGCACCTCTAGCGCCGCGCTGATGGCCGCCGGTCAGTGCAAGCGGCGCCGCATCTAAAACAAGTCCATCTCTCCAGCAAAGCTTCACGTGCCCTACATCTCTCATGCAAAGCTTCGCGTGCCCTACATTTCCTCGCTTATTGCCATGTAACGACTCCTGCGGGTCGCTTGCTCCATGCCCCCCCCCCACCCCAGGACGTCCCCCGGCTTCACCCGCTTCTTCATCAACGCCAGCCGGCCCACCACCGTGGTTCACATGATCCACAACGCCGACGACCCGGGGGTCGGCAAGCTGGCGGCCATGCACCCACGCACGCGGCTCTTGGCGCTCAGCCCCCACGTCGTGTCCGCGCTGCGGGAGCGCGGTTTCGGAGCCACCTGGTGGTTGGCCGCCTGGCCGCCCGAGTCCGGGCCCAACGGCCGTGACGCGTGTCCCGCGATGCGCAACGGAAGCGTGCCCACGCCCTGGGGCTTCGTGTGCCAGGGCCGCATCGACAGCCAGCGCAGGTCGTACGACTCGCTGTGGTCGGACCTGCAGGCTGCGGCCGACGAGGGAAAGGCAGGCGCGGCGGCGCGGCCGCCGCCAGAACTGAAGATCTTGGGCCGGTCGGTGTCGAAGGAGCGACAGTTGACCATCCCGATGGATGTACGACACCTCGTGACGAGGTACGCCAACGCGCCGTACAAGAAATTCACCGCGCACATCGCCTGCAGCCTGGCGCTGCTGCCGCTGTTCGCCGATGAGTCGTACTATACGGTCAAGTTCTCCTCCACCGTACTGGCGTCGCTGAGTACGGGCACGCCCATCCTGGCGGACGAGCGGCTCCTGGCGTCGTACACCTTCCTGGACAGACGGACGGTGTTCCTGCAGGGCAAGGGCGAGGGGCTGGTGGCGGCTATGCAGAGGGTGGAGGCATTGGGTGCTGCCGAGCATTCCAGGCGGCGCGCGGCGTTGGCGGAGCTTCGGGAAGGACTGAATGCGGCGGCGCGGAAGTACTTGGTGGAGCTGATAGAGGAGGGCGCAGCGGCGGCCGCGGCGTGAGGGGATATCCCGAAGGTGTACTTTAACAGAATTAAACTTCTGTTCCCATAACGGGTACATGGATATTAGCTTTACGTACTTGTACCCAGTATCTACAACGATCCCCCCTCGCGGGGGATATCCCGAAGGGGCGGTCTGGTGTCGTCACGGCGGAGTTCATTGAGAGGCGGGCTGTGGAGTCAGGTTGGCTGGTGGTGAACGGATAATGCGTTCCATAAGCCTCTAGGGTTTACGCAGGGTTGAAGGTTTTAGGCAGACAGCTTCCGTATTGAATGGGTGCGTGGATGTGCCATGGACGAGCGACGCGAGTCGATTGCGAGGTGGCGTTCGCACATACAGGGGTTCATCCGCGAGGAACATCGGACACAGGGACAGGACAGGATGGATTCGCACCCGAGCGAGTGGGTGTGGAGCATACATGAGCACGTTGCCAGGGCATCGACTTATCCATTGTAAATATTGCTGCAGGAAGCTACCGGTATTTGCATCGTGAATGGAAAGCCGATGGAAAGGCCGACCCGCGGGTCTTGTAACCCACCCATGGCGGAACCAGTGATGCACGCCCCAAAACGCGTCATTCCTAAAAACGCCGCGGCCATAAAATATACCTGGCACGGCGACTTCCATCAGGACTGTAGTGGAAACCTGATTCGCGGCCTGCAAGGTTGGCACAAACTTACAAGTTGGCCTCTGCAGGCCGAGTAACAGGCTAGGAGCCCTTCTTTTCCTCTGCTCATCTCCAGACATTAGTATGATCGTTCAGCACAGCCAGTCCACCAGCAGGTCGATCAGCAGGCAGACGCGCTCATGTTCCTATCCGGCCTGGGCCGCAAATGCACGGCGTTGCTCAGCCGCGACAACACACCACGGCCAGAGCCCGCAGCAGCCAATGCACACCTTGCGGTCGTCCTGGTTGAGCCCGGGCCGCGCTGCGGGGCCCGCGCGTCAAGGGCGCCTGATGACCCTGGTCGCTGCTGCGCGCGCAGGCTTCGGCTACAACAACTTTAACGGCCGAGATGAGGTGCGCTTATTTGGTGATAGATAGGCACAACTACGAAAGGACACTTCGTTGCCACTTTCCTCGCATACGGTACTGAGCAAACCCGACAGCCTAGGGATGCGCCGAGCTGCGCGCGCTGCGCTGAGAACCTCCCTTACTTGTGGATAACCATTTCGCGGGCCTTGGGTACCACCCCACCGACAAGATACGATACCTTATTAGTCCCAAATCGGTTGATCGGCCCGCACGTGGTGCCGCGTCTGCACGTGTCCCTTCTTTTGCCCTTCAGGCTCCATACCTGCAGCAGCTGCAAAGCCAGGCAGGTGCCCTTCTCACATATGCTTCTTGTTTGCGTTTTCCCCCGGATTACGGTAGCCTATCATGTGCATGTCGGCACGACTCGTCGTACGTGGCCATGTTTACCACCACAACAATTTCAGCGGCGCCGCTCTGTGCTAACAGGTATTCGAGCTGAAGCAGCGGCTGGTAGAGGCGGAAGTCAAGCGCCAGGTAGGGAGCAGGCGCGTATGGGCTCCTGGGCGTGGCTGGGAGAGGGCCGACGCCCACGGCAGCAAGGCCGTCCACTGATGTATCCCCGTCCCGAGCACCGCCTGAGTCTACCCAGTATTTCCCATCCTCCGTGCGCCTGGTGTGGGGTTCTCCGTGCGCCTGGTGTGGGGTTCTCCGTGCACCTGGTGTGAGGTTCTCCGTGCACCTGGTGTGGGGTTCTCCGTGCGCCTGGTGTGGGGTTCTCCGTGCACCTGGTGTGGGCGGACGTTTACCGAAGTCGCCCTGGCATAGGCTGCTCAGCCAAGCTCGAAAGGCACGATGCGGTTGTGTGCATGCCTGATTGGCCACAGGCCGCGGAGAAGGCCGCCGCGGAGGCACGTCAAGGGCAGCAACGGCTGCAGCGCCGGTTGTCAATGGTAAGCGGCGGGATCGCTAGGCACTACCGCCAGTGCAGCTTACGCCCGCTGCTTACGCCTGCAGACCTGAGCCCCTCCCCCTTTCTCGCCCCTTCCCCGCGAGGCGATGCGCAGACGCGGTGGCTGCTGGCGGCGGCCGGGCTCCTGCTGTTGCTCACCGCCGGGGCCCTGACGTGGGCAGCGCTGGAGGCGCCGCCGCTGGGCACCATGGCCATCGGCAACGGGCACTTCCTGGGGTCTGCAGCAGCCGTACCAACCTTTGCGCTGCGAGTCACGTCGTACGTGAAGTGCCTGCTGAGCTCCGTTGTTTCAAAATCGGTCTTCTGACGAACCTCTCCCAACGCTAGTATCGTGCTCGCGGGAACGGTCTACGTCTTCCTCTTATTTACGCGAGTGTTCAGAGAACAGTATGCTAAGCCCCTCTAAGCCTGGGCACTGCGCTCATCCGTATCGTCCTGCCTGGGCGATATCCATGTACGATAAAACCAACACTATCAGTATGGCAAGCTGCATTTGTAATATTACGACCGATGATAGAGCTTGCACGTGTGCCTCCTGGACAAGTTGGTGTGATGGTGAAGTGTGTAGCACTCAGATAACTATGATGCCTTCCGCACTGCTTTGCATCCGCGCAGAGCGCGCTTGTGACTCGATAGCTCTCACTCCCTTCCCTGTGAGTCTAGGACACTGCCATGTCAGCTTCCGGAGATACCACCACCACGCGTGTGACAGCTGATACCACACCACACGCTCCACAAACACGTGTTAAGCGCCATGTTGCTAAACCAGCGAGCTTCTACACATGCGCGTTAGCATGCCTGATCAGCGGGGCGGGATGCATCGAAAAATGAATACTCTTCGTGCAGCCGTGGACAGATGCATGCAGAACTGTTAAAATGCCCAATGTCCTTGGGTGCGGTACCGAGTAGGAGACCAGCATGTTGTTGTTCCCGTGGGCTCGTTAGGGTTTTGTTGCCGTCAAGCACCCATACCCCCCTACTTCCAAACCCAACAGAGGTCACGTTGAGGATTGCTTAGGTTCCCATGAACGTGCTGGGTGGGTGGCGCCGCCCTTCATCACCGCCATCGTCATGCATCGAGCTGGCGACGACCGACCAGCAGCGACGAGGTCTGCTACATACATTCACCGAGTAGTGTCACCCACGGTAGCCCGACTACGCTCCTAGCTCGGCTGCCCGCTTGATGCGTTCACGCTCCTCTTCAATGGCAGCTTGGAACGTGGGAGTGATCCAGTAGGTCCCCCGCCGCAGCTCCCCGCTATCAATAATCTGCGACCAACACAAGCAGCAGCAGAAACAGCACCACGAGCGCAAGCAGGTCAGGTCAGGTCAGGTCAGGGCAGTTCAGGGCAGTTCAGGGCAGGTCGAGGCAGATCAGGGCAGGTCAGGGCAGGTCAGGGCAGGTCAGGTCAGGTCAGGTCAGGTCAGGGTGTGCGGCGCGCAACGCAAGCGGCAGACGTCGAGCAGGCAGGAAAGCTCCTGCGGTGCCCCTCACTCCCGGCTGTCTGGCAGAGGCGCCAAGCGCGTTGCACGCACCCATCCATGCTGCTAGTGCTGCTACTAGTGCTGCCAGTGCTCACCCACCTGTGCGTCCTGACTGCTCGAGTGTTCATTGTTGGGCTTGCCATGCGCCAGGGCATTGATCTCGAGGGCCACGTCATGGCTGTCAAAGGGCACAGCGAAAAAGGCAATGGGAGGTGGGGACATCAGGGTTGTGCGGCTGCGGCTGACTGGCTGGCTGGGGCAAGCACCGTTACAAAGGAGCGGCTGGTCAGGACAGCAACCCAAATGGTGGGCTAAACCTCTGTGCTGCTCCTTACTCCCCCGAAAAGCCTTAGCAGCTCGGCCTTGGACACAAGTGTCGTACAGGTCGGACTTGTCGTGCGGACGCCGTACAACGGCCACACGCCCCAGTCGGGGCGCAGCAGCAGCTCACCCGTCCACTATCTCCCCGAACACGGGGTGCCGCCCGTCCAGGTGCGGCTGCGGCGCCATCATGATGGAGAAGTGGGCGCCGTTGGTGTTGGGTCCCATGTTGGCCATAGACAGCAGGCCCTGCGAGGACGCAGGGACAGCATGGGCATAGTGCCATGGGGTCCCCTGTCAGGGCTCCTGTGCCCCTCCCTCAAAAAACAGACTTGTGCGTGTATAATGTGCACTCGTGCTGCTGCTTCCCCCTATGCGGGTGTAGGTCATACAGGTCCAGCGGCGCCTTTTTGCCACTCCACCGACGATGCTCTCCCATGCCCTCCCGCTGAAGCCCCTCCGGTACCGAGTCGCAAATGAGCGTACGACATGCCCCCGTACGACACTCCCCACGCATCGCGTGAGGCCCGCGGCGACCGTTGAGTCCCGCGACCGGCACGTCAGTGCGAGACAGCGTCCTTGGAGACGGCGCTGTTGGGGCTTTGACAGCCGGCCACTACCCACCATGTGCGTGTGGTTGAGCATAAGGCCCCCCGGGTCGTCTCGGAACTTGCCCCCCAGCGGCGAGTCCGTCCACTGACCGCCCTGGTCGATGAAGCCCTCGATGATGCGGTAAAACGTGGTGCCCTGCAAGCGACCGCGCAGCGCTTGGGCGTCGTATGGCTGCTAAAACTCGCCTCCGAGAGACGGCCACGGACGGACGAAAGCAAACAGACATGGGGTGGTGGTGCGGAGTTGCCAGACGTGGGTTGCACGCACGGCCCCCGCGGGCGGCCGACGGAGCAGTTAACCTGAGTGAAGCTAATAACGGAGGTACGTGAGGCAGGATATCGATACGTTTGGCGTACGCCCATCCACGGTCTGCTGTTGTACCCTGCTGTATAGCCGGCTCACCTTGAAGTGGTAGGGCTTGCCTTCACCTTCGTTGCCGTCCGGCGCCACACCAGCCTCGCCTGGGGCCGGCGGCGGGTGGTGTGATGTGATGTAAGGTGGGGGCACGTTTGCAGGTGAGTTGGCGTGGAGCAGCAGAGGAGCTTCCGGACACATCACCATAGGCTCCTCCGCCATCTTGGCAGCCAGCTTGCCGCCCCAAAATGAGGGGAGGCACCACAGGAGGTAAACTCGAGGATGACGCCTGCACGCTCTCGTCCAGGTGCAGATCGGCGCCTCACCCACCGATAGACCCCTCACCCACCGTGTCGCTCGCACACCGATTGACCTACCGGGCATCCACCGCCGAGCCGCTCACATACCGATTGACTCACCCCCCATCGAGTCGCGCATTCACCTGTGCACAGCAGCCGGAAGTTCTCCACCGCCCACGGCGCGTCCTCCGCGAAGAGCACCATGACGATACGGCCCGCGTACATGCCCTTGATCGCCACCTGCGCCGCGCAACAGCGAGGCAGGACCCATCGTGCTGACGAGGCAGGCAGGGAGACGGAGGGGGCGAGCGAGAGGGCAAGAGAGAGAGCGAAGACCGACGCGCTATCCGAAGGCACCAAATGCAGGGTGCCGTTACTGGGCTGTGCACCACATCACATCACACCATACACGACACCAAACCAAACCACACCACACCCACAACCCGACTCCGTGCCCCCGAGTGCTGCTTCCCCCTCCTGCCGCCAGGACGTGGTGCCCCCTCACGTCGAAGTACACGAGGGGCAGTGAGTCGTCATCGAAGAACTTCTTCAGCCTCGCGAGCTCTTGCTTCGGCTGCTTGCTGCGCGGGGGATACGCGGGATGGGGAGGGGGCTACAATTAAAGAACCGGGGGAGGTGGGGGATGTTTCCGGTGGGGCAGCAAAGGATGACGAGGATGGTGAGAGCATAAAGCAACCCATGGGTGCTGCGAACCGCTCAGCAGTCGGCCGGCCGGTCGGTTTGCCCGAGCGGCAGACAGGTTGATGGCAGGTTGATGGCAGGTTGATGGCAGGTTGATGGCAGGTTGATGGCAGGTATTGGATCGCAGCATACGTGGATGCGTCGGGTCGGGACCAGAGGGCGAGGGGGACCATGGAACGAAAACGGGTTAGGAAAGTTGCGAAAGGGTCAAGAGGGGCTGAACCGCGCTGGAGCAAGGTCGTGCAGCCCCTGCCGTAGTACTCCTCGGCAGTGTCGAAGCCCCCTACTCCGCTGCGCCTCCGCCGCCCTACCCCCTGCTCCGCACCTCCTCCACGCCACTCGTCGCTTCTCCGATTCGATGATGGCCCGGTACTCGGGCGAGCCCACGATGCTGCCCGGCCGCGTCTGGCCCGCGTCGACGATCTGCGCCAGCTTGCTTTCCAGCAGCTCGTCGTTGGGCTGCCCCTTGGCAAGGGCGTTGATTTGCTCGGCAAACTGCGAGGAAGGTACAAGAGCCACAGGGCCATACAGGCACCGGAACTGCTGATGACGAGGCCCGCAGGATTTAGGGTCGTTCACGTACAGGAAATGTAGAGGTAGTGACGATCGCGAAGAGCAACAAAATGCCCAGCTCGCATAACGCTGAAGTCACACCTGGTGGATGCAAGATCCCGTGCCCAAGATCCAAGATCCCGTCTCACAGAGCTTTGGTCAACTACGGTACAACTTCAGATGGACGAAGGGATGGCTGCTACGGCGGACCCCCATCCTAATCGCGATCTCAATGAGCCAACACGCCGCAAATTCCAGGCGCTCCCTTACCTCAAAACCCGTCACAATGATGCCGAAGATGACATGGTGGCCGTTCAGATGCGGCGCGGGTCCCATCATGATGGAGAAGTGGCCGCCGTTGGTGTTGGGACCTATGTGCGCCATGGACAGAATGCCCTGGCGGTGAGGGTGAGGGTGAGGGTGAGGGTGAGGGTGAGGGTGAGGGTGAGGGTGAGGGTGAGGGTGAGGGTGAGGGTGAGGGTGAGGGTGAGGGTGAGGGTGAGGGTGAGGGTGAGGGTGAGGGTGAGGGTGAGGGTGAGGGTGAGGGTGAGGGTGAGGGTGAGGGTGAGGGTGAGGGTGAGGGTGAGGGTGAGGGTGAGGGTGAGGGTGAGGGTGAGGGTGAGGGTGAGGGGCTGACCTTGTGTACGTGTCTCATCTTTAACCCATCGGGGTCGTCCTTGAAGTACCCGCCATAGATGCCGTCCGCATCGGCACCTGTCTGGTCGATGAAACCAGCTGCGGCGACGAAGTCGGGGAAATGAGGTCTCAGCACGGCCAAAGCGACTTGAGAATGAGCGTGAAATCTTTGCGGGGGCGAGGGAGGGCCACCATCACACCGCTAGATGAGTGCATGTGGATAATTGTAGGCGTTACAGAGTTGCAGGGGCGTGGCAACATCACATCGCTCAGCCCAAGAGTCCAAAGCGGGGCCTCACCAATGATGCGGTAGAAGTAGCTTCCCTGAGCACATCGAGGGGCAGGGCGCAGAGGCAGGGGCGGTGTGGTGTGGCGAGACGGTTAAACGCGCGGGGGCCACTTCGCGATGCAACCGCCGGCGGCGGGAGTGGAGCAGCAACGCAACACCGAGCATTCGAGGGTCGAACCCACAACAACGGCATTCGAGGGTCGAACCCGCCGAGTCGCCCCGTGCCGTTCCGATTAGCTACTGCCTGATACAGCACACAAGCAGCCGGAGCAACACCCGAAACGCCGCAGGTCGCTCAGGCTCCTGCAAAGGTATAAGGCGGCACAGCTCCGCCGCTCCCAGTCATCCACTGTATCATGTCGTACCTTGAGATGGTACCTTTTTCCGGAGGGGCTCGTGCCCAGCTCGCCTGCAGCCAAGAGGCGGCGGCAGCAGCAGCACCGGCGCTATAGTGCGACCCGCGCAGTACGAGGCGCGAGGGGCACCTCCATCGCCATCCACAGCGCGATGCCTGGATGTCACCAACCCAGATCCTCGCCCCCCGGGAGTTCGTTCCACGTGTGGGCAATCCACGCGCTGCGATGCCAAGCCCAGCAGCGTTCATCCGCAAGCGTGCTGTCAAGCAGGCGTTGAATCCAACCGGACAGCCTCAGAGGACGGTCCCCATCGCGGTGAGGTCGCCCCACCTCACCCACCCACCGCTGCACAGCAGCCTCATGTTCTCGGCGGCGCGCGGGGACTTGCGCACGAAGAGGACCACCTCGATCCGCCCCAGCAGCGTCCCATTGACCGCGACGTCCAACCACACCTGCGCGCCGCCAGCTGGGCGCCTCAGGTCAACAGATAGATAGCCAGATAGGTAGATAGGTAGATAGATACCTAGACGGGCAACAGATAGATAGACAGATAGGCAGCCAGCCGGCCGCCCGGCCCGCCACCCACCAGCGGCAGCTCCGGATCCTCTCGCAACATGCGAGACCTTTCCGCGGCCTGCGTGCGGCGTTTCGAACGACATACAGGACTTAGATGGCTCAGCGCCGCTCACACAGACCCAGCGGTACAAGAAGCAAGGTAAGAGTCACGCTGGAAGGGAAGGGTGGGCGAGCTTAATCGTGCGAACAGCCAGAGAGTAAAACTCCATTACCCGCAGAACGCCGGTTCGTATCCCAGTGTATCCAACAGGCGCGAGACCTGTCGCCGCTCGCCAACATCCCCTGTCAGCGTGTTCCGCAAACCGCGTGTGTGCTACCCTCCCTGGAGTCCTTGCCGCACGGGGCAGCCTCTGCCTTACGTGGATGAAGGCTCCGATGCTCGTGCAAGTAAAACCCTGGGAAAGATAACCACTCCCGTCCCTACAGCCCATGAACCCAGTAGGGTACATCATCCGCCAAGGGGAAGCTTCTAGTAGGGACGGGGCGCTGTTTCTGGCCAGTCCACCCCCAACACACGCGTCAGATCACTCGGGTCTCCCGCCAGGCATTGCCAGCGGGTTCACTATGGGCATTTTTATGCGTGTGCTGTGTGTGTTCCTGCTCGCCAGCGGCGCCCTAGGGAACCCACCGCTTCCGTCGCCTTTTGGCGCTGTCCATCCTGCTTGAGTTGTCCATGTACCTGGCCTGCGAGACCGGGGCCAGGCGTTGGTTGCATTTGTGTGTTGGTTGCATTTGTGTGTTGGTTGTATTTGTGTGGCCATTGAGTCATGCAGGGAATCGCAACCGAGCCAGCTGCGTATTGGGGGGCAGGGCGAACGTTGACCGAGCAGGGCGGTCAATGCAAGCCAGGCAACGGTGCGTCGGGTAGCACGTCGGCACGTGGATTTTGGTCCCAATGTTTTGGACCTCCTGTGACAGTCCCAAGTGCCCCTAAGGGACAGCCTGGCACTGGTGTGTGACATGAAGAGGAACGTGTGATGTACGGGTACGCAGGCACGTGTGCACTACCGTACAAGAAAAGAGGCAAAGCCAATAACTCGTTCCCAGGGTGTTCCCCCGCACCGTTTATGGCTCTGCACTCCCGCCTTGCCCTAGAGCAGACAACGCCAAGCCCCATACGCACCATCTTGGTTCAGCGCAGCCAGCAACACGAGGGCCATCCAACGGCTCTGCCAGCCCAGACGGTGCCCCATAGCACCCAGCTTCTGTGCTAGGTTATTCCACCAAAATTGTAAAGTAGAGGCTGGAAACAAGCGTTGCTGCTAGGATGCTGGCCGCGCACAAGCTACGAGCGGTCCATCATGCAGTGTGCACGGAGTACGTGCTGAAATGGCAAAGCACATTGCACAATGTTGGGAAAAGTGACGCATGCCCTGTTCTACCAGATGGTTGATTAAGGAAACCCGATAGGAAGGTCGGTTGCCGTGCTGCAATGATCCTAGCTTTGGCGGTTAAGTCGGTCATTCCGCAGGGAAGCGCAAGAAAAACCTCTGGCGCGTAGTGAACCTTATTGCGTTGTAATCCTGGCCCAGACGCACATATTTACCGTTGATGTGCGCTGCCATCGAAAGCCGACCATGCCGTTCATTTAAATTTGAGGGTTAACGAGGCACTCAAGGACCAGCGTGCGCGCCATTTCAAAGTGATTTGTAGTTGATTGTTCAGTGATATCATCTGTATTGAAACGGTATAGATTTTCGTGACATCGGGGTGCATCGCGGCGCGGGGCGCTGCTGGCGCATGGCGAGCTTGGCAACTCTCTTCTAACCAACTCATCTAGAATGAGGACAGCTAGCCGATATGCATCCCGCAAGGTGTCGTCGGGCGTGCCGGTCCATACGCTGATCCTGCTGGTCGGCTTGGCTCTGGCAGTAGGCGTCATGATTTGGTCTCTACACACAGGTAGTGGTTGCGATGACGTCTCTTGCCCTCCCACAAGCTCGATCAGCTGACGTTTGCTACTTGCGCCGCGAGCCAGTGCGGCACGGCGAGATATACCTGCAGCCCAGGCACCTAGGGGAGGCTGGGAGCGCCATCGTTGGAGGGAGCGATGTGGGCATGGGCGTCACGCGCAGCACGAGCGACACCGGTGGCGCCGGCTCAGGTTCTAGCACCGGCAGTAGCAGCAGCAGCGGCGGAAATCAGTGCCACGTGGACGAGCACAACGAATACCACGGCGATGTTGTGGCTTGGGGTGACAAGAACATGAAGGTACGGTGCTGTTCGCAACTGGGTTGGATGTGTGTGTGTAGCACGACGTTCCAGTTCCTGGGGGTGCGATGCATGTTGGTGGGGGTGGCCGTGGTGGTGGTGGGGTTATGGAAAGCCCGTGGACTAGGAAGCCCGTGGCGGTGGTGGTGGGGTGGCATGAAGACAAGTGGTGGTGTGTGCGTGGGGGGGGGGTATGCGCCGTGTGGCGCACAGGGCCGGGCAGCTCAGTTGCCACATGAGCGCCGAGATGGGCACCCGCACCTCCGGACCGAGTCCTGAGGATTCTATAGGGTTTTAGGGCCCTGAGCCCCAGCTGGCACGTGACACGGTTCACGTGACAGGGTTCGTGTGACGCAATGGAGCAGTTGGGTTGCGGGTGGTGGTGGTTCTGGAATCGCACGTGAGCAACCATGATTGCAAGTACGACACCGTTGTATTCGTCGTTCCCCGACCGTCACAAGCCCACATAGCCATGCCCTGGGTTTGCACTTTCGCACCTAGGCCCTTCGAAGCGCAGCAAAGCGCAGCCCCACGGTTGCGGCTCGTGCCGTTCTCGTCGCGACCTCCCCGAATGTTGTCCCAACAGCCGCACAACAGCGACACACTCAGCAAGGGTATGGACGTACTCGTACGTGTCCGCCCGCACTTCAAACCCCTCCCCCACTTCCCCCTGCAGGCCTCCGCCGCCGAGTGCTGCGACTCCTGCTCGTCCACCCCCGGATGCAACATCTGGGTGTATTGCGGGAACGAGGACGGCTGCGGATACACGCAGCCACCCCGCCCCAAGGTCCGGAGAGGGGCGGCGGGCCGTGTGTACGGCATGTGCTCGGACGCTTTTGCTTATATCGACTACATGGGTTAGTCTATATCGGCTTACTCGCTTCCTGACCCCACCTTGCTGCCCCCTCCCCTGCAGGGTGAGTGCTGGCTCAAGCGCAACACGATGTCGTACATCATTTCGAACTTTGGCCAGGGCCACTCGGCCATCACGTGGACGGCGGGCTCGTTGTACAGCGCCGCGGAGTACGACACGTACTTGAAAGAGCAGGAGATGGCGGTCAAGGTGCGCCGCCTGCGCGTGCCGAGCGCGTGTAGCCTGAACAGGATATTGCGCGCGTTCATGTAGCCCGAACGAACAGGACATGACACTGGAATGCCGCTGGTCCGTGCAGGCTGAGGCGGATCGGCTGCTCAAGCTGCGAGACGACCCGGAGCTACCGCTGGTGGGTATGAGGGAGGGAGGGAGGGAGGGAGGGAGCATTAGGGCGTAGTGGCGGGTCCTGGTTGGATATTCCGCTGATCCGTGCTGCTTCGCCTCGCCTCTTTGACCCGGGGAGCAGGTGTGGCTCGAAGTGGCGCTCAACGGCACGGTACTTGGGCGCATCGAGATGGTGCTGTTTGTGAAGGAGTCACCCCGGGCGGCGGAGAACATGCGGATGCTGTGCAGCGGTGGGTGATGGAGCGGGGCGGGGGCCCAGGGGGATATTCGGTATCCCGGGGAGATGCACCTCCAGGGAATGTGTTTCTGGTTTCGGAGGATGCGTTGGTCGGCCCTCAAGCGCACGTGTGAAGCTGCTGCTGTTCCCTGCTGTTGCTGGTGTGCAGGGGAGATGGGCTCCAGCCCGGAGGGGCCCCGCTACCACCTAAAGGTGCGCTGGATCGGTTCGCGGGTCGGTCGGTTGGTAGATCGGTCGGTCGGTTGGCAACAGCATTCTTTCCACCTTTCCAGGTTTTGAGCTCTGTATTGCCCCCGCCACCCACCACCCGCCTCCCTCCCTCCGCCTCCCTGCCTCCACCTATTTCACCGCTGCTCGCCACTCCGCTGCCCCCACTCAGGGAAGCTACTTTTACCGCATCATCGGTGCGTGTGTCCGGAGGGCAGGAGCGGGAATACCGGGCCGGGGACCGCCACCTCACCGTCGGTTGCTACGAAGCAGCAGCCCCCTGCCCTGCCCTTGAGACCCTGCCCTGCCCTTCCCTGCCCTGGCTTGAGACCCTGCCCTGTCCTGCCCTGCCCTGCCTTGAGACCCTGCCCTGCCCTTGAGGCCCTGCCCTGCCCTTGAGGCCCTGCCCTGCCCCCTCCTGCCCTGCCTTTAGAAACCCTGCCCTGCCCCCTCCTGCCCTGGAGACCAAGACGCACGTACCGTCGGCACCTTCCATAGCTCCCTGCTCGTCGCTGTCCGCCCTCCCGCCGCAGACCGGTTCATCGACCAGACGGGCGCGGACGCCGACGGCATCTTCGGCGGCGACTTCCACGACGACCCAGGCGGCCTCAAGCTCACGCACACGCACAAGGTGCACCAGGGAGGGCCTGGCGGCCTCGCAGGGCCTACTAAACCGCGGCCCAGTTGTGGTTGTGTTTCCGTCACGGAACAAGACCACCGGCATGACTGACTGCCGCGTTCGTGCTACGTTCCGTCCCGTCCAGTGTTGCCGGTAATGCCTCTTTCGCGTATGTCGGCCCGAGTGGCTTTAACCTCCACCCAGCGCTTTGCCCCTTGGCTCCTTCTCCCTCTCTCGCCACGATGAACCTGCTCGCAGGGCCTGTTATCTATGGCCAACAGCGGGGCCAACACCAACGGCGGCCACTTCTCGTTGGTCATGGGTCCGGCTCACCACCTGGATGGCAGCTACACTATCTTCGGCGAGATCGTGTCCGGCCTCGAGGTGTGGACAACGTCAGGGTTGCTAGGGTTTCGCTGCTTTGCCCCTCATAACCTGAGCGCCCGTCACACCTCTCCCAACGCGACCCCCAACCCCTTTTTCTCTACCCAAGCGTTGTACTGCCTCCCGGGCGTTGTACTGCCTCCCGGTTCCCGGTAACCTGAATGTCCACCCTCGCGGCTTACTGCCGTACTACCTGCACGTGCCGTACTTCAACACGTGGCACGTGCGCCGATCACCCGCAGCATGCGGAGAAGATTAACACCCTTGCCAAGGGGCAGCGCAACAACGAGCTGCTGCAGAGCAAGCTGGCGCAGATCGTGGACGCGGGCCAGACGCGGCCGGGCAGCATCGTGAGCTCGCCCGAGTACCGGGCCATCATCGAATCGGAGAAGCGACGAGTGGCGTGGAGGACGTACGTAGTGGGGTGCGGGGTACTAACCCAGGGCGATGGGGAGTGGAAAGGTGCAATGTTGGGCAGGGTCTGCCTTACGTACGGCATGTGCTCGCCGGGCAGGCGCCTGTGTGTCCCCACTGCATATTTCGTGATAGTGTACGATGTACGACAGTGCCGTACGGTCTCGCCCTGCAGGGCGCACCCGCGGAAGGAGCTGCTGCGGCTTCGGACTCTGTTTGAGGACAAGTCGCTGCCGCTGGTGTTCATGGATGTGAGTCGGGTCGCCGGCTGGCGGCGATTTGGGTTTTAGGGTCTGAGGATATAGCGCAACCACTCGGCTCGCGACTTCGCTCCCAGGAGCGCTGAAGCTGGCTACGAAGTGGCAACGCCCCGCCGTCCCCTCTTCGTATGGGGGCCGGCCGGGCCCAGCACGAGGGGACTGCCGTACCATTGCCGTACGGCGCCTCCTGGCGCTGCGAAAAGCGCTGCCTGCTGCCTGCTCCCACCTCCCTCCCCGCCGCCACCACCGCTACTGCGCGAATACACACACTCACCCCATGGCGTGGCTCCACGTGGCGTCGTCCGGTCGGTGGCGTCCGGTGGCGCAGGTGGCGATTAAGGGCGTGTACGCGGGGCGCATCGAGATGGTGCTGTTCGTGAAGGAGTCGCCGCTGGCTGCGGAGAACTTCCGGCTGCTATGCACAGGTACGCATCGAGAAGGGCCTTATATGGGCCTTCAGCGGCAAGGGAGGGGCAGGCAGGCCGCCCACGGCGAGGGGTGCGGCTGCTTGGGCAGGGCTGGCTTCGGGAGCTGTAGGCTGCTTGGAATGGGCTTTGGCTGGCAGTGAAGGGGAGGCATTGACGCCACATCACGGCCCCTGCTGCCCTGTACGACGCAGGCGAGGCTGGCGTGGCGCCGACCGGTCACGAGGGCGCCGGCAAGCCGTACCATTTCAAGGTGGGTGAGCTGCACAGCGTCTGTGTAATTGGTACCTCACCTGCTGGGATCTTACTAAAGAATAACGTCCTAGTCCGAATTACGTCCTAGTCCGATTGTCCGCTTTACTTTGTGTCCCGCTTTGGCGGTTTCTGCTTTGTTCACCCCGGTCTCGTAGCAGCTTGGTCGAACAAAGTAAGCGCCGAAGCTCCGCCGGCCGCACCGCTCCCCATCATCTACCCCACCGCTCCGCCCAGGGTATTTACTTTTACCGCATCATTGAGAACTTCATCGACCAGACCGGCCAGGTGACGGACTCGCCGCTGGGCGGGCTGTTTCTGGACGACGCCGGCGGCCTCAAGATCAACCACACACACATGGTGCGCTGAGAGCCGTGTCAAAGAAAGATATCGCTCTGTCTCATCTTTGGGGATGCGCGAGGCAGGGCCTCGACTGAAAACAGTAAACAAGATGAGCCGTGCGTGGATGGGTAGTGGTTGCAAGTGCGCATCGTGAAACCACACCGCTAACGATTCTTGGGTTTATCCTTGACAACGTCGCCGCCGACATCCACGCTTCATGTTGTCCAACCCGGGCCCCGCGTGTACGGATCCTCTCGCACCTGCGGCGACCTCCCTCAGGGCCTACTCTCCATGGCCAACATAGGGCCCAACACCAACGGCGCCCACTTCTCAATGATCATGGGGCCAGCGCACCACCTGGACGGCCACTACACCATCTTTGGCGAGATTGTGGACGGGTGGGTGGGTTTCGGAGCGGCGCTGAGCTGCGCGAGCTGCTCCTCCGTACCCACCCCTCATCCTCACGGTGCCCTCCCTGTACTCCCGCGCAGCCACCACGTGGCCCTCGAGATCAACGCCCTGGCGCATGGGGAGCCCGGCAATGAACACTCGGGTAGCAAGGACGCGCAGGTGGGTGAGAAGGGGCAGGGGCCGGCCGGCGGTCGCGGAGGCGGGATGCTGCGGTGGGGCCGTAAGCGCATGTCACGAACGGACAGCTAGGCTGAGTGTAGAGGTGCCCACCAGTGGGGACACGTCGCCACGGAATCTGGGTTATAGGGTTGAGGAGGAGGGGATTCGAGGGAAACCCGTGGATGTCCGAAAAAAATCGTTTAAAGCAGAAGTTTAAGGGGAGGGGAGGAGGACGTGTTGGTGTCGCCTGCGTCGATGAGTTGCCTTGTGTCTTGGTGCAACGAGGGAAATGAGTTATGTCGCCGTGTTCCTGTTTGTGATTGCCGTTCTCTGTCCACACTGCTGCTGCTGCTGGTCGCAGATCATCGACAGTGGGGAGCTGAGGCGGGGAAGCTACTGGGAGACGGCAGCATTCCAGACCGCCATTGATGCGGAGCGCAAGCGGATACAGGAGGCCAAGCCCCTGCCCAAGTAGTGAGCCGCGGGCTGTCTCCTTTGCTTGTACTTGGCGGCACAGCGCTGGTGTTGCTGGCGGCAGGGTGCCGGTAGCGTTCGACACCGGCACCGGGCACTGGACAGGACTGAAATGCGGAGTCCGGTAAACATCGTATGCTTGCACTGAAGACGGGGACGGATAGCACTCGGCGATGCGCACAGGGAGCGTTCGTATACCTTGTAGGTGGATGGATAGATACTGGACACTGGTAGATAGGTGGGGAAGGGTCGAACGGACAGGAAGCACACCTATGTGTGCGCGGAGCAGGACTGGTGGTTGAGGTCGTTAGGGGGTTCGTCATGCAGAGGGCGGCGGTGCCGGCAAGAATGCCGGCGGGCGCCCTTTTGGCGAGGGGGCCATGAGCGTGTCGGGTGATCTGTGTGGCAACAACTTCCGCGCTGTGATCCGTGGGCGCGGTCCGGCTTTGCGCCTCTTTCGTGGCGCAGATGGGCACAGCGCGCGTCGAACGCTTCCGCGCCGCAACGACGTAGTGGCACTCGAGGGGCTGATGGCTCCAGGGAGCACGCTGTGCTGCGTGTGCTGAGCTCAGTTGAGCGGGGCCGTCAAGGTGCAAGGAGAGGGCCTTGTGCTTGGTCGAGGGCGCGCGATGCGCGGAGGAGTGGAGGATTGGGCTGACGGGCAGTAGCGAGCCTGGGCCCTCAGGGGAGAGGGCCCTCTCCCCAGGATTGGTGCCCTGCCTGGAGCGGACCTACATCGATCATTTTTTGTAAGACCTGCATCTTTCATCATCAAGAACGGTACATCGCACATGTGTTGGGGTTCACTCCAGATGAAAGCAAAATGATGGGAACCATGCTCAGCACAGCAGCTTGGAGCCCCTGAATCACCGGGCCGTGCCCCCCGGGAAGCAGGGGTGCGATGGAGTTCTGTCGCGAGGACCTGGGCTGTGATGGGCAGGGTGGGCTCTGGTGGGCTTGAGGGAATGGCTCCGGAGGACAATGTAACCTGCCCTGGCGACTAAGCTTCGCAGCGACACGCAGGCAACATAAAAAACGCCTATTTTGACGAGGTGTCTTCCCACCCCGTTACACTGCGCGGAATGCAGTACACGTGGGGCATCCCGCCGCTCCTCGAGCCGCTTGAAGCCGCCGACACATATAAGTTGTACTTCAGGGTAGACATGACTCGTGGTATGCGGTAGCCAACGACCTGACCGGAATGGAAGGCACCCCAGCGACCTGCTGAAAAGGGCGCCAAAGTAAACAAGCAAGGTACGAGGTAGTCCGATCAGCAGAACAACCAAACAGTCTATGATATGGTCAGTTCCGCTGCTTTACCTACACCAAAATGAGATGGATCATTGTCTGATTCGTCTACGCTGCGGGGACCGCAGAGTTTCCGGAGCTGGTTGGTCGGATTTTGATAGCCGGTGATCGTGGATTTCAACCCTATTTTCATAAGAGGGCGTTTACGATGGAGACGCTTTCGCCAGCCCTCATGGCTTCCACCAGGTACGTTCTGCGGTCGTCTGCTTTGCGAGCCGTATCGCCAAACAACGAATCCTCGCAACGTTGCTCGTAGCGAGGTGCTGGTTGCAGCTGCATCAACATGGATGGGATACCTCACACGCTTGGCGACAGCGGCTCAGCAGGTGCGGCCATGTCCAGTGACCCTCGGGCGACTTCTTCCCCCGCTGTGGCTCTTCGCCCCTCAATCCCTATCAAACCTCCGCCCTGCGACCCGTCCTCAACGCCGATATCCGCAGGCGTCCGGCGCTTCTCTCGCGATCGCTGGTGCAAGCGCGGACGGATCGGCTGGCCAGGGCCTGCGGCCTGCCGGCTCCTCCGTGCCGCTCCCGACGCAGGCCGAGGTCGCTTCCCTGGTGTCGTGCAGCCTAGGCCCCGCCCTGGTCTCCACCGTACGGCTGCAGCTGCAGGTAGCGATGTGCTGCGCCTTTTCGGGGTGCAGCGCAATGGGTCACACCTACGCTATCGTGGGCTGATGGACAAAGGGTGGCTGTGACGGCCACGTCAGCCTGTCAGCAACGACACCCCGCAAGCAATACGTGTAGCCTCAAACCGAAACCAAGATGCCGGCGTCGCCACTTTGTTGCCATGTTGGCGTGACGAGACGCCGTCGCCACTTTGTTGCCATGTTGGCGTGACGAGACGCCGTCGCCACTTAGTTGCCATGTTGGCGTGACGAGGCGCGCTGCAGCGGCTCCGCTTCATCGCCACGCTGTCTGCTGCCTCATGCCTCACCGCACGGCGTGCCTCTCCCGCTCCTTGCAGGCGACGCTCGAGGCGCACGCGGTGCCGGCC
Source organism: Yamagishiella unicocca (assembly GCA_003116995.1). Taxonomy (NCBI): domain Eukaryota; kingdom Viridiplantae; phylum Chlorophyta; class Chlorophyceae; order Chlamydomonadales; family Volvocaceae; genus Yamagishiella; species Yamagishiella unicocca. Next base: position 3,022,425 of record BDSL01000002.1, read on the forward strand.
TTCTGGGCTGCGATGGGGCGGTGCCGCGCTGCTGCCGCTGCGGGGGACGACGAGGCGCTGGAGCAGCACCTGCTGTCGGGGCTGCAGGTGAGCGGAGGACGACAGGAAGGGAGGAGTGGCGTCGTTGGGTGTTGGCGCGCTGGGCGTTAGTTGGGCTTTGCTGCGGCACGGGCAATTGCTTGGCTCTCCCGCTCCCGCTCGCTGCCTCGCTGCCTCGCAGGGCCTGTGCGCTGTGGTGGACGAGCACTGCTCCAGCCTGCAGCAGCTGGCGGCCATGGTGACGGCGGCGCTGCTGCGGGTGGGTGGCTGACTGGGTGGGTCGGTTGACATCTCTGGTGGGGTGGCGCTGAGCACTGGGGTGAAAGCAGCGGCTCGGCTGGCGACCGGGTCAGCGCACCCCACCAACCACCCCATGGCGACCGGGTTAGCGCTCCGCACCCCACCACCCCGACCTGGTTGTGACGTCAGCGGCATCCTCAAAGCCATTGGAGGGGCCAAGGAGGGGCAGGTGGCGCACCAGCAAGGGCAAGCCGACAAAGCTCCTCCGAGCCCAGTTGTGGTTGCAGGGTCTCAGTGATTACGAGAAGCACAGAACGCGGGCGTGCGGCGACGGCGCGGCCGCGAGAAAGAGGCGGGCGCGCAGAGGGGAAGTGGAACTGAAGTCCCGCGCCATAAGGCTCCGCTGACGCTGCTCCGCTGACGCTGCTCCGCGACGCGATTTCCAAAATGCTGGGCGCAGGGCTGCATGGCGACGGCGCCCCAGCCGCCGCTGACGCAGGTCGGCGGCGTCACTGCGACGGCGGCGGTGTCGGCGTCAGCGCTGTACGGCGAGCAGGCGCTGTCGCTGGTCCCCGTAGTTGCCCGGCTGACGGAGCAGTACCGCACTGCGGTCAGCGCGCTGCTCATGGCCACTGCAGACATCAGCGTGTCGGGTGAGGGGGCGTGAGAGGAGACCCGTGGGTCGGCGTTGGAAAAATGTAAAACCGGTTAGGAATTAGGAATTGTTTGGCACACACGTTTGGAGGGCGGGCGGGCGAGGGCGGGGTCGCTGGTAGGGGACAGAGGACAATACGGGGGAGCGGGACAGTGGCAGGTTGGGACAGGCTAGGCTCCAATGACAGAGGATTCGTCCATGGAAGCGTCAAACGAGAGCGCAGTTACGTACATTGTAATATTGTTTGCCATCGCAAAAAGTGATTATTTGCCGAAAATCGCGCCCTTCGTTGTTGGCTATGCGCTGCGGCTGTGCAGAGCTGCTACTGCTGTACTACAGCTCCAAGCTGACGCAGCTCGCGCAGACACTCGCCCCGCTGGAGCAACTACTGGAGGCGCAGGAGGATGGCGCTACTGCCGCTGCTACCCCTGCTACTGCCGGCGCCGTGGGTGCTACCGCTGCGGTCGCGGTCGACGGCGGCAGCGGCATGTTGGCCGCCGTTATGGTGACCCCCGGCTTCGGAGCACTGGGGCTGGGTGGCGGGGGAAGCGGCGGCGGCGGCGGCCCAGGGGTCAGCGATGGCGGCGTGGGGTCGGCCGCCGTGGAGGGAGTGGCGATGCTGATGAGCTCCGCTACCGGCGACCTGGCAGGTGGGTGCCAGCGGAGCCGGGGGAAACCCTTACACAGCAACTATGTAAGGATCACTCGCGCGAACTTAACACGGGTATGGGTCCGTTAACTCGACACGGATAAGGGATTCCTGGAGGCTACAGATGCGTGCGTTGTGGAGGAGTGGTGCGGTATGCGCCGCCCGGTGGCAAGGCGACAGACCCCGTCAGTGCCTCGGGCCGGCGCGTGTTGTCTGACACGGACAAGGGGGTTTGATAAGAGAATCCGCGAAAATCCACGGCCGACAAACCTAAGGCGGTGAAGGTGACGGTCGAGCGGAACGGCGCGGCAAAGAGAACAAAAGGGGGGTGCATCGCGTTGGTCCTCCGGCCACACCACCTGCCGCCCGCTGCCATCCCCACCAGGTGATGGCGACGAGAACACGCCGCCGCCGTCTCTGCGCCGCCAGGCGCTGCAGCCGTCGGCCGTGGCGGCGGCCATGGGGTCGTCCTGGGTGCGGCGGCTGGTGGGCGTGTGCGGCTGTCTGTCACGACTGTCGCTGGGGCCGGCGGGAGAGGAGGCGGTGGTGGCGGCGGTGTCCCACCACGTGGAGCGGCTGCTGCGGAGGCTGGCGCTTGGGGTGTTCGACAGGGAGGCGAGTATGTGCTGGGCGTTTGGGAAGCGAGGTAGAGGTAGTGTGGTGGTGATGATGGTAGTGTGGTGGTGGTGGTGATGGTGGTAGCGGTAGCGATGCGTGATACACAGGTTTGCCTGTGTAGGGGAGACGGGACGGGCGGGCGGGGCCTAATGCTGTCCACCAGCGCTTTGCAGCGCTTGCAGCAAGCGGGGCTGGGCTCAAGCGAGGGGAGGAACCGGTGCCGGGACCGGGACCGGTGCCGAAGGGGTTGGCAACCCATCTTAACCCATAGGTAGGTACCTCGGTACAGTTTTGTCGACGCCCCGCACGCAGCGTCTCGGCGGCGGCCGCCAGAAACCCTAAACCCAAAACCCTAAACACCACTCTGCCCCTGCCTCGCTGGCCGCCTACCCCGGGGCCCCACAACCCCACAGGTCCTTCCCGCCGCCAGCCGCGCCGCCGGCCGCATCCCGCTGGAGTTCCTGCGCCTGGTCATCGCCGGCGACGGCGCCGCCTCCGCAACCGCCACACCCGCCTCCGCCTCCACCTCCGCCGCCGCCGTAGCCTCGACACGCACCACCGCACCCCCCGCCGCCACCGCGGCCGCCCGCAGCGCCGCCGGCGGCGGCTGCGGCGGCCTGGCGGAGCCGGGCACCGAGGCGCGCACGCTGTCCGAGTGGCGGCTGCGGCTGTCTTACCTTGTGTTTGAGACTCTGGGGCGACTGCGCATCAGCCAGATGTTCGGTATCGTGGTGGACTATCCGGACTCGCTGCCCGCGATCAGGGACCTGGCCGCCTGCCTGCGACACACCAACCTGCAGGTGCGTCAGGAGGGCCTCGAACCCCTTGCGCCAACCGTCTCAGCCTTCGCCTCCCGCCCCCTGCCTCGGCCCCCTCACCTCTTGCATACCGCCCCGCACACTCACGCCTGCCTTCCCCCAGCTCCGAGATGGTCCTCCTCGTCCCGCTCATCCCGGTTACTATCGCTCCTGCTGCTCTCTCCCGCCCACGGCTTCCCTCTCGTACCTCGCCCCCACGGCTTCCCTCTCATACCTCGCCCCCACGGCTTCCCTCTCATACCGCCTACCTGGCCGCTCCCCCCGCAGGCGCTCTTCGTGTCTTCCTTCAAGCGGGCGCTGCAGCAACGGCTGCTGCACGCGGGCGCCTCCGCCACCGGCATCATCCACCAGTACGTGGCCACCATCCGCACCATGAGGGAGATTGATCCGTCGGGTGGGTGCGGGCCGATGCTTGCCAACTGCCTGCTGGGTGCGGGCCAGGTGCGGGCCGGGTGCGGGCCAGGTGCCTGCTGGGTGCGGGCTGGGTGCCTGGGGCCGGGTGCGGGCCAGGTGCAGGGTGGTTGTCGCAGTGCGCGGCGGGATGCCGGGTGCCCCTTGGGTGCTGGGGCCCCCCTGCGACTCGTTGGACCCCCCCGCACGGCCTGCAGCCCCTCCGTCCCGCACGTCCCCACCCACAACCCGCCCTCCCGCCCTTCGCTCCCTTGCCCTCAACTCCACCAGGCTCCCTGCTCCACGCCGTAGCCCAGCCCATCCGCGACTACCTTCGCGGCCGCTCCGACACCATCAAGTGCCTCGTCAGCATGGTGACGCAGGTCAGGGGGGAGGGGACAGGTCGGAAACATGACACCGTACAAACAACTCCGTGTTGGTTTCCTTCCCTACCCTGCTCTGCACCGTTCGGTCGCTTCACCCCATGGTGGCTTGTCCCCATGCGATACCGCAGGACGGCGGCGGCCCCACCGGCGAGTCGCTGCTTGAGGAGCTGCAGGCGGCCGCGGCGGCGACGGGGACGGCGGCGGCGGCGCCAATGGAGGTCGATGCTGCGACAGAGGGTGAGGCGGCGCCCGGGATGAGCGGGGGAGGGGGGCGCTTCGTTTTCAGCAGTGCAGTGCAGGAGCCTGAGGAGGGGCCCGCTTCGTTTGCAGCACTGCAGTGCAGGGGCATGGAGAGGGGTTGAGCCGCGCGGGTGCTGCTTGGCGAGTTTGGGCGGGCCACCGGTATGAGGCGCAGTCCATGCGTAGCAGACGCCATTTCCGGCCACCCACTATACCCACCCACGCACCCATCCAACACACCCACTACACCATCCGGACCTTCGCAGACGCCGACGAACGAGTCCTCCGGGTCGCCACCGCCACCGCCACGGCTGGATTCCCGGGAGTGGCACCGCAGCCGGCGGCGGCAGTGGCCGGTGGCGGCGCCGCCGGGGCGGGCGGCAGCGGCAGCTCCGCTCCCGCTGCTGCCGGCAGCTCCGCCGCCGACGTCGTGAGTATGCTGACCGGCGTGTTCGGGAGCCCCGAGGTGTTCATCAACGAGTACCGCAACCTGCTGTGCGGACAGCTGCTGTATCGGAGTGACTTTGACACGGTGGGTGGGTGGGTGGGTTCGAGGGAAACCCGTGGGTGGGTGGGTGGGTGGGTGGCGGCACTTCTGGCCCGGGAGTGAGGAAAACCAGCTGATCGACGTAGGCAGTGAGGGCGGTGCTGTAACGGAGCAATGGCTTCTGGTATCGTGTATCGTGGGTGCGGCGGCACGCACAGCCTGGGTTGGCTCATCAGGATCCATCTGTTAATTGGCTTTTTGCGCCATGCCGTGCTGTGGTTGCGGTGTCGTGCTGTCTCGTGCGGTCTCGTGCAGGTGCGGGAGGTGCGGACTCTGGAGCTGCTCAAGATGCGGTTCGGCGAGAACGCAATGCACGCGTGCGAGGTGCGGAAGGGCTTTGGACGCCTGGGTGACCGAGGATGGATGGGTGGGTGGGTGACGGTGGATGAGTGTTTGGCGGGTGACGGTGGATGAGTGGGTGGGCGTAGGCTGAGGGTTAGGCTCCTAGTTAGGCTCCTAGTTAGGCTCCTAGTTAGGCTCCTAGTTAGGCTCCTAGCTATTCCTTACCCTCCTGGAGTACGGCCTCCGTGCCGCTCCCTTCCTGAGGAAAGCCACCTTGGCCCTCCGGCCTCGAGCCTCTTTCCTTTCTCTGTACGCGGACCTGACCAGGCTGCCGGCGTTGCCCGGCCCCGCCTGCTCAGGTGATGCTGAAGGACGTGGCAGACAGCAAGCGAATCAACCACCGAGTGCATGCGGTGCTGCCGAGCGACGGTGCCGTCCTCAAGCCGACATCACCCACCAGCGCCGCGGCCGCCGCAGCGGCGGCTGCCGCAGCCGCGGCCTCCTCCTCTCCTGCCCTGGCGCTGCGCGCCACGCCCGGCGGTCGCACCACCCGCCAGTCGCAGCAGCGTGCGGCCGCTGCTTCGGTGGGGACCCCGACGCAGGTGCAGACGCGCGCGGCGGCGGCGGCGCAGCAGCAGCAGGCGGCAGCCGCGGCCGCGGCGGCGGCGGCCGCGGCGGCTGGGACGAGCGGCGGCGTGGTCCTGGATGACTCGTCCAGCAAGGCGCCCTGTCCTGAGTTCGACCTGCTGTCGGCAACCGTCATGTCGTACTTGTTCTGGCCGCGCCAGGAGGACCGTGACAAGGTGCGATGGGGTCGTTTCATAGCGCTCGGGGGATGTTGGGCAACAGCGGGGGGGGGGCCGGGGCAAGGGTCTTGTTGGCGACAAGGTGCATTGCGCCTACCGTTGGTGCGAGTTAGATACCAATGGCTTTGTCCCTTCCAGCTTTAGCGTTCTTTAAGCTGTCGTTCCATGGTTTGTCATCCGCCCTGCCTTTCGCTGCTGTTGCCGTACAACACCTCCGTGTCATCCTCCCTCCGGCTCCGAAACCACCTCCTCTCCCCCAGGGCACCCCCGACGACCCCGCGACTTCCCTGCTGCTGCCGCCCGAGGTGCGGCTGGCCATGGAGACCTACGAGCAGCGCTACCACCGCCTCAAGACGCCGCGGAAGCTGCGGTGGAGGCCGCAACTAGGCGCTGTAGACCTGGACGTCTCAGTCGGTGGGTGTTCTGGCCGCTGCCCGAAGTGCTAACGGGTGCCACGTGCGACCCCGGCGGTGTGGAATTCCTTTTTGGGATAGCACGCGGCACTTGCGCGGCTGCATCGCGTTGCCGCTGGGGCAACTATGATATGGCATACAGCAATATGGCATACGTGTTATGGATCATGGCTTATGGTAGTATGAACATAACGACAGTTTGGGTACAAGATATATGATACTGGTAATCCGTGGCCTCCCGCAGGCGGCGTGACCGCCAGCTTCCGAGTGTCGCCGCTCATGGCAACGCTGCTGCTGGCGTTCCAGGACCGATCCGCGCTGAGCGCCGGAGAGCTGGCAGCCGCGGTGAGGTACCGGGTGGCGGGGGAGGCGCCCTCGCTTTGGCTCCGCTGTCGGGGCCAAGGAGCGAGAGGCTGCTTGGTGGTGTGTTTTGGCACCATCGCTGCGGCAGGCCTTCGCAGCCATGCGCCTACCCACACCCACTTCCTTATGTTTTCCATGTTCCTGCGACACACCCAAGCACACGTAGGATCAGGAACACACACATGAATCTGATTCTACTATTAGGCTCCCACTTGACGTAACCCGGTGCCTGCGCATGTTGTGACACGACTCATCTCGGTTGCGTCCCGCTGGTGGCCCCAGGTGAACCTGCCGGCCGCGCTCGTGCGCCGTAAGATGCTCTTTTGGGTCAACCACGGAGTCATCGTGGAGGGACGTGCGCCGCGGGACAGCGCAGGGGGCGCGCCCGCCGCCACCGCCGGCAGCGGCGGTGGCAGCGGCAGCCGCGCGCCGTCCAGCGGCGGAGCGGGCGGTGCTGCCTCGGCTACGCCTCCGACGCCGTCGGGAGACCTGGTGTACCGAAGGACGGAGGTGCTGCCCCCGGAGCTGCAAGGTGCGGGCCCGGCGGCTGCGCTTGGGGGGTGGCTGGGGGGCCGGGATGGGGTTGCGCCGCTGCATGTTGCCGAGTTGGCGCTGGTGTCACTTACCAGCTTGCCAATACCAACGGGCCAGGTTGGGCACCTGCTGGCCGGCTCTTCAGTCTAGTAGCCGCGAGGCGGCCAGCTGCCTTGTCCTCGCCGCCTTGTTGCTGGAATTAAGTCCGGCGCGCACTAGGTCGCCTGAGATCTGACCCCCACCTACCTACCAACTGGTAACCACCGGGCCCCCAACTTGCTAACAACCCTCGCTCCACTCTCGCGCCCGGCCCCCGCCCCCCACCTCCTCTCGTTTTTCTCGCATCCACGGGTCTTCCTCAGAACCGCCTCTCGCCCCTCTGCCAGGCGCCACCCTGACTGACTACGGTGCCGAGGACGAGGCCCCGGCGCAGCTGCCCAGTGCAGCAGACCGCGCGGTGGAGGAGGTGGGCCCCTTCGAGAACTACATCAAGGGTGAGTCCAGGGGTCGACAGGAGGTTTGGCGCTTATGGATCCGGGCAGGTGTAAGAGGTTGTCTTCCCGTTGGCTGTTGGGTGATGTGCTGACACAGTCAGGGAGGGGGCACGGCTGTTTAATGGAGAGGTGCACGTGGCCCTGGATGGACGTGGGTCCTGGCTGGGGCCTCATACAGACACCGGTCGTCGGGTCGGGGTCATAACACTTGTGATGTGGTTTCGCAGGCATGCTTCAAAACTATGGCGGCTTGCCCCTGGACCGCCTGAACCACATGCTGCGCCTCTTCGTGGTCAGTACTCCGCGGTACGACAAGACGCCGGAGCAGCTGCAGGTGCGGCCTGGACCCCCGCCGCGCCGGCGAGCTCCGGGGGCCAGGGGGTTGGTCCATTTGCGGCCCCGGAAAACACGTGCAAGCTGAATGAGCGCCGCACGGCGAGTGAATGCGTGCTGCACTCAGGCTTTCAGCCTCTGTTGGCTTGCCTCGCAGCCAGCAATCCCTGTTCCGAATCCCCCGCACCCTACCGCGATCCCATCGACTTAGTACGCCCAACACATGCAAACTCCTCCGTGCATCTGATGTTAGCTGTCACCCGCAACGTCAGCTATCACCCGTAAAGCAGGCTGGATGTTGCCCCACAGTTGCATCACAGATGAAGGTGCCCTCAGCCGCCTCACGGAAACGCCTGTTTGGTGTCCACCCTCCTTCCAGGCATTCCTGCAAGTCCTGATAGCGCGCGACGTGGTGGTCCTCGACAACAACAGCATCTACCGACTGGCGACCGGGGCGCCGGCGGCGCAGCGAGGTGCAGGGCGGTAGCATGTGCAGCGTCACAGTCTAGCCGGCAGCCCGCGCTCAATTACTGACGCAGCGTGGGTCGTTGCTTGGCTGCACGTTTTTCTGAAGGAGCTGAAGTAGGTGTTTGTGGGTCCTGGTTAGTGTCATGTGAGGTATAGGAAGAGGTGCTAGCTTTGCTGGTCGTTGCTCATGATAATTGTCCTGATTGGTATGGTAAATGAGAGGGCTCGGGTATGGTCGGCATATGCGGGCTGCCATATCACCTTTGCCGATTCCTGCACTCATGAGAACCCGGAAAACAGTCGCAACTCCGGAATTAAGAATTTACCAGTTCTGATTCGTTATTATTCCCCTATCGCTCCGTTCCGAGTTGCATGGAATGCGTCGGTCTGCTCGTGTGCCCCCCTTGCCCTATCACAAGTCATCGTGGCGTGCTCCATTTACATATTAAGTCCGAATGTTAATAACTGAAGTCAATTGAGGCCTCCGGAATGACCGAGGCGCTGGAAGTCAACCGAAGTTCGCGCGTGTCCGGAGTCAAGCACCCCATGTATCGTGTTCCAGGTCAACGCGCAGCCAAAAAGTGCAGTCGGGGCGGTTTGGATTCCCTCGATCCCGCAACAGCATGCGCACGTCCCACCAGCAAAGGCCCTTCGACTAATGTAATCTCCCCCGGCCTGTATGTCCTACCCTCTAAATCCCCTTGGTCAGCCTGTTCCCAAAGCATCACGTCGGCCGTGGATGTAGTGGCCGCCATGACGCTTCCTTCATGCGTCGGCCGCCGTCTTTTGACGGCAACTCCGGCCATCGCACCGCTCTTCATCTGCTCTCGAACAGACCAACGCAGTCCCCATCTGGCGCTCTGCTCGCCTGGCAGATGATCCGTTTATCGGAAGTCGTCCTCGAGCGCCCGGAAGCGGTCCGACAGCTCCTCGTACACGGCGCGCAGCTTGCGGCGCACGACGTCCTCGCCCTCGGCTGCACATGACAGGAATGAGAACGAAATGAGAACGCCTCAGCAGCCGGACTACCATAGGGTATCTATTCAAGGCAGTCCATTTACGGTCTACCTGCCAGCTGAAGGCTAAAAACGCAGCCGTTTGTGTTGGATCTGGCTCGTTTAAGCCTTCCGCCCTGCCAAAAGCATGATCGCGTACACCTGCCCCCTGCCCAGAGCCTCGCAGCTTACCCGGGTCCTCGAACTTTTGGCTGGTCAGCTTGTAGAGGGTGTCGCTCATGCGGTGCTTAATGACGTTGAGGGTAATCTTCTGGCCCTCAGCGTTGCCGGCGGCCGTCTTCTCGATGGCGGCCGTGGCCAGGCGGTGGAAGGTCGCGATGTTGCGCATCATCTCCACGCTCTTGTAGAACGGGCAGTACTTGTCGAACTTGGTGAACGAGTTCTGCTGCAGGTAGTCGTCCTTGATGAACCTGCAGGCGGTCGCGGGCACCCAGGAGGGGCCAGGAAGGGGAGAGAATTGAGCCGCAGGACGGACGACTCGGAACGCCAGCCTCTCGTGTCACACTGCTCTGTCACACAAGGCGGCGTGGCGACGCGCGCGACCATAACCACGTACCGTGCCGTCTCCAGCACGACCTTGTCGGTCTCCGCCAGCGCATCCTTGCCCACCAGCTGCACGATCTCGTTCAGCTCATCCTCCTTCTGCAGGACCTCGCGGAAGATGGTGCGCAGCTGCACAAACTCCGGGTCGAACTTATCGTAGAAGGGCTCGAGCGCCTTGGTGTACTTGGAGTAGGAGATGAGCCAGTTGACCGAGGGGAAGTGCTTGCGCTGGGCCAGCTTCTTGTCAAGACCCCAGAAGACCTGGAGTGGGCGGGTCGGCAGGGTCGGGAGGAGAGGTGAGGCGCCGTCAGGCTATCTGGGGCGGGGCGCGTGCGGCTTTTCAGCATGCTGGCGCGCGCCTCTGCACAGTGCGCCTGGTGGCAGCTACGTTGCGGTAATGGCCCACGGTCATTGCGTCCATGGCAATAGCCCACAGAGCCTCCGTGCACACGCATAGCCCCACCGCCACCTGCCCGCCCCAAAAGGCGTACCTGTACGATAGACAGGGTTGCGGCCGTGACGGGGTCGGAGAAGTCACCACCCGGAGGAGACACGGCGCCGACGATGGTGACGGAGCCCTCACGCTTGGGGCCACCCAGGCACTGCACGCGACCAGCGCGCTCGTAGAAGGACGCCAGGCGGGCACCCAGGTAGGCGGGATAGCCTATCGGGTGAGGCAGGGTCGATGCGGTATTAGGTGTACGCTCAGATGACGTGCACGGACGGATCACGGATGACATCGGGTTGGTATTAGAAATTTCAGCCCGGGCGGCCAACGGGCCCAGGGTTCCTACCCTTCTACTGCAAGGATGGCGTTTTGCTCCCAATGGATAACTGCTTTTGTCAGCAACAAGAGCAGGCCGTGTTTTGGGGGAGGCAGCGTATCCACACCGCACCCGCCCGCTTTCGGATACACAGGTTGTCATAAGGCATGTGCGCACCGCCATCCTATGCACTGTAATTTCATCATGTCAGCCGCAGCGTTAAACGCCCCTGGCTTCTCCTTAACGGGCGGGCGAGCCAACGCATGCCCCCTTGCGCACAGCAAGGTGTACTTGCGTCTACTCGCTACATGTTTGCAGTACATGTCAGCTGTCGTGTTGCCCACCCATCCGTCCGTGCACACCCGCCTTCAGAGCGCCCCCATCCCGGCACCACGCGCTCATAACGTTTGGGGGAACACCCAATTCCCACGTCCAACGGCTCATGAGGGTTAGGCATATGTCAAGGCCGGACATGCATGCCTAACGTCTAGGAAGTCAACGTTGCACAGGGTGGACACGCGAGGACACGAGCCTTTACCACCTTATGACACGATCCTTTTTTAATACTCAAGCTATGTTTCGGCATCGCAGCACCGTTGCCTGACCACCTTATGACACGAGCCTTTTTTAATACTCAAGCTATGCCACGGCATCGCAGCACCGTTGCCTGGTAGAAGTGGATTCATGCCAGCCCCTTGCAGCTCGCCCAATGCATGCACGAGGTACCTTAACTTGCGTTCCAACTTACTGCGCGATCCTAGACTGTTGGCTCACAACTTTCGACGAACGCAGCTCGGCACGCAAAGCAAGCTTTGTGCGATGCATAAACACAGCACCTGAGGGTACCCAATTTCGAGCTTTTAACCGCCCCCGCGAGGCGTCCAACCGGCCATCGGGACTCTATAGGGATCAGCTTACCGGAATCGGCAGGCATCTCCGCAAGACGACCCGAAATCTCACGCAGCGCCTCAGCCCAGCGCGAGGTGGAGTCACCCATCATGGAGAAGTGGTAGCCCATGTCGCGGAAGTACTCCGCCAGCGTGATGCCGGTGTAGATGGACGCCTCACGGGCGGCCACGGGCATGTTGGACGTGTTCGCGACCTGCAATCACCGCAAGTCGGGGCCGGACCGCGTGTTCCTATTTTTGGTTTCCATCTCCTGGTCGCCACGGGTCGGTCGTGCACGCAGACCGTGCCGAGAGGCTCCGGGAATCCATCAACGCAGCTGGCGGCGCTCGCAACATTGCCGCGCTATCGCACGTCGAGGGGTGAGAGGGTGCCCGTTCTGCTCGTCATTATGATGCATGAACCGTGCTCAGGCGCCATGACACCGCCGATCGCCTTTACGCCGTGGTGTTCACCCATGCACAGCGTCGTGCAGCTATGGGCAGCTTCGTCCACCCGCTTGCATACGCAATGTTGATCCTGAGACAACGGATTGGTATCTTTTGCACCCGCGCACACATTACGTACATGTATACGCCCCCGATCCCACCTCACAACATCCCCATGACCGCGGGGGTATTGCTGTGCTTGCTTTTGCGCACACAATCGCTTTTGAATCAAGGTACTCTACAAACTCCGTCACAGCACGGTGACCTCCATCACCATGATGGGTACGCACGCCGTGAGCTACGACCCCGATTCCAACTCTCTGACGGCGCGCCCACCCGGAGGGAGGCACAGGCCCGGGCCGACGCACACCCACCAGGCATGTGCGCTTCATGATCGACTCCTCGCGACCGTCCGGCAGGGTCATGGTGAGCGCCGGGAACTCCGCCAGCACCTCCGCCATCTCATTGCCGCGCTCGCCGCAGCCCACGTAGATGATGCCGTCCGAGTTAGAGTACTTCGAGAGCGCCTGGGAGATGACGGTCTTACCGCAGCCGAAGGCACCCGGGATGGCGCACGTGCCTCCCAGTACTGACGGGAACAGGGCGTCCAGAACGCGCTGGCCGGTCAGAAGCGGGGTGTCCGCAATGAGCTTCTGTGCCACCGGGCGCGGCGAGCGCACTGGCCACAGCTGCTTCATGCTGTACTTCTGCACGTCCGAACGGAACGCGGGAGGGAAGAGAGTTGGCGGGCACAGAAGGGGGGAGCCGGGGGGGGGCGCGTTCAGCAGGAGCAAGTAGCACCTGGGAGACATGCTTGCGTTCGAAAGGCATGGATATGTTCCGCCCAGACGTAAGAACGTGTTGCGTACCTTCTTGGTGCCCTGGAAGTCCACCTCAATAATCTCCTCCTCCACGTTGTAGTGACCCGCCGGGGCGATGTAAGTAACACTGCCGCGCGCGCCAGCGGGAAGCATGAGGCGGTGCTCGATAAGGCTGTTCTCGGCAACAACACCATAGATGTCGCCACCGGTAATGCGGTCACCAACCTGGGTGAGCAGAACAGTGGAACTGCTTTCGCGATCGGTTTTCGCCCGCCCTCACTGCGGCAGCACGCACCTTAAAGCCCTTAGGGTGGAACTCCCACTGCTTTACAATGTCAAGAGCAGGGCAGGCCACACCGCGCGGGATGAACACGTCGCCACTCTGGATTGCAATCGCCTTGAGCGGGCGCTGAATGCCATCGAAGATGTTGCCCAGGACACCCGGGCCCAGCTCCACGCAGAGCGGCTGCGTACGAAAGCCATCGTAAATAAACCAATTGTGATTTGCAAGAGGAACGGCATTGTTACCTTCTTGGTGCGCAGCACAGTGTCGCCCACGCACAGGCCAGCCGTCTCCTCATACACCTGCAATGCGAGCCAAACGTCTGAAAAGACGCCTCATAGGAGCCAGAAGGCAATAGTGTCCATGTCTTCAGTTGCATTCACCTGGATCGTTGCGCTGTCACCCTCCAGACGAATAATTTCACCAATCAGATTGTCAGGACCCACGCGAACCAGCTCATACATGGCAGCGCCGCCCATGTGGTCGGCGACGACCACAGGGCCGGAAACCTTCCGAATGTAGCTGCAGGAAGCATGAGTGGGGTGGTCAACGAGAGTCCAGGTGAAATACTCATCACTTGCATAGCTGCCTACCCATAGTCGCTCTCTTTCTCATAGACGCCCGCCATTGTGGCTAATTGTCCTAGGGTCCACTGTAGACAAGCTCATACAAGCGTACAAATGCGGTAGGTTCTTCCCGCACGTGTACGACATCCCAGCAGTTCCGTGCTAGCTGGGACGGCTCTCTCCATTGTAGCTATGACGAGGGTCACTTACAAAGGTAAGAATCCTACTTCGACATAGTGCAGAGCCATGGTCGTAGACTGAGCTGCCCAAACTGGTACAGAGCCACACCTACTGTTATGGGTTTGCGAGTAGTAAGCAGGTGGAAATGGGTATACATTCATTCATTCGTGTAGCTCTTTCTCGCGACCAACAGGCTCAACTATCCGTATTGGGCCAAAGAAAGACCTAAGAAAGCCACTCATCATGTTGTTTTTACTCCACACACAGGGAGCTGCCCTCGATCCTTACAGCGCTGCAGGCTGCGCATGCACCGTGGTGGTAAATAATGACGCAGCGTTGCCCAATCGACACAGTGTATACGCAGTCCAGTAGATTTGAGGGTTCACAAAGTTTGTTTACGCGGCTGGTTCGTTCGGGAAAATCGACTGTCGACTGTCATATCCTGCGCCTGACCAGGGGCCTGACATTAAAGAGACCAATCGCCAAAGGAATCGCTTACATGAAGGGTCACGCGACCCGAGTTCGATATCAAAATCTTCCCGCCAGGATCAACACCATAGTGTTTATTTGGTTGGTTGCACGCGTTGGATGAGGACACACTGTGCAGGACCGGTTCATCCGTGAACCGCTGCTCAACGCATCACCGCCGCGCCAGGACCTAAGCCTTCTGCCCCGCTCGTCTGCCCAGCTCGTCGCTCCCACTCTCTCTCTCTCTCTCCGAAACCTAAGCGGCGTCCTAACGTAATTGCCCTCACTCGCTTCCTACGCGACGCACAACCTCAGTTCCGCCCAGTGCTACCCAAGAGCACTGCTCGCCCTGGCGCGACATGGCGGGCGACATTTCCCGCGCTACCTATCTCGCAATCTGATGCATTTACACGCTCTGTTCCTGATAAACATGTCACCGTACACCATCGAAATATCAGTTGGTCCAACTAACTCCCATGCAAAGCAATTAGGAGCACACACGTGCCCCCGGCAAGTCACCTCACCAACCTAGCCCAACAAACTCAAGCCCAACAAACTCAAGCCCTCAGCCCAGGTCCCCCACGCATACCAAATGGCCCTTTGCCATATCGCGCTGCCGCGCTGCCCGTGAGTTGACTTTCAAATGGAGCTTCCGCAGCTCAGCGGTGCATCATCCCCAAACCACCGCACCCACCGCCCTACCCCCCTCGCGGCCTCTTGCCACCTCCGCCCCTCCGACCAGTCTGCCGCCGCTGGCTGGCGCCCCGCTCCCGCTTCAGCATCTCCAGCTTGCGCTTGCGGCCCTCGGCCTTACGCGCGCTGTGGCGCATCCGGGCCGACGCCGCCGCAGCCGGGTCCACCATACCACGTACCGCACTGCGCCTCTTGCGCTCCGTCCGCGCCCCCCGCACGTGCTCGCGTGCCACATTGTACGACGCCAGCAGCACCTCGCTGCCGACCAGGCCGCGCAGGTGCGCCATCACCTCCTCCGCCAGCTGCCGTACCTCATCTGGTACGACAGAGTTGGCGGCGGCGGCGACGCCGCTGTACTGCCCGCCCGGCGCGGCGGCCGCCGCCTCCGAAATCCTGAACAGCGGCCGCAGCAGCACCGGCAGATGAGGCGAAATTGCGTCGACGCCCAGAGCGGTGGCGGCGGCGGCGGTCCAGCGCAGCGCTGCAGCGCGCTGTAGGCTCCGGAACCAGCGCGCGTCATCGGCCAAGCGAGCCATGCGGCGAACCAGGCCGCGCAGCGTGAAGGCTCGCCGCTGCACCTGTGCCGACATGCTGACGTCGCCGTCACCGTCGCCATCGCCGTCGGCGTCTTCAGCGTCAGGGTCCGCGTCCTCCGCGTCTCCGTCGCCTCCGCCGGCGTCACCTTCCGCCTCCGCCGGCTCGGCATCGCCACCCGCGCCATCCTCACCCTCCGCCTCCTCCTCCTGCTCATCGTCGTCGCTGCCGCCGTCCTCCTCCTCCTCCTCCTCCGTCGCCTCCTTGTGCGCCGCGCCGTTGCTCGCAGGCGCCATCACGCGGAGCCGCTTGTTCCCCGGCCGCTCCTCCTCCCCCTCCCCTCCCGCCTCTCGGTCCAGGTGCACGGACAGGCTCACCAGACACTTGACCGCCTGCAAGCACGTCGCCTCATCCGCAGCCTCGCACTCCAGCTGCAGAAAAAACCCGAACGCCAACTGGCCCGCGCGGCCCGCGCGCGCCGCCATCATACCACCGCACACCCGCTGCGACGCCAAACCGTAGCCCACCAGCCGCGCCGCCGCCTTGCGTACCCACATGTGGCGATGCAGCAGCAGCGACACCGTCGCCTCCCACAGCGCCGGAGCCTGCGGCAGAGCCGCCTGGCCGGGCTGGGCCTGACCGGGTGCCGGCCAGGCCAGCGACGCCCCCGGCTGGGCGGCCACCTTCTCCAGCAGTAGCAGGCAGTAGTAGGCTTCCTGCCAGCCGGGGCAGGCGGCGTCGGCGTCGGCGGATTCGTCGTCGTGCGCGGCGGCCGGCTCGTCGGTGCCGTCGGCGCGGGCGGCCTGAGCGGGTGGGGGAAGGCGTGAAAACCGGTTACACGACATGGGTAGGATAGCTGGTGAGCGGGGGAAGGTGTGGGTGTACGAGGGATGTGTTTTGCCGTACCGGCACATACGAGAAGTGGATGGTAGGAAAGATCTGTCGTGCACAACCCACCTGTCGCTCGAGGACTCGCAAAACCGAAGGGGCAACCTCCGCCAGCCTCCGCCCGAAGCGGCCGCCCTCCACCTCCGCGACGAAGCCCAGGGTCTGAGCGGCGGCGCGGCGCAGCGCGGCGTCCGTGCTACCGCCGCCGCTACTACCGCGATCGAGCCAGGAGCGGCAGTAGCCGACGGCCTTGTCCATCTGGGCGGGCTCCAAGCGGCCCAGCAGGGCGCGGATGACGTCACCAGCGGCGGCGCGAGCCTTGGGCGACGAGTCGTTGACCAGCCGTACAACCAGCGGCATCAGGAGCACGTCGGACTGGGCCTGCGGGCGCCAAGGAGACAAGGTGGCGGCGAACAACGTTACGGCGAGTAACATAAGCATAAGGAGGTGGGTGCTACAACACAACAACAGGCTACATTCCAACACGCCATCGTCGTTTTGTCAACCGGGACAGCAGCCATAACAAACTCGTCGCGTTCGTCCTCCTCGCTCTCCTTGCCTTACCCCCGACAACTACAACCACTCCCAACGTCCTTTCGCCGTACGTCCGACAACCACCCCAACCTCCACCAAAACCACCCACCTGCAGCACCTCCGCCGGGAACTTGGCCACCACCTGCTGCATCATGTCCAGCACCTGCAGCCGCCCCGACTCGTACTCGTACTCCAGGTTGGCCAGCAAGAACGCCACGTGCTGCTTGAGCCGCTGCGGTCCCAGGGGGAAGTCAAGCAGGAACTGCAGCAGCGCCACGCCGCAGGCGGTGCGCACAGGGGCTGCCTGGCTGCGGACCTGGGGAGTAAGGGAGGTGGCAGGACCGGCAGCGAGACGTGAGGGGAAAGAGGGGTGATGGAGGCGACGGGCGGCGGGACGGGACGAGCAGCACAAGAAGGGCATGGCGAGAGGTGGCGGCATGCACATCCTCGATTCCGTGGAGCAGCTCCTGTGTCAAGTCTGTATGGGGCGTCAACCACCGGCTAACACCGCGCACTACACCCACACCCACACACACACCTGTTCCGGTACCCCACGGGCGCACCCCGCTACCCGCACACGGCATTTCCCCTTCCCCCCTCGCACCCACCATGATCTGCTGCACCCGGTCCATCACGTCGTACACCTCGGGTACGACAACCCGCCGCCCCAGCAGCGCGCGCAGCAGCGCGAACGCGGTCGGCTGCGCGCCCGCCTCGCCCAGGTCCTCGAACGCCCAGCGCAGCAGGAAGCGCAGCTGAGACGTTGTGGGCTGGTAGGCGCCGCAGTCGCGCAGCAGCGCCGCCAGCAGCCGGAAGCACTCCTGGGCGATTGGGTGCCTGATGTTTGGGACCTTCTTCAGCAGCGCCGTCAGCGCGCGGCCTGCCTCGGCAGCCGAGGTCGCCAGCCGCGGCAGAGGCAGGGGGACCAGGTGTGCTAGGGTCCGGAGCGCCAGACTGACGCAACCCGAATGGCGGCTTCGAAGAGAGCGCACCAGTAGCGGCAGGGCAGGGTCCAGAAGGGCCATGAGCTCGGGGGAGCGGCCGGTCAAGGCACCGCGCTTGATTCCACCGTGTAGGAGTGTCAAGCAGAATTCGAGGACGAGGGTCTCGTGGAGCGCGGCGCGATCCGAGTTGATGTCGCCGGAGGCGGCGACGGCGGCGGCGGCAGCCGCGGCGGCGGGGCCGAGCCCGGCGGCGGCGCTGACGGCGGGGCCGACGGCGGCCTTGGCGCGCGCGCGGGCGGCTTCCTCCCGGGTGAGGCAGCCGTCCATGACGGGGACAACGAGTGCCATGATTTGTTTGGGGCCGGCGGTGGGGTTGGTTCGGACGCCTCGAGCTGCAAACTGCAGCAGCTGGGTGAGCTTGGCGCGCACGGCTGGCTGGCCGGCGAGGTGAAGGCGGTCGGTGACGACCGTCAGCAGCAGGCGCATGTGGGTGCTGAAGGTGATGCCCGAGGCGAGGAGCTGGTAGGCCTCGTTGGCGCGGCAGCGCTTGGCTTCCTTGTATTGGGAGGCGAAGGCGAGGACCTCCTTTGCTTCAGAAGCCTACAAACGGTGCAAGCGGGGGCCGGGATGCGAAGGGACGGGTGCGGGCTTTAGGGTAGGATTTTAGGGTTTAGGACGTAAACGACGAGGGTCGTCGATCGGTGACGAAAGCAGTCCGACAGACACGCGACCTGTGCATAAGGCCCCGACCCATGCCAAGTTGCTCAACATGGAGACGCCCTCTCAAAGCCCTAAAATCCCACCCACCACCCTACCTCGCCAAACAGGTCCCCCTCGATGAGCGGCAAACACAGCTCCAGGCTCTCATCCAGCACGCCGCCGCCCTCCTCCTCGGCTTCCTCGCCACCCGCCGCCGCCGCGCTGACGTCGTCGTCATCCACATCGTACCCCGTCGGCGCCTCCGCCGCCGCGTCGCCGGCCGGCTCCGCCACCGCCGCCGCCGCTGCCGCCGCCGCGCTCTCGCCGTGCGCCACCTTAATCACCGCCTCGAGTACGGCATGTAGCGTGTAGCCGATCACGTGTGCGGTGAAGCCGCGGTCGGGCAGCGAGGCGCGCAGCACGTGGCAGGCGTACGGCAGGTAGTTGGGCCCCAGCTCGGCCATCATGGACACCAGTACGGCACGCGCGTCATCACGGACGCGCTGCGGCCTGGAGCGAAGCAGGTTGGCGACGCCCTGCGCGGAAAC
The DNA here is from genome assembly GCA_003116995.1 of Yamagishiella unicocca. NCBI lineage: Eukaryota > Viridiplantae > Chlorophyta > Chlorophyceae > Chlamydomonadales > Volvocaceae > Yamagishiella > Yamagishiella unicocca. The sequence goes on from BDSL01000002.1 coordinate 3,041,515, forward strand.
AATGACGGAAACACACGTATGAAAACAAGGGTTGAAAACAAGGATTGAAAACAAGGATGAAAACAAGGGTTGAAAACAAGGATTGAAAACAAGGATGAAAACAAGGGTTGAAAACAAGGATTGAAAACAAGGATGAAAACAAGGGTTGAAAACAAGGATTGAAAACAAGGATGAAAACAAGGATGAAAACACGGACGGCGCGGCGGAGTAAGAAGGGAAGACGAGGAGGAGGCATCACGCCGTTTTGTTTTGCAGGGCCTGGCAACGCGTCTATCGTTGCACGCTGATACACGCACGCGTGGCAAAATAATACACACACACACACGCGCCCGCAGGCGACGCACCTGCAGTGCACGAGGCAGCTCCGCCCGCTCCGCCGCCGGCGGCAGCAGCTTGAGCAGCTTCACCAGCGCCAGGGCCACCGGCGCCCGCACCGAGGCCGCCTCCTCGTCCTCGCCCTTCTTGCGCTCCACCAGCTGCTCGTGCAGCGCCGGCAGGATGCGGACGAGCAGCGACCGCTGTACGGCAGCCGCCTCGGCGGCGGGGTCGTACACCGCGGCCGGGGCCTCGACCTTGGCTGCGTCCTCATCCCCCTCCTCGCCCGCACCCTCCGCACCCTCCGCTCCCGAGCCTTTGCCGCCCTTGGCCTCCTTAGCTGCGGCCACCGCCTGGGATGCCTTCGCCTGCTGTTGTAGCTGCTGCTGCTGCTGCTGCTGCTGTTGTTGTTGGCCCTGGCCGGCAGGCCCCGCTGCCGCAGGACCCTCGTCCTCCGTCGGCAGTGGGAAGTGGAAGTTATCCAACACCGCACACACCGACCGAATCAGCGGCTTGGCAGGCTTTCCCTTCATCAGCCGCATAAATTGGTTCAGCAACTGCTCGTACTGCGGCCACGCCAGCAGCCCCGCCACCGCGCCCAGTGCAGAGATGGCCGCGTCCGTGACGTTTGCCTCCTTGTCCACATCCGACTGCTTCTTGTCGTGTGCCCGCGTGTCCCGACGGCCCCCGGCCACGCCGGCGCCCTCCTCAATAAACTGCTGCAGCAACGGCACTACGACGTCCATCAGACAGCGGCCGAGAGGCGGCGGCGGCGGCGGTGAGGCGGTGTCGGTGTCGGTGTCGGCGGCGGGTGTAGCGGCGGGTGTAGCGGCGGGTGCGGCGGCGGGTGCGGCGGTGGACGCTTCTTGTTGGGTCTTGATGGCCTTGGTGAGCTTGAGGAGGGCACGAATGCGCCTGGAGGGGAAAGGAAGGGAGGAGGAAGAGGCGAAGGAAGGGAAGAGTGTTCGGAGACCCGGTTGGCACGTGTGTGTATGTTGACGGCAGGATGGCATGGGGCTAGCGGATTGCGAAGGGGTGAGGAGGGGAGGGAGAGGATTTGTAGGATGTTGTGACGGCGGCGGCGGCGCGAGCACTGTTGGCATCAGAGATTTTGATTTTCGTTAGGTTAGCGGATCAGATCCCGCCGTCAAAGTGTTGTTTTCATCACTTGCCACTGCTGCACCGCCGCCACAGCAGACGCGCTCGTCGTCAACACTAGCACAACGCGTGTTGGATGGAGTTGAATGGAAGCACCTCTTAATGAGAACGTCACCGCAGGATCAGAACCAACACCAACGCCAGCCCCAATCCTCCACACCCCATGCACGATCGATGATGCAGCACGACCCATGACCCCCCCTCACGGAAATGGCATCAGAGATTTTGATTTTCATGAAGTTAGCGGATCATTCCCCGCCGTCAAGGTATCTCTTTCATCACCTGCCACTGCCACCACTGCCAAAACACGGCCCCGCGCAGCGGTAGCGGCCAAGCCGTGCTGCCTCACCCCGCCCCACACCACTGCACCTCATCCCGCCCCCATCCCGTCCGCTAACCCCACTCTCAGCCCACCCGCACCCACTCAGCACCCGCACCCACCCAGCACCTTGCCTCCGCCTCACCTGTGGCTCTGCAAGTGCGCCACGTTGTGGAAGAAGTCCGTTTCCACGTCCTCACTCAGCAGCCCAGCCAAGTCCGGGAAGCGCCGCGGCATCCCCACCACCAGCGCCCGCAGCAGCACCAGGTGCTCCTGCCTTACAGCCAGGCTGGGCGAGCACAGCTGGCTCTTGATCTGCGGGTACAGCACCCGACCGGTCAGGAGCAGGAGACTCCCGGGAGGGTCGTTCAGCTCAGCCACCGCCGCGCCAGCGGCCGCGGGGCTGGCGGCGGCGGCGGCGGCGTCCGCCTCCGCCAGCGCCGCCACTAGATTGAAAAGCGACGACGCCGCCGCCTGGCGGAGCGCCAGGTCAGAGGCGTTACGGAGGTCGTGTAGCGCAGTCAGCAGCAGCGGCAGCGCCTGCAGTCGATCCATGGCGCCCCAAGCCTCCGTCGTCAGCTTGCCGTAAGCCACCAGCCGCCGGTCGTAGTCCACCTCGTCCAGGGAGTTGGGCGACCAGGCGGTCAGCTCCGCCAGCAGCGACGCCGGCAGCTGCATGCGCGGAAGCAGCCGCGCAACGGCGCCGTACGCGGCCGCCAGCTGGGCTCGCGACTCTCGGCCTGAGAGCCGGATCCCCCACATCGACATGGCCTCGCAGTATCTGGTAGGAAGGCGATTTGGGGTGAAGAATTTTAAAATTTTAGGATTTTGGCCGTCCGAAACCAAAAGCCCTCCATCACGTAAGCCGAAAAGCTTTCTTCTCCAAGCTACCGTAGCGAGCCCCATGCCGTCAGCGCCCTAGCCCCAGCGCGCACGGCTGCTCTCCTCCCGCGTGGTAACGCGTGGTAACGCGTGAGAACGCGCGAGAACCAAGGCCGGCCAACAGGGTGTACTCACGGGGGGACCTCACCTCCCGGCGCCCTGAGTACCTTGCGTCCCTGTGTCACAGCTCTCTGTGAACCCTGATTGCAAAGGGTAATATACCGAAACAGCCGCTACCCGTCCCGCCCCGAGTGCGCCCGGGGAGGCCTACCTCTCCACTGAGTTTTCCGGAAGGTCACCGGGTTGCAGCCGGCCCCACAGCGCCGCCAGGGCGCCCAGAGCCCGACTGATGCCCGACTCGTCCAGCCGCCCGGCCTTGCTTGAGGAGCGTTGGCGCAGACTGCGAGCACCTGCGCGGGGGAGCAGCGGCGGCGGCAGTGGTGGTGGCGGTGGTGATGACGGCGGTGGGTGACGGCGGCGGGAGGGTTGGAGCGAAATGGGCTTTAGAGTTGGAGGCGCCGCTTGGGGCTCAGAAGGAGCTTCGGTGTAGAGTAGGTTTTCATCACGTCTTATCAGACGACGGTGAAATAAGTTAAGCATCATCATTGCCCATCAAATGATATAACGTAATTTGCACCGGGTGGTTTAGGACGCGCGTGCACTTGACGCCACGCGATGCCATGCAGGGCCGTCCGTCACTCGGTGCCTCCGGGATCCACCACGGCACCATAATCGCAACCACTATGCGCAACCACCATGCGGCACCAACCTACCAGGCCCGTAACCGACAAACGAACAGTCGCAACGGAGGGCTCTTTGTTGGGCTCAGACGGAGCTTCGGTGTAGAAATGAGTTTCATCATGTCTTTTCAGACGACGGTGAAATAAGTATAGCATCATCACCGCCCAACAAATGAATCGCGCCCACTGTACTACTGCATTACCATACACTGGGGTTCTTCCTCTCGTCTCAACACCACCGGACTACCACAACCACGGCCATGATACAGTACTGTAAACAATCTTCGACGCCCGTGAGAGGGAGCCACGCAAAGAGCGCATAATGGCGACTGGGCTCAGGAGAAGCTTCGGTGTAGAGCACATTTTCATCGCGTCTAACCAGACGACGGTGAAATGTATAAAATGAATCATGACCGCCACTCGGCTTCCGGCATGAAAACAAATCCCAAGACGCCTCCCTCTTCCCGCCCAGCATGAACCGGTGCGCTTACGCACGTGCAGCGATGGATGGAAAGCGTGGCTCAGTTTCATGGTCTTTACCGAGCAGAAGCAGTTGGCAATGATGTGTACGGCGCACATGCTAAATGCCATGGTGATGGATGCAGTGGCGGGCGGAGGCGCGTAGCTAAGGAACTCAGAAGGAGCTTCGGTGTAGAGTAGGTTTTCATCACGTCTTATCAGACGACGGTGAAATAAGTAAAGCATCATCACAGTTCTCCTCAAACAGGCGAAATCGCTTGGCAGCGTTGTGTACGGCGCACGTGCTGAATGCCATGGTGATGGATGCAGTGGCGGGCGGAGGCGCGTAGCTAAGGAACTCAGAAGGAGCTTCGGTGTAGAGTAGGTTTTCATCACGTCTCATCAGACGACGGTGAAATAAGTAAAGCATCATCACAGTTCTCCCCAAACAGGCGAAATCGCTTGGCAGCGTTGTGTACGGCGCACGTGCTAAATGCCATGGTGATGGATGCAGTGGCGGGCGGAGGCGCGTAGCTAAGGAACTCAGAAGGAGCCTCGGTGTAGAGTAGGTTTTCATCACGTCTCATCAGACGACGGTGAAATAAGTAAAGCATCATCACAGTTCTCCCCAAACAGGCGAAACCGCTTGGCAGCGTTGTGTACGGCGCACATGCTAAATGCCATGGCGATGGATGCAGTGGCGGGCGGAGGCGCGTAGCTAAGGAACTCAGAAGGAGCTTCGGTGTAGAGTAGGTTTTCATCACGTCTCATCAGACGACGGTGAAATAAGTAAAGCATCATCACAGTTCTCCCCAAATAGGCGAAACCGCTTGGCAGCGTTGTGTACGGCGCACATGCTAAATGCCATGGTGATGGATGCAGTGGCGGGCGGAGGCGCGTAGCTAAGGAACTCAGAAGGAGCTTCGGTGTAGAGTAGGTTTTCATCACGTCTCATCAGACGACGGTGAAATAAGTAAAGCATCATCACAGTTCTCCCCAAATAGGCGAAACCGCTTGGCAGCGTTGTGTACGGCGCACATGCTAAATGCCATGGTGATGGATGCAGTGGCGGGCGGAGGCGCGTAGCTAAGGAACTCAGAAGGAGCTTCGGTGTAGAGTAGGTTTTCATCACGTCTTATCAGACGACGGTGAAATAAGTAAAGCATCATCACGGTTCTCCCCAAACAGGCGAAATCGCTTGGCAGCGCTGTGTACGGCGCACATGCTAAATGCCATGGTGATGGATGCAGTGGCGTGCAGAGGCGCGTAGCTAAGGAACTCAGAAGGAGCTTCGGTGTAGAATAGGTTTTCATCACGTCTCATCAGACGACGGTGAAATAAGTAAAGCATCATCACAGTTTCCCCTCTCCCAGTCCCTTGGGAGCACCGCATGCTCTTCAGTATGACATCGGTGTGCGTATCCGCATTAGCGCGGCTGCTCCATCAATTCCAAATCGCATATGACGCTGTGGGGCCAACGCCAGAGGGAGTTGCTTGGCCTCCAAAATCCCCCTCGACCCGACCCGACCACCAAACAGCGGATATCACCACCCCCACTCCCCTCTTCTCCTCTGCCATTTGCACCGGCTTCTTTACTAACCTCAATCCCACTACCGCGCGTGCTCCGAGACCTTACCGGCTTGCGTCAACAGCGCCACCAGCGAGTCCGCCAGGCTGCGCGCGAGCTCCGAATCCGCCACGAAGCCGCCCAGTCGCTCCAGGATGGCCAGCTCGCGGTGCGCAGTGGAGGTTGGCGGACGGCGGCGGGAGGAGCCGCCCTGCGAGAGGCGTGCAGAGGGCGGGGACGAGGTTCATCGCCGGGCTTCGCCTACCTCACTACATGCATCACACATTCCATTGCGTCGCTACCGAAGCGCCGAACGCCGACCTGTGCTGATGTACGGCTATCGGCTAAGGGCTATCGACGATGCCGCAGCTAACGAGAAAACGTCAAAGGAAGTGCGGGCGGACAAAGAAGCGCCAGCGGAGCGCTGGCAGTGCCTTACCCTGGGGCCCCTGCCGCCGCCTCCGCCGCCCTGCTGCCAGGACTCAGCGATGACCACGTGCAACGCCCGCAGCACGTCCGCCAGCCACGGCAGCAGCACCCGCCGCAGCATCCCCTCACCGCAGCCCAGAACCGAGTCCAGCATGTCCAGGACGGTGGCCCTATACAACGAGTACGACGAGTACAACGGCGATACGGCAGCCGTGAGCGCGTGGGTGAGCGTGTCTATGTGTCTGTGCGTATGGGTGCGCTCCGCGGGAGCTGTTATGGTTCCGATATGAAGGACACGGTTGGGGGACCGGAGGCGTGTTTGAGACCCGTACTCCGAGAGGAACACGGTAGCCAGGGAGGAACAGGGTTGAGGAGAGATGACCCAGGCGGCCCTTTTGCGCCACATGCCCCCACATCGTCCTCCTCCCCTCCCTCCCTCACCCGCCCGCCCACCATTTGTACACCGCCACGGCACTCACCGCACCACCTCCGTGCAGCGCCCCGAGCTCAGCATCGACACCGCGCCGCGAATCAACGAGCTGCCCAGACCTTGGGACTGCCACCCCTCCATCGCCACCCCCTCGTCCCACTCCATCAAGCCGCCAGCATCGGCCGCGGCCGCGGCCGCGGCGGCCGCTGCAGCTGCTGCTGCCGCCGCGGCGTCGCCCCTCGCGGGCCGCACCAGCGGCAGTGTTGCGTCCGGCACGGAGTGCAGGTCGGCCAGCACCCGGGCCAGGCCAGGGCTGAGGGAGAGCGACAGGACGCACTCCAGGAGGGGCGGCTCCCTGAAGCCAGGAGGTACGGCAGGTGCGGGCGAGGAGGCGGGGTTTGTACGCTGGTACGAGAATCAAGAGGTGTGCGAGAGTCGAGAGATGTAACCTGCGCATGCCATGTGCTCCTATGCCCTGCCTGCCCCTGGTACAAACAGCCCCTGGTACGAACAGCCGCCTGGTACGAACAGCCCCTGGTACGAACAGCCCCTGGTACGAACAGGCCCTGGTACGAACCGCCGACTACCCAGCCTATCCCGCTTGCGGCACCCAGCCTGCCCTCTCGCGCGCCTGCCAGCCTGGCACTCACTTGCTGCTCGCCGCCTCGAACTGCAGCCTCGGGATGAGCGGCTGAACCGCCGACAGGAACACCCCCCACAGCTCGTTGTAGTCCGTGGAGGTGGAGGCGGGGAACCGGAGCCACACCTGCGCCAGCAGCCGCAGAGCCGCGGACCGCACCTCCCGGTGCCGCTCCAAAGCCGGCACCGCCGCCGACGATCCTCCCGCACCCCCCTCCTCCTCCTCATCCTCACTCCCCTCCTCCGCTTCGTCTCCATCAGGCGCCTTCTCATCTCTAGAGTCTGCTGCTGCTGCTACTGCCGCTGCTGCTGCGCGTGGCTTCCCGACCTCTTCATCGCCACCGTCGGCGACTTCCGGCTCCGCCGCCGCAGCCCTGTCAGATGCCTTGCCGCGGCGTCGTTCTGTGCTTGCCGCAGCACCCTTCGGCTCGTCGTCATGTTCCAACGCGTCCAGCAGGTCTGGATGCTCGTCCAGGAGCCCAGCGGCGGCGGCCGCGGCCGCGGCCGCCGCCTCGCCGGCGGCGGTTACCGCGGCTGTGGCGGTCGTAAGCAGCCGCAATGTGATGGCGAGCATTACCGGCAGGAAGGGCTCCATGGCATGACCTAGGTGAGATAACAGGTCCTCGACTGCAGGGAGGGCGATGGTGGGAGGGCGGGCGAGTGGGGGAAATGAGAGGAAACCCGTGGGCCGGAACGGAGTAGGAAAACACCCCATTAGGATTAGGAGACGAGCGGGGGGGGTTAGGAGGGAAGGACGGGGCGGAGAGAAGGGAAGGAGCAGTGCAGGGTTTATCATTAGGTGTACGGGCTGCCGGGTGGTACGGCAGGGGTGGTGGGGAACTGGCGTTTAAAGCTAGCAGCCGAGTAGCTCTCGGCTTTTATGTTTAGCTGTTTACGGGCACCCTGCATCGTACGACTTGGCTGTATCGTACCGAGGACGTGTCCGCCGCGCCTGTACGCGTTAACAGTACCCCGACCGTACGCCAAATAGATGATAGCTCCATCGCACTCACATGCGTTCAGGAAGCCCACTTTCCGGCGAGACGGCAGCGCGTCCAGTCCCGCCTGGTCCACCGCCACCAGCCACCACCCCACGCCGCGACCCAGCATGGGCGCGCTCCACCAGGGTGGCGGCAGGAGCCGGTAGCGGTCCAGCTCAGACGCCGCCGCCTCGGCGGCGGCGCCGCCGTCGCGCAGTGCCGCCGCCGCCACCGCCGCCGCCGGCGGCGGCGCAAACGCCGCCGCCATGGGCTCCAGCAACAACTCCAGGAGGGGCCGCAGCTCGTCGGGTCGGAGGTTGGCCAGGAAGTTGAGGATGGCGGCGCGGGCACTGCCCGGGGCGCCGCGGCCGCCCAGGCGGCCGCTGCGCTTGCGCATCTTGGGGAACAGCACCCGCACCACCAGAGGGATGAGGCCGGGGCGAGCGTCCTCGCTCACGCCGCCGTCGGCTCCAGGAGCGATCGGGAAGAGCGCCAGCTCCTCCTGCAGGCGGCCGTGTCGACAGCGGTGCATCGTCAGCAGGTGGCCGCATACGGTATACGGGCCGGGCACGACACCCATCCCACACGGGCACGACACCCATCCAATGCCATGCGGCTGAAGGCTAGACAGCCGTCACCGCCACCTCCTCAAGGCGGATTGCACGCCTGGCCGCCCTCCACCACACCTTCTCGTGCGTCGTACTCGGATCCGAATCTGCCGGCCCCGCCCTGCCCGTCGCCCACTCACCCTAAGCGTGCCGTCGTCCGCCAGGCGACCCAGCCGGTCCGCCATCTCCGCGGGCAGCCAGCGGAAGCGATAGGGCCGCAAGCAGCGAAGCGCGGCAACCTGCGGGCATCGTTCCATGGTATAGGAATTCAGTGTCGTACGGACTTCAGCGTCGTACGGGGATTCAGTGCCGTACGGGGTCTGGTGTCACGGGCTGGGTTGCTTAGCTGACGCACCAAACTACTCCCGGATGCTTCATGTGCCCTCCTGGTTTCATTTCTGAGGCCACACATTGATGACTATCATCCCAACGACACCCATCGCCAAGGACCGGCATAGCAAGGTCCGACATCCGCGCCCGAACTGCTCCCCAGCCAACAGAGCGTGAGACGCGGAACTCGCCTGGATGCCCGGGTCCGCTTCCAGCAGATGGCTCGACACCGCCTGCTGCAACTCCTCGGAACGGTACAGCCCGCGCACTCCTCGCAGCCCCGCCAGCAGCTTCAGCCAGTCCAGCAGCCCCGCGCGCCACGTCTTGCCGCCGATGCGCGACAGCACACTGACGGAGCTGCCGCCGCCGACAGCGGGCGCAACCGCAACCACCGCGGCGGCATCTCCGGAACCACTTTCCGGACTGGCCTCGCAGGCGAGCGTCGGCGGCGGAGGCGCCGCGGCAGCCTTGGCGTCGACTTTAGCGGCGTCCTTCTTGCCGCCGCCGGCTTTGCGCTTGCCGCCAGCGCTGGCGGGAGCGTCGGCGGCGGCGCCTGACGAGCATGACGCGGCGGCGTTTGACTCGCGGCGCTCGCGGATGGACGGTTCAGCGTCGTCGCCGCCACCCGCCACCGCCGCCGTCATCGCCGCTGCCGCAGCGACCTGTCCTGCCCCCACTCGAGCCTTCTTCCGCGGCCTGGCGCTGGAAGCGTCTGACGGCTTAGGATCCTCCGCCACGTTTGCTAGCTGCGTCTCCAGCGACGGCGGCTGGTTCGCGGTTGCGACGGCGGCGGCGGCTGCGGCGGCTCGGGCGGCCGCCACCGCCGCCTCCACGTCACCCTCGCCGTCATCAAAGTGGCTGCCGCGAGCCGCAGTGTAGGCAAGGAACAGCGGCACCCAGTCGCGCGAGTGCTGCTCGATGGTGCTGTACGGCGAGGCCGCCATGGCGCGCAAGGTGTGACTCAGCCTGTTCTGGGGGTCGGTGACGCCGCCGGAGGCCTGCGGCGTGCCGGCGCGTACGGTGGCGCCGTACCGCTCGTCCAACGACTCGACGCAGGCGGCGTTCTGCGACGGATCCACCTCCTGCACCATCGGCTCGGCGGTGATGGCGGCACTGATGGCGGCGGCGCTGCGGTGGCGGCCTGGAGGGGCGCCGGCGGCGGTGCTGGAGGGGGGTAAGTCGGACCCGAGGAGTTGGCCTTGAGTGGAGCTGAGGAATGAAAACACGATGGGCCAGGACGCCTGCGAGTGGGGACCGGGGCAGCAGCAGGCATAATGGCATATCCAATATTCAGTACCAGCAAGTACTAGCGAGCTCTGTGTGAAGAGGGAGAAACGATCCAAGCGACCCACATGTCATAACGTACCGCATTCACCCTGGAGCGATTGGGCCCCTCACGCTGTCCCAATGGGGCCCCTCACGCTGTCCCAATGGGGCCCCTCACGCTGTCCCAATGGGGCACCTCACGCTGTCCCAACGGGGCACCTCACGCTGTCCCAATGGGGCACCTCACGCTGCCCCAATGGGGCACCTCCTCACCTGGGGACGGAACTGCAGGCACGCAGCAAGCGCCTGACTGGCAGGCGGCCACAGGGGGCTGAAGCGGATGTACAACACGCCCACCATGCCGTACGCGAAAGCCGGTACCAAGAACTCGGGAATCCTGTCGCACAAAGAGGGACGCGACGGTTTAAACCAGAATCCCCAAACATACAGTAAGGCCACCCGATCCTGCCAATACAAGCGATCCGGTGGCTAGCCTTTCGCAGCACTTTACAATCACCACGAACCCATTCCTACAAGCACCCAATACTAGCCTTGCCTCAACTTCGGCGCCGCCAATACATGCCCTCCACTGACTCTCCCCCCTTAGAAAAAACCGCACCTGTTGTACTCCAGGTAGGTCTTCAGGCGGCCCATCCCTACGGCCCACTTGCGCCCGCTCTCAATCGTGAATGACTGGCTGTTGATGCCGTGCAGCACCTCCATCAGGTCGCACCGTGGACTGGTGTTCGCGACCTTGGCGCCGTCCGGGTCCCGCTCGCGCTGCTGCTGCTGCACCGCAGCCGTCGGGTCATTTGGGTTGAGCCCCAAGGCCTCCAGCGCGGGCTGGTCGAAGCAGCACAGCAGGCGCAGCACGGCGGCGCGCAGCGGCTGTGACTCATGCGCCAGCAGTGGCGCCAGGTGGATGACGAGCTGTCGGAGGCGGGTCTCAGACAGCAGCGCCCGCGCCTGCGCCGCAATAGCGGCAGAGCCCATGGCGCCGCCGCCGACGGCGGCGGCGCCGTCGACGCTGGCGCGTACGGCAGATAGCAACGACCCAGCTGCGCGGATGCTGGCGAAATCGGCCCCGTCGGACGGACCGGCTCGCTCCCCGTGCTGCTGCTGCTGTTGCTGCTGCCTGTCCAGGACCCACTCCAGCGTCGACTCCGCCGCTGCTACCAGGGAAACCGACAAGCTGGACTGCTGCTGCTGCTGCAGCAGGTCGGCAAGGAGCTCGGTGGCGGTGGCACGCAGAAGCAGTAGGCCGCTCTCGGGTGCGGCAGCAGCCCCGGCCCCGGCCCCCGCAGCCGAGTGGTGCTGCAAGGCGGTCGTGGTGGCCTCCAGAACCTGCTCGCAAGCGGTGACCGCCTGCAGCGGGTTCTCGCAGGCGTGCGGCAGCAGCGACACCGCCGCCCAGGCAGTGGCGCAGACCCGTGGGTCGGCGCTCGCGTCCGCCCGCCACCCCGTCGCCAAGCCGCGCACGTGCGCCGCCAGGCGCACACCGTGCGGCTGCGCCGTAAGCAGCAGCGGCAGCCCGGCCGGGCGCCCCCCGGTCGTGGTGGCTGCCGGGCCCTGCGGCTGTAGCAGCACACACAGGTCCCGCAGCAGTAGCAGAGCCGACCCCACATAGTCACGCTCCTGCTGCTGGTGCTGGTGCTGTTCGACTTGCTTTTGCTGCTGCTGCTGCATCACCAGGCGCCCCAGGCAGCCCATCATCTGCGGCGCGAACAGCCTCGCCACCTCCGGCCTCACCGGGTACACCATTAGCGACTTGACGAATGGCAGTGCCTCCGATGCCGGCGGCCTGCTGAAGCACGGAGCCCACGACACCGCACATCGCGCCAGCGCCTCAGGACCCTCGCTCGCCCCTACGGCCTTCAGGTGCCCGTACACCAAGCTACGCGCCAGCTCCAGAACCGCGAACGACAGCGAGACGTCCAGCAAGTCGCCGTCATCACCGCCGTCGCCGTCGGCGGCGGGACGCAGGTGTTGGCTGGCGCTGGGGCCGGGGCTGCTGATGGGGCTAACGCTGGGGGAGGACGCCGGCGAGTCGGTGGCTGCGGCTCCCGCCGCCAGCGACGTCGGCTGCCACACCGCCGGCTGCATCAGCCTGCCCACCAGCTCCAGCAGCGGCTTGTAGCTCTCCACCCGGCTGCCGCGATAGTACGACACCGCCTGAGCTAGCAGCAGCAACGCGCGGCCCAGACTGCGCCCAGCTGCGGCGGCGCCCGCCGACAGGCCGCCGCCGGGGCCGGCGGCTTGCGGCCCCCCTGGAGCCGCCGGCAGCGCCGCCGCTTCGAACGCGCGCATCCGTCCACTGACCTCCGCCACCAGAGCGCCCCACAGCTCCATAGTCTTGCCACGGCGCAAGTGGTCAAGCAGGCGAGCCAGCGAAACGCGAGCCACGGCAGTGGCCCTGGCACGCAGCTGCTCCTGGCTAACCGCGGGGCTGGCTGGCGGCGGAGCCGCCGCCGTTGCCGCCGCCGCCGCGGCGGCGGCGGCCGCTGCCTTGGCGGCCTTTTTGGTTGAGGTAGCAGCAACAGCAGCGGCCGCGGGGCGCAGGTCTCCCGGCTGTATCAGGTCCTCCTTTAGGAGCAGCTGCAGCAGCTGGGGGGCGCGGCTATGCAACCCGTGAGCCACGCCCAGGACCGCCTCCCCGAGTAAGAGTCCTGGAAAGGGAGTGATTCGAGGTAAATGGTTGCTGACGCGGCTAGGTGGTTAGGCAGTTAGGCGGGAGTGAGTGCGGACTGCGGAGGTGGTTGCGATGGGTTCTCACGCGGCGCACAGGCTTGTGTGGTATGCAGTAGCTGGCCAGGCTGTCACTGGGGCCCTTTCCTACGACACCCCTCCCCTTCGCCCAGTGCCGACCTTCGGGTTTCCTCCCTCCCATACCCGCTCGCCCGTGGTGCCCTAATGCCCTGGCGCCTCCTGCGACCCCGCACTCCCGCTCCAGGGAAGCACCCCCCTCACCTGCGCCGTCCGTTCGCTCCGCAGTGGGCCGCGCCGCCTGTTCCGCCAGTACAGCCCTCACGCCCGAACGCAGTGCCGCGGGATTGGGTGCGGAGCGTAGCAGGAACCCCACAGCCTGGGCCGAGAACTGGCGCACGTAGTCGGCGGAGTGGTAGCGCAGCGGCGCCGTCACACGCAGCGCCGCCGGCAGGTCGGCCGCCAGGTGTCGTACGAGGTGCTTGCAGATGTGGGAGACGCATGTGAATACGGCCTCCATAGACTGGGGCCGTGCGGGAGGGGGAGAGGAGGGGGCCGAGGGGAGGCGGGGGTGCGGGGGCAGGTAAAGGTGGCGTGTGTGTTTTGCAACTTGGGAGGGTTCCTCAGCGCACCTCTGGCTCGCGCTCCGCGCCCCCATCCAATAGATGCACGATGCGTCGTATAGCCTTGGGCAGTATTTGCAAAAACTCCTGCTGCACGTCGCGCGCGAAGGCGGCCAGGAGGTCCAACAGCGCAGGCAGCGACAGGCGGGCGGCGGGCTCCAGGGAGGCTAGGAGGATGCGGGCGATGGTTTCACGGTGATGCAGCAGCTGCGGCAGGGACTGACACAGGGGCTGTAGCTCAGCGGCAACCTGCATGCACACGTCAGAGGCGGAGCGGGGGGCAAGCGGGCGTGTAAGCGTGAGGACTGAGGTTAGCGGTGGAGGAAGGGGCGGGAGTACGGCTAAAAGGGAGCTGGGCGACCCATGGAAGCGTACGGTTGTTGGCCCCGGAGCCTAGCTCTACGACAACTGAAACGGCCGTACTGGATGTGACGTCACGGTACGGTAGCCTAACGCGGGTGCGTGTCAGTGGTGCAGGCAAACAAACGAGTGCAGCCAAAAAACGACCACCAAGCCGATAACCACCAGATTGCGGGCCACACTGTATCGCTATCGTCCATGTATGAAACCGACGTGGGAAAGCAACCCAACGGTACCCCACACCGACGATAGTCGTCCCGGCCTCTCGCTCAACACCCTTGATGACACCGCTCGGCGGGAGCCAGCCCCAGCGGTGGCACTGGACGTGCCTGTAGGAAGTGCGACGCGCTGTTGAGCTCACGCCAGTGAACGAGCCCGTCTGCCAGCCAAGAGGCGCCGCTGGGCTCCGACTTGACGGGGGCGAGGCGTCGGTAGACATCAACCTCAACCTGGCGGGGTACAGTGGGAACCGAAGCACCCATCAGAGTCAGTGAATAATTTTCGCGTTTGTGGGCGATGACGACGAGAATGCAGCTTGCATAGGAGTGAAATGCCGCCGCCGACGGATGCACGCATCGCCGCCGGCTGTGCTAGGCCTTGCAAGACTGAAGCGACGATAAAATAACCAATCGATGCATGGCTTTCAAAAGATACGCTTGTTGCCTAGCTCGCTGGCCAGGCTTCCGATGACTGGCGGCGCCTCCGCACCTCGGAAACGCGCTCAGCAAACGTCTTGAACCGGAAACGCTTTTGTCGAGGTGCCTTGGGCACGTCCGGTAGCCTATCATCTTCCGAATCCGACATTTCTGTAAAGACAATAAGATTGACAATGGACGCGGCGCCAGTGGCCGCTAACTCGCAAGCGGTGTTATCCAGAACATGGTTAAACGTTTAAGTTCGTGATTATATCATCAGTCAAGTTGCCACGAGGTCATTTATTGCCATATTCACTGGTTTGACAGTTGATAACGTATAGTCCCCGCGGCATCAAGCATTATGACTTCCGTAAACCATGCCCAAAGGCTGGCTCTCTAGGCCAAGTAACCCCAAAGTGGATGGAGTGCCGAGGTGCTCCAGAACCGGTACGGTCGCTTACAGTTGGGAGTTGTGGCCTGCCGGCAGATGGCCACAGGTTGTTAACGCTCATCTTTGACTTCGGATCAGGCTTAATACTCGGGCATCACGCCCTATCTTTCCTGAGTTTCTTGTGCCTTTTTGGGCGTCTACTGGCTAGCGCTGGCTTTTTTGTACAGCGAGGGTCCCCCTTTTGTCCTGGGCTCGCCCGGGCTTGCGGACATTGTAACATCTTGCTTTACCCAAACCCTGGTATTAGGGTTTGCCGACCCTCGCCGATCGATTTTGGGCAATCGTTGCTATCCGTGCCCTTTATGTCCCCGTCATTGATGCGGAAGCCTGGGGCTTGGTTGCTGTCGCGGTTGGAGAGTGTACCGATGGCCCTCCGATGGGTCCGCTGTAACCTTATTCATTCAAATGCGGTGGACTGTGTAAGCTGGCGAAGGGTAGGCCAGGACTGTAAGGTGTGTCAGTTGTGGAGTAGTGTGCACGGAGCGCCGGTGGAGGGTTGCTCCCACCCTCCACCGGCGCTGACATCTCTAATTAACTTTCGCTATTACATTTGCTACGAATAAGTTGAATCAGGATGCGATAGCGCAAATTTAACTGTAACTTAGCACTGTAACTCAGAACTTGGCTTTGTATTTACGCTAATTCCCCATCCCCCATCTCAGCCTTTTAACCGCCTCTGGATCACCCCATAATTTGCGCAATTTGCCTTGCGGGGAGAGGGCCGTACAAGATGGAAGCGGGTCGCGGTGAGCCTTCTGAGCCAAATTGCAGCTAATATTTCCATTTTCCACCGTAAAATCATCTACATACACGTTATCTACATTCTAAGCTTGCTTGTATCCTAGTTGGCTTCAATTAGAAAAGCCCGCCATTTTTCCTGACAAGCAAGCATGGCTACGGATGATACCGTGCCGTCAATGCCTGCTGTAGGTAACTTTTTCACCGCGCCTGGAGCGGGGCAAATAACGAGCACAGCGGACGTAGGTGGACGCTCGCGTTATTGCTCGCAGCTCCACGGGTCGCAAGGTAAATTATCAGGGGCCTCCTAAGGAACATTTGGCCGTGTTGAGTTTCACTCCATACCTTCTAGCACCCACATTCCCACTTTGATTTAGGGTAGAGTGCAGGCTCGGGGTCCAGGTTCCATACTCGGCTCTGGCAGGCTTAGGCTTGACTTCGACGCGCTGTGCGTAGCTGTGGGAAGGTCGGCAGCAATCCAGGGGAGGGCAGTTTCCCTGGGCCGCGATGGCCTCCCGACTGTCGCGCTCGTAGGGGTGGCGGAACAAGTTTGGTCGTCTCTCCCGGGGCATATTAAGCGCCGTCTCATACCGTTGATTACCTGGCGAGACGACCCCCCGAAGTGATTTGCCCCCTTCCCCGCCACCGCACACCTTCTGTCTGCCGCAGTTACGGATACCGTGCTGGGCGAGGCTGTCTGCATCGTGAGCAGGGCAGCAAACTTGATGAACGGAAAAGCAAACAACGGTAAGCAGGCACACTAGGCCCTAGCACCCTTGCCAGTACTGTGTCAGTTGCCACATGCGTGTGGCCGTGCACTTTCTGGGCGGCATTGTGCATGTGGGCATTAACGTGGGTGGTTAGTTACCTCGAGTCCGCATGCCAAAAACCAGCTAGTGTGTGGGTTGCCAAACAGGGCCTGGCCAGCGTCCAACACATGTGTGTCATGAGGCAGGCGCCATCCGGTGGCATTGTGTGAGCCCCCAAATGGTGTGTGCATGCATGCAGGTGACCTTCTCGAGCGTGTGGACGCAAATGTGGAAGCGCTCGCGTCCAAGCTTGGGGGCGTCGAGGCCAAGGTGGAAGCGCTCGCGTCCAAGCTTGGGGGCGTCGAGGCCAAGGTGGCGTCCAAGCTTGGGGGCGTCGAGGCCAAGGTGGAAGCGCTCGCGTCCAAGCTTGGGGGCGTCGAGGCCAAGCTTGAGGCCGAGCTTGGGGGCATCAATGCCATGTTGATCGGCATCAAGGCCGGGCAGGACAACGTTCGACACAGAAACTTCAACGGCATGAACCGGCTGGATGCGCACGAGCTGCAATTGATCAAGGCGGAGACGGGCGAAAAGGTCGGCCAGTACCCACCACCTGAGCTTTTCCCGGCAACCCTGGAACTGATCGCGAGCCTCAACAAATCCAACCTGGACGCGCTGGCGAAATTCTACGGAATCACCTTCGAAGGCCAAAGCCTGGCGGCGAGGCGGGCGAACTTCAAGTGCTTCATTGGCGCAAGCTGAGGTGTGGCTGGAGGGCTGCATGTGTGCGTGGAGCAGATTCATGACATGGCTCGGCACTGGCACTGGCACTAGAGCAGTTTGTGACCGTCACTGTTGTTGGCGTACCAGCTGGGGTGCCGGTGCAGGGAGGAACAGGTGGGAAAAGTTCGTTGCTTCACTACACAATGGAATCCTTGTGCTTGCCATAGATTGCCTGTACTGCATTCTTGCGCTGTACGTACGGCGGATGGCCCCTTAGCCGTACATATGGCGTATGTCGTGACCCCGTGGTCGTTGTGCCGCTTCGCTGTTGATTGTGTATTCATCTGCCACATCCTTACCGCACATGGATGACATGAGGTACAACAGCGAAGCGGCACAACGACCACGGGGTCACGACATACGCCATATGTACGGCTAAGGGGCCATCCGCCGTACGTACAGCGCAAGAATGCAGTACAGGCAATCTATGGCAAGCACAAGGATTCCATTGTGTAGTGAAGCAACGAACTTTTCCCACCTGTTCCTCCCTGCACCGGCACCCCAGCTGGTACGCCAACAACAGTGACGGTCACAAACTGCTCTAGTGCCAGTGCCAGTGCCGAGCCATGTCATGAATCTGCTCCACGCACACATGCAGCCCTCCAGCCACACCTCAGCTTGCGCCAATGAAGCACTTGAAGTTCGCCCGCCTCGCCGCCAGGCTTTGGCCTTCGAAGGTGATTCCGTAGAATTTCGCCAGCGCGTCCAGGTTGGATTTGTTGAGGCTCGCGATCAGTTCCAGGGTTGCCGGGAAAAGCTCAGGTGGTGGGTACTGGCCGACCTTTTCGCCCGTCTCCGCCTTGATCAATTGCAGCTCGTGCGCATCCAGCCGGTTCATGCCGTTGAAGTTTCTGTGTCGAACGTTGTCCTGCCCGGCCTTGATGCCGATCAACATGGCATTGATGCCCCCAAGCTCGGCCTCAAGCTTGGCCTCGACGCCCCCAAGCTTGGACGCGAGCGCTTCCACCTTGGCCTCGACGCCCCCAAGCTTGGACGCCACCTTGGCCTCGACGCCCCCAAGCTTGGACGCGAGCGCTTCCACCTTGGCCTCGACGCCCCCAAGCTTGGACGCGAGCGCTTCCACATTTGCGTCCACACGCTCGAGAAGGTCACCTGCATGCATGCACACACCATTTGGGGGCTCACACAATGCCACCGGATGGCGCCTGCCTCATGACACACATGTGTTGGACGCTGGCCAGGCCCTGTTTGGCAACCCACACACTAGCTGGTTTTTGGCATGCGGACTCGAGGTAACTAACCACCCACGTTAATGCCCACATGCACAATGCCGCCCAGAAAGTGCACGGCCACACGCATGTGGCAACTGACACAGTACTGGCAAGGGTGCTAGGGCCTAGTGTGCCTGCTTACCGTTGTTTGCTTTTCCGTTCATCAAGTTTGCTGCCCTGCTCACGATGCAGACAGCCTCGCCCAGCACGGTATCCGTAACTGCGGCAGACAGAAGGTGTGCGGTGGCGGGGAAGGGGGCAAATCACTTCGGGGGGTCGTCTCGCCAGGTAATCAACGGTATGAGACGGCGCTTAATATGCCCCGGGAGAGACGACCAAACTTGTTCCGCCACCCCTACGAGCGCGACAGTCGGGAGGCCATCGCGGCCCAGGGAAACTGCCCTCCCCTGGATTGCTGCCGACCTTCCCACAGCTACGCACAGCGCGTCGAAGTCAAGCCTAAGCCTGCCAGAGCCGAGTATGGAACCTGGACCCCGAGCCTGCACTCTACCCTAAATCAAAGTGGGAATGTGGGTGCTAGAAGGTATGGAGTGAAACTCAACACGGCCAAATGTTCCTTAGGAGGCCCCTGATAATTTACCTTGCGACCCGTGGAGCTGCGAGCAATAACGCGAGCGTCCACCTACGTCCGCTGTGCTCGTTATTTGCCCCGCTCCAGGCGCGGTGAAAAAGTTACCTACAGCAGGCATTGACGGCACGGTATCATCCGTAGCCATGCTTGCTTGTCAGGAAAAATGGCGGGCTTTTCTAATTGAAGCCAACTAGGATACAAGCAAGCTTAGAATGTAGATAACGTGTATGTAGATGATTTTACGGTGGAAAATGGAAATATTAGCTGCAATTTGGCTCAGAAGGCTCACCGCGACCCGCTTCCATCTTGTACGGCCCTCTCCCCTCGCAACTGAATATAGCCTCAAGCCTCTGAGACGTAATCATCCTCTATACCAATTTTGCATCGCATACCAAACATGCGCCTAAAGAGCCGCAAACGCGAGAAGTTCCGACCTCGCTGGCGGACAAAGCACCTGGACGCGGACCACGATTAAGACGACGCTTAGCGTGTCTGTGGCGAACAGTTCACTATAGGTATCATAGAACATGTAGCAAAGTACTGGGCAACACCTTTCCGCTTCGTAAACAATAAGGCGACGAATCCTTTGGTTCCGCACTCCCATAGAAACAGTGCCCTGGACCCGGCTATCAGGAGCTGCTGAGGCAGGAGATTGGGACGGCGGCGGCCAAGTGTTTTGATGGTGTGTATGCATTGCAAAATTCCCAATTCGTTCTCGCGAGGGCGATTTCTTGTTTCTTTGATGATCCTAATATCTCATCGTGCACCGCTGCAGCAGGGGAGGAACGCCAGACGGCCGTGACAGGCCAGCTAGCCATCCGTGGGCCGGACCTGGAAAACAGCACACGGTGGAGCCAGCTGCTCAGCGCTGTCACCACAGCCGGCTCAAGAGGGTACTGAGCTGGTTCCGGTTAGTAGCTGCTTCGCACCGTGCTGGGAAGGTACCTGTTCGGCAACGCCGGTGGCACCCCTCGCCCGGCCCTTGAGCGGCCGCTGCAGAAAGGTATGCGCGCTCTGGCCCAACAGCTTCTAGTGGGCGTCAAGACCGACCTGGAGACACACACGTCGGCACCAACGTCAAGGCGTGGTCGCCTGTGCGCGGTTTCCCGGGCTTCGGATGGCACTCTTCCAGCCGACCTCTGGGCTGACCTGGTGCGTCGGCGCTAATGGTGGAGGGAGTGGGTAGGTACGAAAACCGAGGAAACACCAATCGAAACCGCTTTTAGGATGCATGCGAAGGGGGTGGGTGGGTGGGGGGTCGTGGTCACCGGCCCAAGCTACAGAAACCGCAGTTGAAAGGGGGATAACGGGCCCTTCTGGGTTTGGTGGCCACAATTCGCCCCTCTGCTTGGTCCCGTGACCACTACCAGGGTGACGATGGAGGTGCGGTCGGACTGGAGTTGGAGATGGCCGAGCCGCCGCCGGCCCCTCCCGCAGCTGCAACAGCTGACAGCGACGACTGGGACGCTGACAGTGATGATGACAGGTACGAAGCCTTATGCGCTGCAAGATTGTTTTGAAGCTTGCGCCGCCGCGGCCCCTGCAGCCCAGCAGCAGGCGCAGCTGCATCCAGGCGGCCTGCATCCAGCCGTGGCCGCCGCCGCGGCCCCTACAGCCCAGCAGCAGGCGCAGCTGCATCCAGCCGTGGCCGCCGCCGCGGCCCCTACAGCCCAGCAGCAGGCGCAGCTGCATCCAACCCTGCCTATTCCCTAACCCCTCCGCCATCGCCCAGAAGGCGGTGGATGGGTGTTTGGCGCGCTTTTGCACAAATGACTGTAAACTTGTCGTGCGCTCCGAGGCCGGCTTTTCAGGTTGCAAAGGCAGGTGCACGATCAAGTTCCTTGCAAAAATATAATCCAAAAAGTCCTTTTGACCTCATTGTGCTGCCAAGCACACGTGGAGCAAAAAGCGCTCTGCGATCCCTGGTGTAAAGGGACGTGTCTATACGTGTCCGTACGTGTCTATCAAGCCATTCTTTGCTGGCGAGTCCATTACGGACGTGGAGGTGCAGGCGGCGCTGCTGACGCAGTTCCAGCAGCACGGCTGGTGGATCAGGGGAGCTGCCGCCATTCACCATTGGCAAGGCTTCAATCTCACGCCTGCCCAACGTGCTGCAGCTAGGATGCCAGAAGCACGTTGCTGAGGGCTTTAGCCGTTCAGCACTCGTGCCCGCGATTGCGTCCAGGCTGGGCTTAATCAGCAGCGAGACAGTGGAGACCGTGGGCAACATGTCTAGAGTGGCAGCTGTGGGCGCCGCTGCTGCCGGGGCCGCAGGTTTGCCTTCTCAGCTGCTGCCGTCGCCTTCGCTGCTGCCGTCGCCTTCGCCGCTCAGCAGCAGCGGCTTCAGGTTTGGTACCGAGCTCGGAGGCGGGGCTGGAGCGACAACGGCGGGCGGCACACGCAGCAGCGGCCTTGTGGTTCTGGATGATGCGGCGGCACCGGTGGCAGCGCTGGTGGCAGCGCCGACGGCGGGTTTGCCTTCGCGGCTGCTGCCATTGCCTTCGCCGCTGCTGTCGCCTTCGCTGCTGCTGTCACCTTCGCCGCTCAGCAGCAGCGGCTTCAGGTTTGGTACCGAGCTCGGCGGTGGGGCTGGAGCGGCAACGGCGGGCGGCACACGCAGCAGCGGCATTGGGGTTCTGGATGATGTGGCGGCTCCGGTGGCAGCGCTGGTGGCAGCGCCGACGGCGGGTTTGCCTTCGTGGCTGCTGCCATTGCCTTCGCCGCTGCTGTCGCCTTCGCTGCTGCTGTCACCTTCGCCGCTCAGCAGCAGCGGCTTCAGGTTTGGTACCGAGCTCGGCGGTGGGGCTGGAGCGGCAACGGCGGGCGGCACACGAAGCAGCGGCATTAGGGTTCTGGATGATGTGGCGGCTCCGGTGGCAGCGCTGGTGGCGGCGCCGATGGCGGGTTTGCCTTCGCGGCTGCTGCCGTTGCCTTCGCCGCTGCTGTCGCCTTCGCTGCTGCCGTCGCCGCTCAGCAGCAGCCACTTAAGCTTTGGGACCGGGCTCGGCTGCGGGGCTGGAGCAGCAACGGCGGGCGACATAGGCAGCGGTGCGGGTGGTCCCGTTGATGTGGAGGTGATGCCAGTGGCTGCGCCAGCAGTGGCTGCGGCCACTCCTCGGCAGATGTCCCTGGGGTCTCTTTTCATGCCGCCTGCTACTGCTGGCAGCAGCAACAGCAGCAGGCCCCTGCAGAAGCTGCGCGGCCAAGTGCAGGCGCCTGCGTCTATGACTCAACGCCCGGTGAGTGGAAGCGCAAAGGTTGGGCAGGGTCCGCAGCGGCTGACAGCCTTCCGCAAACGGGCGAAAGGCATTGGGTCAAGGCGCCTAACTGTCGCGGACTTGATGCGGCCAGTCAAGACAGATGCAGAGGTAGAGCTCTTCTGGAAGCTCTACGCGGATCACACCACGAGTTCGCGCACAGACTGGGCGGCCATGACTGGGCACTGGAACCGCACTGTAGCAGAGTGCCAGGACCCGCACCTGCACCCCAAGCGCGAGAAGCACTTGCGCAGTTATGAGAAGGAGGTTGGAAAGATAATCAGCGAGCGCGACAGCCTAGCTCTCTTGCGGGGAGTTGCGCTCAACCCATACGTGCCACAGTCACCACAGCAGGCGATCGCTGACACCTTGGCTGCGGTGTACTCGGCGCCGCCTGCTGTGCCCCGCCCCGCCCCTCCTGTGGAGCAGCCTGTGCAGGCAACCCTGACTGGTGCGGTTGCTCCTGAACCTCCCCGCATTCAATATCCCAAGGGGAGCCGTGCTACAGCGCAGAACGCGTGCGGCACAGTGCCCAATGCGGGCAAGGGTGGCAAGGATGTGTTCAAGCGGTGCCTTGAGTGCACAAGGCTCCTTAATGCAGCTGTCTCCAAGGCGGCACACTGCCACGCCTGCACTCAGCAGCAGCGCACTTTGGTGCTCAAGCTGACCGAGCAGTGCACGTGCGGCAAGCATATCAGCAAGAAGCAGAAGTTGTGAGAAGGCATTGACCCTATCTCTCCGAGGAAGCTGTGACGAGGAGTAGAAGAAATGGCTGCTTATTGCGACGAGACTGTCAGGTGTCGCGTATCGCGTAGGAGAATGTCGTACAGTGACTGCCAGTTCGGTCTGCTTTCGGCGCGTGCGCGCCTTTGCGTAGTAACTGCCGTTGTGAAGTTCATCCTCCCGCCTCTATAACCCACCCTCCCGCCCTATGGTGGGCCGTCATGGGGTCATGTGGCATCGTCGTGTCAGGCGTACAGGTTGCAGGCACACAGTGTGGGTGCTTCGGGGGGGGGTCACCGCGGATAGCCGTTCGTGGTTTTGTGTTCGTGTCGGGCTTTGCCAAGGGTTTGCTGTTCACCACGTGCCATGGTTGCCGTTGCGGGGCTTGGTTGCTGTCACGGTTGGAGAGTGTACCGATGGCCCTCCGATGGGTCCGCTGTAATCTTATTCATTCAAATGCGGTGGACTGTGTAAGCTGGACTATAGGGTAGGCCAGGACTGTAGGGTGTGTCAGTTGTGGAGTAGTGTGCACGGAGCGCCGGTGGAGGGTTGCTCCCACCCTCCACCGGCGCTGACATCTCTAATTAACTTTCGCTATTACATTTGCTACGAATAAGTTGAATCAGGATGCGATAGCGCAAATTTAACTGTAACTTAGCACTGTAACTCAGAACTTGGCTTGGTATTTACGCTAATTCCCCATCCCCCATCTCAGCCTTTTAACCGCCTCTGGATCACCCCATAATTTGCGCAATTTGCCTTGCGGGGAGAGGGCCGTACAAGATGGAAGCGGGTCGCGGTGAGCCTTCTGAGCCAAATTGCAGCTAATATTTCCATTTTCCACCGTAAAATCATCTACATACACGTTATCTACATTCTAAGCTTGCTTGTATCCTAGTTGGCTTCAATTAGAAAAGCCCGCCATTTTTCCTGACAAGCAAGCATGGCTACGGATGATACCGTGCCGTCAATGCCTGCTGTAGGTAACTTTTTCACCGCGCCTGGAGCGGGGCAAATAACGAGCACAGCGGACGTAGGTGGACGCTCGCGTTATTGCTCGCAGCTCCACGGGTCGCAAGGTAAATTATCAGGGGCCTCCTAAGGAACATTTGGCCGTGTTGAGTTTCACTCCATACCTTCTAGCACCCACATTCCCACTTTGATTTAGGGTAGAGTGCAGGCTCGGGGTCCAGGTTCCATACTCGGCTCTGGCAGGCTTAGGCTTGACTTCGACGCGCTGTGCGTAGCTGTGGGAAGGTCGGCAGCAATCCAGGGGAGGGCAGTTTCCCTGGGCCGCGATGGCCTCCCGACTGTCGCGCTCGTAGGGGTGGCGGAACAAGTTTGGTCGTCTCTCCCGGGGCATATTAAGCGCCGTCTCATGCCGTTGATTACCTGGCGAGACGACCCCCCGAAGTGATTTGCCCCCTTCCCCGCCACCGCACACCTTCTGTCTGCCGCAGTTACGGATACCGTGCTGGGCGAGGCTGTCTGCATCGTGAGCAGGGCAGCAAACTTGATGAACGGAAAAGCAAACAACGGTAAGCAGGCACACTAGGCCCTAGCACCCTTGCCAGTACTGTGTCAGTTGCCACATGCGTGTGGCCGTGCACTTTCTGGGCGGCATTGTGCATGTGGGCATTAACGTGGGTGGTTAGTTACCTCGAGTCCGCATGCCAAAAACCAGCTAGTGTGTGGGTTGCCAATCAGGGCCTGGCCAGCGTCCAACACATGTGTGTCATGAGGCAGGCGCCATCCGGTGGCATTGTGTGAGCCCCCAAATGGTGTGTGCATGCATGCAGGTGACCTTCTCGAGCGTGTGGACGCAAATGTGGAAGCGCTCGCGTCCAAGCTTGGGGGCGTCGAGGCCAAGGTGGCGTCCAAGCTTGGGGGCGTCGAGGCCAAGGTGGAAGCGCTCGCGTCCAAGCTTGGGGGCGTCGAGGCCAAGGTGGCGTCCAAGCTTGGGGGCGTCGAGGCCAAGGTGGAAGCGCTCGCGTCCAAGCTTGGGGGCGTCGAGGCCAAGCTTGAGGCCGAGCTTGGGGGCATCAATGCCATGTTGATCGGCATCAAGGCCGGGCAGGACAACGTTCGACACAGAAACTTCAACGGCATGAACCGGCTGGATGCGCACGAGCTGCAATTGATCAAGGCGGAGACGGGCGAAAAGGTCGGCCAGTACCCACCACCTGAGCTTTTCCCGGCAACCCTGGAACTGATCGCGAGCCTCAACAAATCCAACCTGGACGCGCTGGCGAAATTCTACGGAATCACCTTCGAAGGCCAAAGCCTGGCGGCGAGGCGGGCGAACTTCAAGTGCTTCATTGGCGCAAGCTGAGGTGTGGCTGGAGGGCTGCATGTGTGCGTGGAGCAGATTCATGACATGGCTCGGCACTGGCACTGGCACTAGAGCAGTTTGTGACCGTCACTGTTGTTGGCGTACCAGCTGGGGTGCCGGTGCAGGGAGGAACAGGTGGGAAAAGTTCGTTGCTTCACTACACAATGGAATCCTTGTGCTTGCCATAGATTGCCTGTACTGCATTCTTGCGCTGTACGTACGGCGGATGGCCCCTTAGCCGTACATATGGCGTATGTTGTGACCCCGTGGTCGTTGTGCCGCTTCGCTGTTGTACCTCATGTCATCCATGTGCGGTAAGGATGTGGCAGATGAATACACAATCTGAACCCTACATTATCCCATTTGAATGCAGGAGGTGAGATGGCAGGCGGGGGGTCTGGCACTGACCCCGGGGCGGCTGAACCCTTCGCGGCACCTGAGGCGGCGGTGATGCCTGACCCCCCAATCATTATTACCGGGACGCCCACCACTGAAGGCTGGATGCCGGAAAGGTGCCAGCGGACATGAGCACTAGCATCAAGGAGGATGCCCTGAAGACTGTCTCTGATCGGGCACGGCGCAGAATGGCAGGGACGGCACCAATGGTGTCGCTGTACGATGTGGATGGTGGGGGCACGGAGACCAAGGGCAGCAGTGCTGAGGGCTGCAGTGCCGAGGGCTCTGGGGAGGGTGACAGTAGGGAAGAAAGCGAGTTGGGGGTGGGCGAGGAGAAGGAGGAGGAGACCGACTCCAATGATGATGGTGAGGAGGTTGCGGCCCTGGGTGTGCGGGCCAAGTGCGAGCCTGCGTGGAGGACGACGCCGGCTCCGGCCTGGAGGCCAGCGGCCAGGAGTAAGGGGTGGCCCCGGTCAAGAAGGAAGGACTGGGGCGGTCGCCGAGATGGCATGAAAAACCGAGGACGGTGGCCCCGCCGAGAGGGCTGACTGGGGCCTGGGTCGGGGGGGGGGGGCGACGGGTGCAGGGCAGGGTTGATTATGACCTGCGCAGGGCGGTCCGCGGTGGCGGGTCGGTGCGCAAGGAACGGAAGTTCGGAGCGGCCATCCCCACTCTGAGCTTCCGACCGAGACCTGCGACGATGGCCGAGGACCCGACCGCTGACGGCGTTGCGAGCGGAAATGTGGATGGTAGCAGGAATCACTTACATGGTAGCAAACATCTCTTTACATGGTAGCGAATTTTGATGTGTGCAAGCGCTATGAAAAGGTTTTGGCCTCAGCTGCCTTCGCGCCCTGCAGCCCCGCTCCAGTTGGCACTGTCCCCTCGCGGTTGCGCGGCGAGGTAGCTGACGGTGAGGCAGCTGACGGCACGGGAGAGTTATGGACTGTTGTCAGCTTCCACATGACGACCACGGGTGTGCGACGGGGCGGGTCCCTTCTGTTGCGCTGCGTCTGTGCGCGCGCCGCCTTACCCCCCTCGCGGCTCCTCGAAGATGCTTCGCGATCGAACCTGCCAGTCCGTGAGTCCGGCCGGAGCTGGCGGCCGGGTTGCAAGCACCTAGCACAGCGGTGGCAGCACTGGTCGCATCGTGGCAGTGTTGCCGTGAGATGAGTGACGCCCTGCCGCCCGGTCATTGCGTTGGGGGCTTGGGCTAGCCACACCGCCCCCCTGGACACCGGACACCCCAGGGTCCCCTCCAGTTGCCCCACCACCGCCTGGGCCACGTCGCACTGCCAGAAGTGGTGTAGGCGGGGGGAGACTCCCGCGGCGGACCGCTCTGCATACCCCCCGCACCCACACGGTGTAACCGGGACCCCCCCGCATATGGGAGTTCCCCAACAGCGGGATCCCATCGACTGCCAGGCGCCACAGCGCCTCTTTGTGGGTATTTTCCCACCGAATCGTCGGCCACAGCAGCCTCAGCATGACTCCTTGGTGCGGGCCTAAACTGAACTTGTTCTTCAACTGAGCCTCTGCCGTGAGGGAAGCCGGAAAAACAGCGCACCTCATTCTCTCACTCCACGCCCCCCCCTCAAATCCAGTGCAGACCCCTCTCGCCCCCCATTTACATCTCCTGCTGGCATATGTGTAAGCTGTTGGCAATAGGACCGTGCAGGCGTCGGATCCTGTCCCTTCCTTGGTCGTTACAGGATCATTTGTCTCGTGCAATGTTATTGCATATTGTCTAGTTCGAATCCCCAGGGACGCTGCAGGCCAAGGAGAGCTGCATGTACCAGCGCCCTCCCGAGGCCAGCACCGGGGTCTACTAAAACATGCATACACACGAGAATGAAGCCTGCCGAATGGAAAGCCGTTCCATCCAGGGACCACACAGGCACCAGGTATTCCCATGTGTCGATCCGTGCTTACTCCTTGCTTACTCCGAGGAATCGAGACAATCCGCAGCCCTGCCCTCCCCATCCTCTTCAAGTACAACACCCATAGCAGCACACGTCTTGCCGACGCCGAGTGAGTGAAGGAGCAGGAGGCCACGGTACGGACTGTCGTGTTGCAGGTAGTCGCGCACAAATTTTTGCTGCTTGAATAGTGCCCTCTCTCCCGCTCTCGCCCGGGTGTGAAGGCCATGGAATGGGGGAATTCGCGACTGCAGTCGCGAATTCCCCCATTCCATGGCCTTTACACCCGGAGAAGTGGGCTGCAGGTTTGTGCGCGCCGATCCGTTTGTGCGCACCGATCCGCTACTATGGACCCGCTACTATGGACCCGCTACTATGGAATTGGATACAAAATATATGGCGAGCTTGAAAGCAACGTATGTTGGTAAAGCATGCGGCGTCGGTGCCGGTATCGAGCTGCTGGTGAAGACGGCCACTGGCGTTCCTGTTTGGGCTCGCCGGCGTTGCCAAGGATGTTACCGACACCGATGGCATCGGCTACCATGTCTTCAGTCAGGCAGGTGACTGGGAAATCATAAAGGAGCGAAGCGCGGGTGGTTCCAAACGAGGCCGGCGTAGGGCCGCGCGTGTATCCGTGTTGGCAACACATGCTGTTCGCGCATGAAGCTTATTACGTGCCAATCCTCGTAAGTATCACCCTAGCTGAGCCACCTGTCGATCCCCGCCCATTGACCTGCGGTTGTGTGATTGTCATCCGCAATTACCTTGCATTACCTTGCCGTCATCCGCAATTAACTTGCAGGAATTGCCATGGCCTAACTTGGTGGGTTATTACGGTATCCCCAAGATCAGCCAAGGCGCCATACCTCTGTGTGGTAGCACAGTTGCTGGGATGCTAACTGAATTTTGGCATTATCAGCAGCATATGTGGGTATTCCGTTTGTAGCCCTTGAAACCGAACCAGTCTTGGACTGGCTTGCTTGAACATACAGCTGTTGACCTAGGCATGTCAACGCGTCACCAGTAGTGCGGGAATGACGTTCATGATTTCGGCAGGCTGTCAATCGACTTAAACACGCTACCCTACATCGCGTTCTTGCGCGAACACCTCCCGAGTCGCAAGGAGGCCTGCAACTTGAAACATGCCTCCTAATAGCTTCATTTGCTGCTGGCCGCACAGATGCCGCTTGCTCGTTTATTTGAGTCCGGTGATTATCAAGGGCACCAGCAAGAGGACAAAGGGCCCATGTTCGTCGCAGGATCTCGAGTTGCGGGTGCATGAATGCATGGCAACCATGCAACACCACGGTGCTATTGTCCTTCTAGCATCGTGCTCAACCTTTTGGGTTCCGTGTCTTTCGAGGTAGCGCAGTGGTTGTCAGGGCAGGTTGACAGCAAGTAATTCTGACCAACTGGGGACTTGGCGTTGGGGCGGGAAGGGGACCGCATGAAACCGCGTGCCTTCAAGCCTGAACAGTGAACACCCATGCATGCCTCCTCATGCAATGTTCCGATGACCCAAATTATAGCCCCGCGGTCTCCTGGCCCACTGTAACGTGATTTACTTGGAATCCTGAAGCGACAATACATGGTATGATTGTCAATACGTGGTATGATTACGCCGCTTCGAGACGGCCAGACGACAGCGGCAAATGTCCCTGCGAAATCCTAGTCCAGCATTTACCAAATGTTCTTCATCTATAGGTGGGACTTCGTTACCTCGCATCCACATGTACGCTCTAGTCCTCGACTCCGAACTATGTCAGGCTAACCGCTGGCTACGACAGTCAGGCCAACTGCTGGAAAATCTAGATACGTGCAGCCAGTTAAAGTTATGAAGATGAGGAAGAATATGCGAAGGTTGCGAGTTGCCTCTCGGCTGCGAGAAGCTGGTCGTTGTCCGGGTAGTTGGCTGGTAGATGGCTAGTTGCCCGCAATGTGTGAGAAAGGCGACATACTTACGATGACGTAGAAGCCAATGTTCTGGCAAATTGTTCTGTAAATTCTATAGGTACATGCATGCGAAAGAGTGACTGGACATCAAGTGAGCTTCACATTCGATACCTCCAGGGAGGCCAGTTGTCTCCCCGGTAGGTAGTTTATATATTGCCCCTGACATGCATTCTGTCATGACAAGCCGCCCAATTTGAATAACAGCAAGAATATCCACTTGCAATTACTGATAACGCGTTGGCTGCGTTGGCTAACAAACGACTACGTACACCGCAAGCACCTCGGCTCAAGCCAATTAACATGGCACAGCGACACACGTTCAATATAAGATATTTGTTATGTGTATGCTTTCTGATAGCAGCAGGACTCGGTAAGCAGATGTGGCTGTTAGCAGACATGCGAACGACACCTACCTGCTGCAGGCTGAATCTTGGACACACTTGTGTCTGGTGTTCCGGTTATTCCTGGCTATTAGGAAATGTATATGACTGTCCATGCCGTTGCCAATCAGATTGGCGCTGGGCAACAGGATGCATGCTGATCCGCTTTATGTGCTATGCACACGTTTCAAGATAGTTTATCAATATTGACAAAATATTGCGTTACGTGCAGGTGTGGATAGCAGGCCGTCGCCACCGCCCTCGCCGAAGCCGTCCTCACCGAAACCTTCGCCAAAGCTACCCTCGCCGAAACCCTCTCCCAAGCCGCCTTCACCAAACCCTCCTCCGAAGCCCAAGCCCTCGCCCAAGCCCTCGCCCAAGCCCTCGCCCAAGCCCGCTCCTCCGCCCAAATCCCCCAAGCCTGCTCCTCCGCCCAAATCCCCCAAGCCTGCTCCTCCTCCCAAGTCCCCCAAGCCTTCTCCGCCCCCCAAGTCCCCCAAGCCCACGCCGAGTAAGCAAACTCTCGTACACGTACGCAGTAATTCACAAGTGTCCAAATGAATACATCGGCGTGACTTCATAATCGACAAGCCTATCTATCTTCTGGTGTAAAAGATACGTACCATACGTATCCTATGTCAGTCTAAATGTATGCGGGCATACAGGGGGGAGACCCCCTCAGTTCCTCACTCCCTTAACACACGCTAGGGCTACGCCCAGCGACACTATTATTATTATGGGAGCAACCCCCGCAGTAACCGACCCCCTTACTTCGTTATCGTGTCATTCGGAATGGGTAACCCTAAACACGTATTTCGCTAGTGATCATCGGCGTAACTACGAGGACACTCTGCTGGGTAATCCAGTACAGGCGCTGTTCACTTCTCCTTGAAGACGCTGCGACGTGCACTTTCTGCTGCAGGTCCCAAGTCGCCCGCAGTACCCATATGGGACTCAATTAAAGTCTTGGGGGACATTTTGACGAGTTACGCCCATGAGACTGAGTCCAACCTATTTATCGGAGATGAGCGCAACGAATACAGTCATCGTGTTGAGCTGCTAGTGAAGTCGGCCGGCGGTGAATCTGTTTGGGCGCCGCTATGCTACCCAGGCGATGCGATGGCGGAAGCTGTCGCTCACTACGCGTGCAATCAGGTAGGCGAGGGAGTGTCATGGAGGACAGCCAAAGTGCTGCCAGCGGCGCCGTACGTTGCGCTGACCTTCGTGATTTCGTTGGCATCTTTGACCTTACTTTGCGGCAGCGAAAGCGCCCTCCGTTGAGAAGTCACTTGCTCTAGAGCTGTGTTTGCTTGGAAGGAAGGGGCAGCTAAAATAGCTGCCCCAAGCCTTGAAGGACGGCGATGCATAGCCATGTGTCCCCGCCGTCTTGTCTGCGTTTATATTGGTACCTGCAAACTCCTGCCCACACATCTGCCCGCAGTTGCACAATTGGCCATCACCCAAGACTGCCGAACAGACCGGAATCTTCATGGTTTCGAGTGAGGCATATGGCGCTTACGAGATCCCCGATGTCCCCCCTCCAGGTAGCCAGGTTGCCGTTACTGGCCCATTGCCGGTGATGTTATCTTTTGTTTCACCGAGCCATAACTAACCTGGTATTATCTGAGAGTGGGCGTGCATGAGCGCTTGCCACCTCCACACGTACTCTTGACAACTCCGTCCTCAATCGTCTGAAATGAAAGTTTCGTCACTTGCGTGTTATTCTTATCCTGGGTACGGATTTAAGGTTCGTTGGTGGTTTGTGGTTCACCAGGCGGCATCCATTGACACCTCTTGGTGTACATACATAAGTGCGCACTCGCTGCCCTCGAGTATGTACAAAAAAGCGATAGATGCCCTCGAAATGCATCCAAGCAACCCTGCCTCAAGCACCTATGTGGTATCAGTTTTAGCATCGACATGCCCTCTCAGATAAGTTATCTGATTTATACTCTGTTGCTCGCGCAGGCACGGATTTGTTTGATCCCTCGAAGTACTCGAGCTGGGTGAACATTCTGAGCACGAAGCCAGAGGACGCTCGCTCGCTGCAGGAGCTGGATCATGAGGTGCGCGGTGCCAGCTACCAGTGTGCTGGCAAATCGCTGCATCGTGGAAGAGCAGCAGTGTACGGGTTGGCTGGCAAGGTGCCGTAAAACCCGGGGAGATGTATGCACTGCTTCTCCAGTAACAATCGTGCTTGCTTGTGGATTCTCCGCCAATCGTCCGCATATACACGTGAGATCCGTGAATGGAGGAGCTAAAGGTAATTACCGTGTAAAATAGTATCCAACCCTTCCTAATGTATGTGCGCAGGTCACGACGAAGCCCTGCAAGATGTTCGCTGTCGGGTGCTACGTACTCATGGTGTAAGGGGGACGATTAACAGGATGCGGAGGGCTCGGCCGTTTTCGTATATGAAGAGACAAAGGCCTCTTCGTGTATGAAGAGGAAAGTCGCTTACATTAAAAAAACCGCGTGAATTGTCGCGTATGGGGTTCGTGGGTTCGCGTATGGGGTTCGATAGCTTTTCGGTGCTGCTGTGCGAGCCATCTTCATGTGATGGCGGACGGCAACCATATTTCTGTCACGAGGGCGCTGGCTGGTTGGAGGCAAGCCCCTCGCGTCGGGCAGGATACCCTGCAGCCCGCAGCGGGACATCCCATCAGCCGGCTGACAACGGCTGACACGCCAGGATGGCGCATTCGTAGGCGGTGCATGATAGAACTGGTACAATTATGGTATAAATTATTCCAGGGATTTTCCCTAGTATTGTTTGCAGGGCTGTGCATCCCTTGATTGTAGGAAGCCCTAGTTGCACAACTAACCCTGCGACCTGCGTGCTGCTCAATTTAGCGACGGAATGCAGTCATCCATTATACAGGACCTGTAATCGTTTAGGTGACTCTTTACTTAGGACATCATGCGTTGTTGCATGCATAGTTCTAGAAATAGGACCGCTGTAGGGAGAGGCCGCACTGGCCTCGGCCGTAGAGATATTTATTGGTTTGTATGCTGCCTCTGTAGCAGTATGCTCAGCTGGTTTCCATAAGGAGTGTCTGACAAGCAACCGCGTTGGGGTCAGTCTGATTAGGACCTCGAATGAGCGATATAAGAGATCCGTTGGTGCCGCAGGGTGCTGAGCGGAACCACTGAGCGGGACCACGCCTCATTCCGCGGCGTGGTTCTTGTGCTGGGTTGAGCACTTACTACACAATGTAACACACCGCGCTTGAAGAACGCCCGCGGCTCCTTGCTGCGTGAGTAGGTCACTAGGTCGGCGCATTCGCTGTCAGCGCCGCCTTTGCGTTCTCACTTGGGACCCTGGAGCTTGGTGGCCTGCAGCCAGCCTGCCAGCAGCACCAGTCCTCGGCAGTCCTCGGGGTTGTGGTATCGCGCGCCCGCGCCACCCAGCAAGAGGTTGGGAGCAGAAGAACCATTGTACCTGGTGTCCGCGACGGCCGAAGACTGCTGTGGGGCATGACAGCGGTCCGATAGCTGCTCGCGGCCGGTCATCGCCGGTACTGCAACACGCGCCAGCCGATAGCCATGCTATCGTCTATGGAGGTCCCCAATTTTCCCATTGGCAGCGTGCCCTTACAACCACCCTCAATCGATGCTGCTCACAATCGCGTGCGCAATGCAACCCCGCTAGTGTACGTACGCTTGTCACGTGGTTTACTCATAGATAGGCGATGATTTGCCACAGATTACTGCCAATATTAGTCCTCCAGATACGCTACTTCGTTTCTATTTGCCGCGGTCCTCTACGCCCACCGTGGAGTGAGGTGTCCGATGGGAGATGGCGAGCTGGAACGCAGTGACGAGTGGCTAGGAAGCTGCGCGAACCCTACGCAACAAGTGGCCGCTGCACGTAGCGAGCAATAGGGATGGCGAGGAGCCACGATGAACGTGCAATAATACTAAATGCCAGCAGTTGTACGCACGTAAGGGGAGTGTGAATGTGAATGTGAGTGTGAACGTTACAAGCTGGGGCTCGTACGGTTCAGACGAGCCCAGCTAGAGGCTCATGAGGCCCCGTGCGTCTGTGCTTCGCGTTTCATCGGTTGGTGGTTTTTGCCTTGCTGTCGATCGATGATCTGTCCTTTATTTCTTCTGGAGGATTGTTGCTTTATGTCCCTATTCAGCAAGGCTTTCGTGCCTGTGAGCTTTATAGCGGTCTGGCCCATCGGCCCTCGAGGTTGTGCTTTCGCACATGTAACTGTTCCAGCTCCCCCGTAACTGTTGCATGCTTTCTCACGAACCAAGAAAAAACAGGCCTATACCAAATGAAAGTGTAAAAACTGAAGCTAAAATACTAGTGGGGAAAATTTAACGCAGGGGGAGCGGGGGGAGCGGGGGAGCGGGACCTTATCGCATGTACGACACGCGCCAAAGCTCGCTGGTTCTCGATGCCCACGACTTTGGGTCATTTCTGAGCTAGGGGATACACCAAGCGCTCAGAGTCCTTCCCGTTCAGCAGCGTATTCCGGGCGTATTCCGGGTATTCCGGGCCAAACAAGACATGCTTCTCGTCGGAGAGGTTGTGTCAAAGCTCACTCACAAACCCTATAAAAGCTGGCACCAGTCTGTCAATATCACCGGCTTCATTTGCGAAGTTGAAGTGTTGAACAACCCAAGCCGATGCACTCCCGCTAACAATCGTGATCGCGACCAGGGACAAGCGACGAATTATTGCCTGCAATACGTATTGTGCCTATGCGCCGTATTATCAACGCGACTTGGTCAGCAAGGTGCGGCATGGGACTGAAAGGCCGTGCACTCGAACGGATCACACACACTGCGACCAGAAACCCAATAAATAATAATATGCGTGAGAGACATTAAACCGGCTCGATGTCTGCGACTGTACAATGCCGTGCTAAGGGCCTATTGCCCGTATTGTGCAACAATTACGGTGCGGGCCTGTCTGCTGTATAGGGTCTACAGGGCGCATTGGTGTCTTGGAGTATTACTAGTGTACTAATTGTCAACCGAGAGGAAATCTCGCACTGTGAACCGGTGTGGACAGGAGGCAGTCGGCCTCGCCGGGGCCCTCATCACCACTGCCCCCATCATCTCCCTAGGGTAGCCCAACTGATCCAGCTAGATTGTATCGAGCCATCTGAGGCTCCCAACGGTCTTAACCAACTGCGTGTACGACAAGCGACGGTCCTGCACCACCGACGCCAGTTTATCCTGACATCGCCCTCATGCTAGGTGTGTTGGTGGGCCGTGGGTTCCTGATAGGGGAGCCTACAGCGTAAATTCCCCCTGGGGTTCTGGCTGCTGCTGTTTGTCACAGCTAAATTGTAATTCTAGGCGCAAAGCAGTGTGCCGACTAACTAACAGTACTCCTTACTTATAGCACCACACAGTCTTACTATTAGCACGAACCTGCGGGCGAACTACGGAAGTTCCCTGGTCTGAGACGCGACGATCGTTAGTCAGAGGATGCTCCGGTGCTTACAGGTTGCTCTGTACATTCGTTACGAAGTGTTTGGTCTGTATAACGCTTAGATAGTTAATATATAGGCACCCCGAGCCGTCCAAAGGGGTGCTTGCGGTACACCAGGGTACACACGTACCTGAGACGCGCTCACCAGATACGCTCGTAAACGGAATTTCCGAGCAGGACCGATCTAACTACAATGGATATATAGGCACCGATGCCATGACAAATACTGCACTTACACCTGTTGGTGTGTCCATGGTCTTGCGTTTGGACTGTCGACTAGTGCGGCTGGGTTTCTGTCTCTTTAATCTACTTCAGAGTCCGGCGCTTTGCCCGTTTGTGGTGTGGATGCCGGCATGGATTAGCGAAAGCCTGAGACCATGAATACTCGGTTTCGTGACGGGCCATGGCTGCGTCGGGCTACGTCGCTAATAGGCGTGATAAAGACATGCAGGTCGCTCCAGGTTGCAACCACGTACTGATAATAATAAGGCGTTACTATCGCAACGGAATTTTGTATCTTCCGCTTTCTAGAGAGAAAAGAACACGTCAGTCATCGCAAGTGTGCATCCGGGTTAACGGTAAAACGGTGTGCATCCGGGTAACCGGTAGAACGGAATGACGTCGAGCCTGTCAAATAGTCTGTAACTACTATTGGTTTTCCGGTCTTTGTTTTCGCAAGGAAAGGACAGCGTGCTCCTCAAGGTCAGCCTCACTCTTTTACCTGCCCGCGCCGATCGCGAGCATACAACCGCTCTGCATACAACGGGCAAGTAGCCAGCAGGTAGCACCATGCGTAATAATCGCCATACTCTTCTCTTATATTGTGATAAATATATATGGGATGTATATATTGGGTGGGAAATTACGGTCGCGTGGTCGCAGTTGTCTTGGGGCTTCTACCCGCGAAGGCGGGCGACACCGTAAGCTGATTCGCGGGCAGACTTTCTCGGCGACTTCCTCTTGGCGAGGCCTCTGAGTGACAAACGTATAGCCTGCGGAGGTCATATTTTCCTTCCACTGGGCTAACAGGTGATGCATAGACTCGGATGTATCGGAATTACTCCAGGGCAGCGACATCGTTGCTGCAGGTCAGCTTCCGGTAAATCCATACGTCGGCAGCATGTACTTCTTTATGGCCGCATGGGCCCGCAATGATCACCTACATAATCCGTTAGAACTTTGAATGCCGAAAAGGCCTCGTGTGCCTCGTGCATTTTCATTTCTTGTGCAGGCCAAGTTCGGCAGACCGATGATTCATAGGTGGTAATTACCTGAACTTCACACAGTATTGATACAATTGCCGATTAGTTGGACAAATTACAGAGCTATGATCGGTATTTCTGCAGCGGAAGCTGCCTCCATGGGCCATGGCCACACATGCAGACGGCCAACGCTCACCCTTCGTTGTGTCCTAAATCTGGTCATGCTGGCTGCAGCTGTATTCAGTAAGCACGGGGACGGTGATTGCTACTGGATTCGATAGCTGGCGGGCACATGTTTCCGTGTGATGAGGATGTCCCCCCCGGGTTTGCGCTGTCTGCCATCTACCGATCTCACAACTAACACGATAATAAAAATGAACAACCATAATGCCAAACTCCTGCAGCAGGTGCGGAATGCGCACCACCATCGCCAAGGCCTCCTTCAGCCCTCCGCCCACCTCCTCGGGCTCTCAGTCCGCCTCGGCCCAAGCCGCCTAAGCCGCCTCAGCCGCCTCAGCCGCCTTCACCGCCTTCGCCACCTCCATCGCCGCCGCGCCCCCCGAGATCTCCTCCTTCACCTCGTCCACCAGCGCGCTCGCCTTCTCCACCCCGCCCACCACCCCGCACCCCGAGGCCTCCTGTGCCACCATCACCGCCGCCTCGGCCTCCACCGCGCTCTCCAAAGCCGCCAGTGCCGCCATCGCCGCCGCCGCGGCCTCCACCTCGTTCCCCGAAACCACCTCCTTCACCTCGTCCGCCAGCGCGCTCCCCTCCGTCGTCCCGCCCTCCACCGCGTCCTCGGAGCCCTCCTCCTTCACCTCGCCTCATGAAGCCGCCTCCCGTGCCCCACCCACCGCCTCTGGAACAGTCACCTCCCACAACACGTAGGTGTGCGTGTGTCGCAGGCCCTCATCGGACTTAGTGACGGCTCGTGTTTGCTAACGATGCATGCATCTCCCCTTTGCTCCCTCCGCTCGTTAACGTCTGTCCTGCCCGTTCGCTCTTTCAGCGGTCGAACCGAGCCAAAACGGTATCCGTTTGGCGCGCGGCGCTGGCGGGATGGGCCGCCTGGAGGCCTCTGTCAATTTGGGCTGGAGCGATCAAGTAGATATCCAGTGGGCACCACTTTGTGATGACGGCAGCTTCACGCCCCAAACTGCGCAGGTACGCTGTACCCCATGTGCATGGCTAGTTTGCACGAGGCATCATATTCGTGTGGGAAACGAACGTGCCTTGTCTGGGTGACAAATTGATAGCACTGCTCCTGGTGTCTTGGCGGGCTCATGTCGATGATAGCCGCTCGCCGTAGGGGGCCTGCTGTCCATGGCGGGCGTGGTTTGATGCTCTGGATGCATCCCCTTCCTGACCTACCCGCCGTTTGCTCCCATGTACCAGACGTTTTGCCGGTTGCTGGGCTACGGTTTTGGCCGCCAGATCTACGGGAACAACATCAGTAGCTTCAGCGAAGATGAACCTCTCTCGTGAGTGATGTTTGTGCCCTTTGGAAACATCTCGGAGGATACTTGCGTGCTTAACAAGGACCCAGTGCAGCGGCTTTCGGTGTTAGGTAGCTGGCTGGCAACAGCATGTGCGCGCCGATATGGATGGAATAACGGGACCGTCAGGTGGCCGAAGCATAACGTATGTTCGACGTATGTAACGGGAAGTACGGCTGGGGACAGATCCGATAGCGGG
Source organism: Yamagishiella unicocca (assembly GCA_003116995.1). Taxonomy (NCBI): domain Eukaryota; kingdom Viridiplantae; phylum Chlorophyta; class Chlorophyceae; order Chlamydomonadales; family Volvocaceae; genus Yamagishiella; species Yamagishiella unicocca. The sequence goes on from BDSL01000002.1 coordinate 3,079,812, forward strand.
TAAGTGGAAAAGGACGACCAGCAGGACGTTGGCAGCAAGGCGGAAAGGTAGGCGGAAAGGTAGGCGTACGAGGCAGAGGAGGCGCTGACACGTCTAGCTCTACGGTACCCTCATCTCCTGAGCACCTCAATGGAATCGATGACCATCGCTTGCACGACCGGAATGTGTTTTGAGAAGGCTGTGCCAGGGATGAAAGCAAGCCAGGGCGTTAATCGCGTCTGTGTGTATGTTTGCGGATCGCCACAAGTCCCGAAGGCCTGCTGTGGGGCATTTCGCATGGCGCTCATCGGGATGCCGTGCACCTTCCGTTCCTGACTACCACCGCCAACCTCCCCGCCTCGCATGTGACAGTGAGAGGAGCACTTGGGGGAAGCTCACGTGCTTCGAGTGGGCGGAGGGCTACCGGAGGTCCTTGCTGCCGGCTCTGTACCCAATCAATTTCCCGCCGGATATTCAAATCTCGTGCACCGTCGGATTGGGGAAATGCGGCCTCAACGGGCAGCTTGTGGCGCTGCAATGCTCAGGTGCGGTTGCGGGAGGCTGGGGCCGCCTGAAGATCTGTCTAGGGTCCTGGGCCTGGGCTCCTTGCGCGTTGCGTTGGGTTCCTACCTGGGCAATCTGTGCGTGCTCCTACTGGGCCTGCAAGCTGGGGTTCTTACACCTTCCTGTCGTCCGCGGTTACGCCTTTTCATGCTTACCGGGACGCCTAGTGGGAACCGTACGACGCGGCAAGCAGTGACGGCCCTCCCCCGCATGTGCAACGCCTTTTCCTTCTATGTTTTACTTCTCTTAGTGCCGTCCCACGGATTTCCTCTCAACCACCCACTCCTCTGACGGCCCATTGGTGCAACAGATGAGGATATGAAGCCTGGAGCCCCACCGCCACCGAGGCCCCCAGGTAAATGACTGCTCCCGCACGCTCCGAAAACATGGGGCGCGAAATCTTTGATCATCCAAAACCCTAGAACTCCAAACCCGTAGACCCGTAAATAATGGATGCTTGGAGGGCGCGCTTTGCAACCCAAAAGTAGGTATCACTTTTAAGGAAGCTTTGTTTTACCTCCATCCTAGGGTATAATATTTGCACTTCAACCTAGCCTGCATGACGTGAGGGTTCCTCCTCCTGACCCTGCATCTACCCGCCTGTGCGCTCCGCAGCTCCGCCGCCGCCGCCGCCCAGCATGGCCCAAGCGATCCGTATCATTCCGCTGGAATCCAATCTTATATGCCCTGATGGCTTCGATTGCTCACCCTGGTCACGCGTCGAGTTGCTTGTGAACGAGTCGACCGATGGCCGTACTGGAGCTCCCGTTTGGGCTCCTCTTTGCACTGCCCCCGACGAGATCCTCACCGACGTGGAACCTTTCTCAATAGTGGCTAACACCAGTTGCAATCAGGTAAAGCGATGAATTGGACGGCTAGTTGTCGCTCCCGCAAATTTAGGAGCGAAGGATTACACGCGCGCCAGGGCATCACGACGACGCTAGGGCGGTAGTCACTTCGCACACCGGTGCAGCGATGTACCACTAGGAATGCCGAATGCCACTTTGTGCACAGAGGCGTTCTGAGTACTGTAGAAGATCATGGGCGGTAAAGAGCGGCTTCGTATCTAGGGCTGGGGGCGTCGCGTCCCACTACGACATGACATAGGGAGGAGGCCCGTGTGATTGAGACGGCATACCCAACACAGCGAACGCATGAATGGCTCTTGTCCGCAACTAAAAGAGTCCCTCCCTCCCCTGCTTGTCGCAGTTTTACGACACGTGGGACGAGGACTACTCAAGCGCTTTGGGGTACATGGGGCCGTCCGTTATCATCCCTAAAGGCAAGGCGCCTGCACTCGGCGACCCGGAATCGTGAATCCAGTTACGCAATCCGGAACCGATTCCCCTTCTTTTTGTTGGATATAAGTGTATGCCTGAGCAGCTGCGGCGTCAGGACCTCTGGCGGCTCAGTGAACGACTGATGCTTAGTGCTGTCGAGACAAACTGCGGGGTCGGCTGCTAGTCCACACCAGTGTCTTTGCCGGCATCTTTACGAGCCCCCTCGGCTCCCCTCCCTTAGTATGTTAATTGTCCTCGCATACGGTACTGTGGACTTGTTCGGTGCTACGTTCGCCTCCAGCGCGCCTTGTTTCCCAGGCCTCCACATACCGTAGCGGCACTAGCATGTAGAGGACACCCAGTGTTTGCTGCCTTGGTTGCGTTACAGGTACGGTGCCGGCGGACCCGGGGCTCTTCCGGCCGTCGAGCTACACGCACTGGGTGACGATTGTGGGCGGCGCTGAGGAGAACTTGTACTCCGTCCAGGACATGCAAATGAAGGTACGTGGTCCGAATCCCAGCTTGCAAGCTAGTTGGTGTCGCTAATTACGGCTGCAGCTTTGGACGCATAAGGCGCGAGTTTGAACCTGTCCCGCCCCGACCTGCCCCGACCTGCCCCGACCTGCTCCGACCTGCCCCGACCTGCTCCGACCTGCCCCGACCTGCCCCGACCTGCCTCAATCCGTCCCATCCCTCGTGCCATTGACGCAGGTCTCCACAAAGCCCTGCCCTACCGGGTACCTAGTATCCGTGTTCTGCGCTTTTGCAGCTTCTTAGCTAGGACTCCATTCGAACGAATGTCTGTCAGCGTCTTATAGACATTTCTTTGATTCAGACACGTTTCACTTGTTGCAGCGATGGCGCAAGGCATCGCGTGCAGTTAGACACCATAATAGGAACTCGCCTGATTGATGTTATTCTGTGTAGGATCAGGGTGTTTCACGAGCACAAACCCGGGCCGGCGGGCCCGTTAGGAGCCGCATGGTGGCGCCAACCTGGGGGGTTGCTGTCCTAGCCGAATTAGGAGGCCAGTCGTCCCGTCGTATGCCAAGTCGGAACGTTGTGAGGCGTGGCACCTAGCGCTGGCAGATTATTGCCATTGTGCTTCACCCGTGAGCAGTTGTCGCACGGCCGTGTGACACGCTTTCACCCTGCTTCGCAGTGGCGCCCAGACGAGTCCGTTGTAGCCTAATACGCCCGACTGTGGTGTCCGGGAGGCCGGCAGTTGGGCTTGGTGTGAAGAAGGTTGGCCCGCTCGGAGCGAGCACGGAGTTTCGCAGGTTGCCCAAGACTGACGCAGCGCGCGCGCATTCCCGTTGCGGTTGCTATACAGAACTGGCTAGGCAGGAGTGACGTATTCAAGCGGCTGGTTGCTGCGTGGATGTTGCGTTCGTGCAGGGACGGAGGGCGCGTGTGGTACACGCGAGTAAAGATTTCAGCGTCAGTCGTTCGCACCTACCGGTGACGTGCAGTAGGGTCCCTTTCGGAGCCCACTCTTACCATGCGGTTCATACTGCGTGTTGCATTGATGCGACAGTTGCGGCGACAATATTTACTCAGTCGTACGCCCCGTTGTTGTCTCGTGGACGTGAAATATCCTAGGCGGCAACCGTAGTCATACACGTTACGGAAACTGGTCGCACGCAGTCAACCGATAGGGTCCGGCAGGGGGCCAGAGGTCTCCCCTGGTCCGGCCTTCCAAGGGGTACGGCGCAGCCTGCTGGAAGACGCCGGCGCGTGGTACCCCTGGCTTGTACGGCACTGCGATACATTCATTCGAAGGTTGTAAAACACGCATCCTCCTAATTCTTTCCAAGCACCGGTTCGAGTTGGCAGGCTCTGAGCAACATGCGTTAACAGCGCTGACAAACGGTACCGTACCGACAATGAGTAACACGGGCAAGGTAGTTGGCTGTAACTGATTAGTGCGGGGCCCAGACTGGGGGGTACAGCCCTCGGGCGCATCGCCTGACACGGGAAGAGACGCAGGAAGCAAACGAAAAGTACCGGTATGTCATCGTACTACCGGTGACATACCGGTAGTACTAGCCACAATGTCACGCGAGGGCAAGAACCCAACTCGCCCGTAAGCAGACCATCTGAGAGGTCCTTGTCTCAGTAGATTTATTGAGTAGTCGTGAGTTACCTAGTAGGTAGGCATCAAAATGGGGTTTTAGGGTTTAGAAGTGATAAATCACGGCGCCCCCATCGCCCTCAACTCGGTCATCTTGCCACGCAGTACAACGAAACGAAAGCTTGGTGCGTTGGCACTATGTCTTGGCAACCACACCTCGGTGCATACATATCTTGGTTGCAGTCTCACGTTGTCTGGCATTGTCCGGAGACCCCAAACAGTGGACCTGACGTGGGACCCGACGTGAACAATCATGCCCCATTCCCATCCTCAGTTAAGCACACCGAGCCCTATGCTCTCTCGACTCCTGGTCAATAAACGCCCTCACCCATCGCACTCGCCCATCCAGTTTGGATGCAGCTGGGTGCAGACTGCACGCCATTTGCAGCTTGTAGAATGGGACCAACTTCCACCCACGTAGCTACAGAGTTATCCACGCATTCAATTACATAGCACATGTACGCAGTCAGTATTACACCCAGCATTTGGTCGCCGCCACTACGCGTCAACCTCCAACTGGGCCGCAAAGCGCGCAGCCCTAAAGCACGGCCATAGGGGTATACATCCCGAGATAAGTTCGCATTGCCACTGGCCCTTCTTTGCGAGATGTCCGCACCCCCCCGGACGCAACGTCATGACATATGTGCCGTGCAGCATCGTACCAGCCTAAGGTTGAAACCGCACATACGTGTACCCTTCTGTTTTCGTGTTCGTCGTAGCAACAGTTCAAGACCTAAAAAACGAAAAAGTAGCACTGGAGGGCAAGCAGGTAGCCAGATGTGCAAGGCGTTGTCGAGACCTGCAAGGGTCAGCAAAGCAAAGAGATAGGAGATTGTATATCGGTGCTTTTTTAACTTGCTCGGAGAGTCGCAGTCACTGATAGTCCGACGCATGTAAGGAGAGTTTCAATAAAGAGCAAAGAGCACGTGCCGTACCGCGTACGAGCTGCGAAACAGACGCAGCAAGGTAAATCTGCAGTTCCATGAGTAACGTCCCTTACGCTCTGGACTAAGCGACAGCATTGCTCAATGTAAAGCCATCCACTGGGTATCGCGCACTTTCAAGGTAAAGTCCTGCAGAGACGATTGGGTCATCGATCCCGACGAGTCGTAGCCCTCAATCGTCACCCAGTGCGTGTACTTGGAGGCATCAAAGGTCTTCCCTCCGCCCGTTCCTGCATGCAGCGCCAATACTTAGCCAGCGAATGAAGCAAGTGCACACGAAGACTTAGCTTGTCGATAAGTACGACGTAAGGCTGGGTATAAGTGATGGGTGCAGGCGCGCTTCTGCGCACGCAGACCCGTGCATGGATGCTTTTTTGGTTACAGACGGTCAACGACGTAACATGACGGTCACGCCTGGTGCAAAGCTGGCACACAAGGAGTTTTGGGGGTTTGGCCGAGCGATCCCATATAGAACCCCATGGCTTAATTTATTGACACGTTCTCAGATGTGGTTACGCGTCAACACTGCTGCAAGTCCGAAGATAGATGTCTGACTGGTCGACGACAACTTACCTGTTAGTGGTGTACTGGGGATGGCAATCGGATCGCGGTCGATAGCACCCGGCCCTAGCATGGTCGTGGTCGCCACCCACTCCGGATCATAGTACTGCGGCGACGACAGAACAGCCGGACCGGAAAATGGGCGTTAAACTGACGGAAAGGAACCATCGGAGGCAAAAGCCCCTTGCTTTCGTACATATCCTACCACCACTGCAGTAATTACCTGATTGCAAGCAAGCAGAGCCAAAGCTCGCAGCGTAGGTCCGTCGTCTTCATCGCTTTCGGAGTCGGGGGCTGAGTAGCAAAGCGGCGCCCAAACAGAAGCACCACTATGCCCGTCTACGGACGCGTTTACCATCAGTTCCACACGAGAAGACTTGAGGCACTCCCCTCCGCCAGGGCAAAGATTTGATTCAATACTGCTGAGGTTCATATACGCATCTCCAATAATGCGAATAGCTCCAGACATGTCGGGTGGCGGTGGTGATGGCGGCGGAGATGGCGGCATAGGCATTAGCGGCGGCGATGGCGGCGGTGGCGATGGTGGCAGCGGTGACGGCTGTGGCGACGGGGGCGGCGATGGGGGCGGCGGCGGCGATGGGGGCGGTGGTGACGGCGGTGGCGACGGTGGCCGCGGTGACGGCGGCGCGCCTGCAGACGGACATAGCGAGCTCAATGCGTGACGTATCATGGGCCATTTGCTCATCAGCTTTGGGAATACCAGGATTTTACCCCAGCTGCCAGTGTTGGGCTGGTAACTGGGGCAAGCTGTCTAGTAGTAGTGCACGTTTCAGTGAGCTAGGGCACTCACGGCGTGGCGGTGGACGGGGCGACAGGCGCGGCGGTGGAAGTTTTGGGGCGGGTCGACGCCCAGGCGGCGGCTTGTACTTGCGTGCTGGTGGTGGCGACGACTTGCCCTCGGCACCTGGCGCTGGAAGACGGTGTACAACACACGCGGATACGCGCGGGTGGAGGGGAGGATTGTTTGGTTGCAGGATAACGGAGAACCACTGTAACCGTCTCCAAAATAAGCCAAGCCGTAAACCCCTCGCTCCTTGATGCCTTTCGGGCGTTTCAGCTGCAACGAATGAACTGTATCGTGGTGCACGTATGGACACTCTGCATTGAACTGAACTACTCTCGCGACTTCACGCATCCGCGCAAACCCAGACCAGAACCGCACTTACCGAGACCCACTGATAAGAGAAGGTACACAAAAAGACAGGAGAAAACACGTATGTCCTTCAGCCTCGGCTTGTTGCAGTTGACGCCGAAGGGCTTGGCGATGTCAACTACTGCAGGCCCCGCCATCTCCGCCATGGCCACAGCTTAGGACTGCCAAAATATTTGCTAGTAACTCAGCGAGCGCAGCGAACCCGACGAACACAATGATCGTCCGCAAGACACGGCGGTAGCCTGCGCGTCGGAAATGAAAGATGCCACTGACGCCGTTGACGATAAAAAATGGCACGTTTATTCACAATCTTCAACGGCACATAGATGGAATTTTTTTATACAGTTCGCGACTCGAGTCGAAAGACGACTCATTCCGGAACACACGAATTGCACACAGATGTGCAAGTGCATCAAGTCTCACCTGCACCTATGTGTATCAGCCCTGGTGACCAAGCAGTGCAAGGTACAAGGGGTCCTTCGCCACCCTTACCGAACCAGCAGTAGCTTTCCGCTCTAACGCATATGGGATCGCAATCGGGTGCTTTAAAACATGTTAAATTGGCCGACTGACTTGGCTCGTATCCGTGCAGCCTCTGGGCCCGCCGTAACATATATCGTACGTGCATCTCTTAATATCAAAGAGCCCTCAAGTGCAATCCAACACAGTACACAAACGCCACGCGCGAGCTCGACATGTAGCAAATCCACTTGAAGCCGTCCGAACAGTGCGGGCAAATCAACTTCAATCAAAGGTTCAAATTGCACCGATGCCATTGATATGAAGTGTGCACTTGCCGTTTTGGGTAAACTTCAATTTCCGAGCTTAAAAAGGAAGCGCCTTTTAGGGCGCGATAGGAACGCAGTCCAACGTTCGTGTGCGGCATTCGCACCGGCGCATTCGGCACTGTAAGTGACAGCACCAAACTTCTGGGCCATAGCTCATGCATGTTCCTTGTCGGTTCTTCCCATCCGTGAGAGTTTGTAGTTGGCCCTATACGAAACGCCGTGCTGTTTGGCGGGCGGGCTCGACACTAGCTTACCCTACCCGCATGGCGCGCATCAGCATACGTGTGCAAGTCACGAGCAATATCTGCCAAACGCGCGATAATAATTGTAAGCCGTTGATGCATCTCGAACATATTGACAACCCTGGAACTAACCGGTCGCCGCGACTATAAACCTGGGCACGTGGCGCAACCTGTCCAGATAAGTATGCGTGAAGAAGATCGTATATTTGCTCTTAGATGCGTCATAAAAATGTTTGATTGATATGCAATGGAAATGACTGTTGAGGCTTACCACGTGTGGACGGCTTAGGCGAAATCATGGTATTAATTTGTTGTTACTGGTATTTAGTACATAATCCGCTTTTGCAGCGACTTTACCAAGCTTATCTGGCGGACTCTAATCGAGCGTGTCGCACGCCGGGGACCAGAACCCAACAGTGGAAACAGCATAAGGCTTCATGGACCAGTCACCTTCGCAAGTGCGGAGGACAACGCGGTCGGACGGCTGCGCAACCGGAACACCAGCGCAGCCTGCAGACCCAGAGTTTATCGCAGTTCTCCAGGCGGCTCCAACTATCTGGGAATACCTCATACCTGCTGACGCAACACGTTTGAGGTCAACATGTCGGCTGGCGCAGAGCCAGTATGTCGTGTGGTGCCGTCGGCTTTACGTCCGGCGGCTCGTCCTACAACAACCGGAAGGCAAGGGTCCCAAGGGATCCAGAGTCAATGCAGCCAGAGAGGCAGAAGTACAACGAGCAGTGCAGGGCATCGAGGCGTTGTGTAAACGAGGCTATCGTCCGCGGGATGTGGAAATTGTGTGCGACTGGTTATTCCTTGGCGGCCTGCTGATCCAGCCCCTCTCTCAGGCATTTGGTGCTAGCATCGCTACTCTGTCTCTCCAGCTGCTCTTGGGAGGCTCCGGGGCCTCCACCCTCGGCCTGCCAACCTCGCCCGCCGACTGGGCTGCCAGTGTTGCCGCCGCGCTGCCCTCCCTGGACTCACTCTCTATCCACCTAGACAACCAGGAGGAAGAGAAGGCTGCCGAGCCGCTGCTGGTGGCACTCGCTCCTCGCCTGCGCTCCCTGTCGGTCAATTGCTCCTGGCCTGACCGGCTGCCGGACGGGGTGAAGGCATGCACCTCCCTGGAGCGCCTGTCGATGCGTACCAACGACACTATTGATGACGAACCCTCGTTGGATTTGCACGGTGCCTCCCAGTCGATCAGTGACATCGCGAGGCTGACCTCATTGCGCTCCCTGGAGCTAACCTCGGACTTCGAAGGTGTACTTCCCGGCATCAAAGACCCCGGTGTTCAGCTTGGCCCCCTGCGAGAGCTGACGGGTCTTTCGCGCCTGGTGCTCACCTTACCAAAGCAAAGTGACATGTATTGCGATGCTCCCGATAGCATTGACGAGGTGGGCCAGTTCCTCTGGTTTTGTTGGCCAGTGGCTCAGCTTGTGGCCCGCATGCGCGATCTGGCGGAGCTGGCGGTCCCTGTGTCGAACATCAGCGCAGAGGACTGTGTCCAGCTGGCATCTATGACCGCCCTCACGCGCTTGTGCTGCCAAGCAATTGCAACGCCGCCGCCGGGCCGCTGTGGCTCGGGAGCTGTGGGGGATATGGACTCAGCCGGCGGCAGCGACGACAAAGACGGCAGCCCCACCGCCGCCGCTGGACCCATTGCCGGCGGTAACGGCGACGGAGATGGTGCCCTCGCCAATAGAAGTGGTGGGGCGGCCAGCGGGAGTGGCGGTTGCGGCGGTGGAGGGGGCGGAGCTGCCGAGGTACCGGCGGTACCGCTGCCGCCCAATCTGAAAGAGCTGCAGGTCAGCTGCAAGCTCCCCACTCTCCACATGGCAGCATCCCTGGCGGCGCACCCTAGCAAGCCCAGGCTGGCCCTGGATGGCGTGGCCTACTTGAGCGTAGGGTTGAGCGCGCGGCTGACGCTGCTGGGTGGCTCGGCCGTGAGTCACGACAGCGCGCTGCCCAACCATGAGGGTGTCGTTGCGCCCTGGCTTGCTGCGGTGGCGGCGCAAGGGGCTCGCTTCATTGCTGATTCTGCAAGGAACACGTATGGGCCGGAGGCTGCTGGCACGCTGCGCGGTGGCCGCCGCGCGGGTTGGCTGAACCACGTGGACATCAGCGAGCTTGCAGTGTACGAAGGGTACGACGCTGCAGGGAGGGCGGAAGATACCTTGCGCGACGCTGGCGACTTTCACGGCAATGGAGATTATGACAGTGACGGTTACGGTGGCGACCTGCACGACGGGCTGCGACGATGTCGGTACTCCCAGCATTCAGGAAGGCGACCTCGCTTCGATATCGCGGCCGCAAGGCAGGAGAAAGTCCAGGGGCCACACGCCGAATGGCTGGCGGCCCTGGCACCGCTGGGAAGCGCCGTCACGAAATTATCAATGGTCGACGTGGCACTGTCGCCGGGAGACATGCGCGCGCTGGTTTCGGCCTGCCCGCATATTACCAGCGTACAGACCGGCCAACAGGAGGACCACTCTGAGCTGCTACGCATCCAGGGCAGATCAGAGCCCGGCCCCCGGCCCCGCCAAGGCGGGGGCCAAAAGTGGGGCCGACGCGGGGGCTATCGCTGACCGATGTTTATGGAGCTCTTACCATGTTTGCTGCCCATAAAAGCGTGACTTTCGGAGCTAGATGAAAATATGTTTTGTTAGGAGCATTGTCGATCGGTAGCCGCTTCATCTTCTGAATGGGAGGGAGGGCGTGCAAGCGGGCGAGGCGGGGAGGCAGCCTCAGGCGGGCGACTTGGCTGGTTTCGAAGTATGCACGGGCGAGCCCTCCCTAGAGGCGAGGACCTGCAGCCGGGGCAAGACCTCCGGTAGCGGCCGTGGGTCTAAGGCCAAATGTGTTGGACATGTCGCAAGGGGTTAGGAAATTGCTTTGATGGCGGGCTTCAATGGACTGCACGCTCGGGTTAAAACTCCGTTGGGATGACGGGCAGTATGACGCAGTAACCTGCGTCAATGGTCTGCCTTGTGAGCAAGGCAGGGTTAAGTGCCTTGAGGAAGCTTACGAGTGCCATAACACGGACAGCCGCAACAGCGAGAGCGCTTAAGCACGAGCTGGTGTTGCGATATGTTGTACTGTCGTAATATCGTCAAGAATGCATTGGAATTTCGCACCTTCTGCAAATGAACACACGCACGTTGCGGAAATACACACGCACGTTGCGAGAAGTAAACACACGCGCCGTACGCTCCGATATATGCCGTACACTCAGCCGGCTTATGCAATGCGCAACGTGGCCTTAACGCAGTTCATTGGCGTCGTACGCCGAGTAGGGCTAGCGAGGTTACCGTTTACGTATCCGAGCTGGGTCCTGGAGACGGCATCGACTGTAGCGAACCCTCGCGTCCTATGGCGCTGGTGCACGTGTCGGCGGGTGGGCTCACTGGTCCTTCCGTTCGGGCGCCACTTCATATCCCGGAAGGACACAATCATTATGCACAGCGGTTGGGTTCACAACAGCTAGCACTACATGTAACCAGGTCGGTTCTGGGCATGCTGTGCATTGCAGTTGCGTGTGGCAATGAAGGCATTTTGTGTGGACAGTAGCATATTAGGAGTAAAAGAACATTGTTATCCACATCCGCACGATGGCACATACGATTGTACGGCTGTGCGCGAAGATGATGATTCGTCTGCCTTGTAGCTCCACTATGACGATTGGGGGATGAATGGCATCATAAAATCATGAGGATCTTCTATCCTGCCTCCATCCCTGAAGGTACGGGCGAAGGGTTGGCGCCGCTGCGAATAAAAAGGTTGCGTGCGTACTTCTGGGCGTCGACAACGCCAACTTCCTGTCCGTTACTTGGAGCTTGCTTCCCGCCAGTACTTGGAGCTGCCTTGCTCGTGGCTGCTGATGCAGGTCCAGGTGGGACGGATGCCGGCTGGAACTAACCCTACTCGGTGACGGTTATGAGCAGAGGGAGTGGCCTGCACACGGTTCAGTCGATGGAGCTGGTGGTACGTGACGCGGCACACATGGAGGGCATGGGGCTTTCAGCGGCAGGGACAGCCATGATGCGCTTGAGTGCCTGTCTTACCAGCGAGGCGTGTGTAGAAATCCAGGCGATAAACTTAGCTGCTAACTGAGCCACTTGGAAAGCAGCCGGGAGTCAAGCAAGGGCACTTTGTTCCTTATACATGGCTTACATGTCGCTGTCGCTGCTCAGTTAGCCAGCCTCTTGCCCTCGCTTGACCTGTTGCCATGTGCTGCGTGGTGGCGTGGTCACCTAGGGACGCCTAGGGCACCACCGAGCCCTGCCTGAGCGGCGCTCTGTTGATCGCCAAGTACCAGTTGTGAGTATTAACGGCTGGGGCTATAGAGCTCCCGCTTGAGGGTGACACCCGGTTACAAGTGAGCCGTGTTTTGCCAAATGATGTCGCGCACTCCATTGCAAGATAGGTTGTGTGCTGCTGCCTGGTTGTGGCGAAGGCCCCTGCGCCCACTGTGACGTGATTGTTACTTAAATCTAGCGCCCCGCCAGCGCCGCCTAGCTTGCGATGCACGGCTTGCAGCTGCCGGGCCCTTTCCCCAACGCGACCATCACCAGCAGCGCGCGATGCATGAGCGCCAAGACAACTCGTGTAAAACGCTGCCCTCTGCAGTGGTCCATTTCGACACAGCTTCCGCCAGGTTCCATCCTAACTGCCGCTGGAGCTACACACCCTCGAGCAGATCCGGTGCCCCGACATGTTACGAGGGTGCCTGGGCGATTGCCCGGTGGCCGTACGGCGGACAGGTGTCCTAAATGCCATGCAACAGATTACACCAAACATTTAGGCAAGCGCACGAGGTGCGGCATATCCCACGATATGGAAGAACACAAGAGTTATCGTCCTGCCGACTTCGTTATCACAAGAGTACGACAACAAAATGTCACTACTGCTCAGCTTTGTCAGGTTCAATGTCCGCTGTCTTCTATGACCAGCGTTGTGATCTAGTACCGTAGAGACAGTATATTCGGTCTGGCATCGCACACAGCTTGTGGTCCTGCGTTCCTGAGCAGACTAGCGCAATTTCCACTGAACTGTTTGTTTTCTAATAGCCCTTATGGAATCAAGGGTTGTGGACAATTGCCCTGATAAGGTCAGCCTTTGTGTGCTGCAGCTTTGAAGGAAACATATGTTTAAAAGCTGGTCCACTTCATGCAGGCCTCAGCCACAACCAACTACGTATATGTCTCAGAGACAGATGAACTTGGCGGATACAAATACGTTGAGACGACAGGATCGTTGTGAGTTGGCAGTCCTGTAGATGCTCACGATGCAGTCGCGGTGACGTACGGCTTCCCTGCGTTGCAGTGTCTTCTCTCTGAGGACACACGCTCTGATACCAGATGGCAACGTCGCGCTCAATAGCGTCCAGCGTCGGGTGAGGCTTAGTCAGCTGAAACGGCGCAGGAAGGGCCTGCCTGCCTGCAGGACTCTCCCCACCTCCCTCTGCTAACTCCATGCTCCCTTCAGATCCTGCGTGTGGCGGCCAAAGACCTGTTGGAACTCCGACCATACCGCCCACCGAAAGACCTGCCTTCGGTGGGCATGTTGTATGGTAAGGTGACGGGCATCCTTGACAAGGTCCGACCGGCGGAGCTCCAGGCCGAAGATGTCATCCAGCGGCTCCTGAAAAGCTTTCGGAACCAGGTGTGGAACCCTTTCGATGTGCTTCACCGCCACGCCGGTCCGCACGCGTTTGGGCCCACAAACACAGCACCACTTGACGAGGACCATTTGGCGACAGCAAAGACCGAACGCATACCAACCTCCGAGCATTTTGTTGACACGTTGGAAACCCTGCGCTGCGCTTCTTGGGGAGATAGCAAGCGGGTTAATGATCTGGGGGTATGGGCTCACACAACTTCCACTGTGGTAGACGGCAGGCGTAGCTGCCCCCGAAAGCCATGCTCCATTACGTCATTATTGTAGGTCTCGAAACACAAATAGAGCTATGGTCACAGACGGACATGGGTTTCGAGTGAATCCGGAGCTGCGAGGAGAAATGGAACATAATCGTCATACTGGGGGTCGGTAGAACTGTTCCGCCGTTTGGCAGATGCCGCGTATTCTGCCGTGGATGGGGTGTTTTGCGGTCATTCTGGGAGTCTCCAGAAGGCGACTTCGCTGGCAAATGTATCAATCTGTGATTGCCCTCACGTAGAGCTGCGCGGAATTCTCACTGCGGCTGCCCCCTGGCACTTGCATCACGCAAGCGACCCGGTGCACCACGGTGCCCATCATACCCCATGCATGGAGAACTGCCTCGCGCCGAACATGCACCAAGAGTATTACCAATACGCACGGCGCACTTGTGCGACTTCCCTCCGCCGTTTCTAGTTTTCTACCTCGTATCCACCAACATGTTTGGAGCCTTATAGTATATTAGGCCTCAATAAGGTGACCATGCCCCGCGGGCGTCTGCAACCGCTCCGGACCCATGCGCAGATTTTTACCAAGAACCAGCAGGCCGCTTTCGAGCTGGACACGGGCAATTATAAGCTAATTGTAGAACAGCTCTGGATCGATGTCGACGGGAAATCAGTGGAGACTAGCCGCGGGTTTATGGCCGACAACACGGCCTTCGTGTTCACCAATGAAGGGGGCAGTCCCATCACAATTGCTGGGCAAAAGGGGTACGCGTCTAGCCAGATCTTCAAGACCAAGACAATAAACTTTGAGAGCCTGGGCATTGGTGGCTTGGACAAGCAATTTGAGGCGATTTTCCGTCGTGCGTTCGCCAGCCGTGTCTTCCCGCCCTCCATCACCCAGCGCCTGGGCATCAAGCACGTGAAGGGTATCCTACTGTACGGTGAGCTGCAGAGGCATAGTCTGATGTGAATCTGTGCGGCCAGCGTGGGGGCAGATGGTCATGCTCTGATGCTGTCGTGTACCGCCTCCACTCCCTCTTCGACGCTCAACCTACGACACCCTTGTCGGCTCACTTCCAGGCCCGCCCGGCACTGGTAAGACGCTGATTGCGCGTCAGATCGGCAAGATGCTCAACGGCAAGGAGCCCAAAATCGTCAACGGCCCTGAGGTGCTGAACAAGTTTGTGGGCCAGAGCGAGGAGAACATTCGTAACCTGTTCGCGGAGGCCGAGGCGGAGTACAAGGTGGGGCACGGGAGTTAACTCCCCGTGAGTTGCTTGCTGCCGCTAGAACAACAGCTGGGCGATAGCACGCGTCCTAGCCGTATGGCTATTGCCCTGTGCGTGCCATTGAGCCATGACGTTTTTTCTTTTTCCGGTTACAGGCCAAGGGCGACGCCTCGGCGCTGCACATCATCATTTTCGACGAGATCGACGCCATCTGCAAGCAGCGCGGGTCCGTGCGCGACGGTTCCGGCGTGCACGATACCGTCGTTAACCAGCTGCTGACAAAGGTGGGTGGTGGGGACTGGCGCGCTCGATTACGATAGGTCACGGAGCCGCACGAGGAAATGCAAACCGTTAGGTGGTTTGGAAGGGTATGGCACGCTGGGAATGACTGCGGTCGAGTGTAGGACAGGAAATGTGGTCTTGGACTGCGCTCCGCCAACTTCGGCTCCACCACTCGGTTCTAGAAGGACGACCGCTGCGGTAGGGTCGTTGCGCGTGCCTCCTAACAATATTTCATTGTTGCACAGGTTGACGGTGTCGACGCGCTGAACAACATCCTGCTCATTGGCATGACCAACCGTCGGGACATGCTCGACGAGGCGCTGCTGCGGCCGGGCCGCCTGGAGGTGCTGATTGAGATTGGGCTGCCGGACGAGAAGGGCCGCCTGCAGATCCTCAAAATTCACACCAGCAAGGTAGGTGTTCCAGGTGGACGCGCTCGATATGCACGGCCAGAAGTCGGGATTAAGTCGTAAGGGAATAGGCAGTTGGATAACTCCATGGCCGGCGAGGGGAGGTTGCTGTTCTTGGTCCTTACATAAGTAGCCAGCCGCCGCATCAAGATGACTGCAGCCGCATTCCTTTTGTCAGGAGCCATGTTCTCCCTTTGTTAGTGTGGATTCCGCGTCACCCCTCTCGCCCCCCATGGCTTACGCTCACCGATGGCG
This sequence comes from Yamagishiella unicocca, assembly GCA_003116995.1. Lineage (NCBI taxonomy): Eukaryota > Viridiplantae > Chlorophyta > Chlorophyceae > Chlamydomonadales > Volvocaceae > Yamagishiella > Yamagishiella unicocca. The sequence continues at coordinate 3,095,539 of BDSL01000002.1, forward strand.
TGACTAAGTGTATGAAGCACCCTCTTCTTGCAGATGAGCGAGAACGCTTTCCTGGCACAGAACGTGAACCTGGAACACCTGGCGGAGATCACCAAGAACTTCAGCGGTGCGGAGATTGAGGGGCTGGTGAAGGACGCCGCGGCATACGCATTGAACCGCAACATCGACTTCGACGACCTGCACGCACCGCTGGCGGAGGAGAACATCAAGGTGCGTGAGACGTCGTGGCCGAGCTGGGTTACGCACGTGGTTCCTTCGATGTGCAGTGAACCGGTTTGACATGTTGATGACGTGTTCGCCATGAAGACAATGCGCGGTAGACCAGTCCCGCAGGCAAGCGGCAGCAATCACAGCACGACGTTTCAGCTCGCGCGCGTCTTCGCCCCTTCTTCTCGTTCGCTCATCTGCCTGTTGCACTCACAGGTGACTATGGAAGACTTTGAGAAGGCCTTCGAGGAGGTTAAGCCCGCGTTCGGCGCTTCAACGGAGGCGCTAGCGTCCTACCGACCGCACGGCATCATCCCGTGCGGGCAGTCCTTCGATCACCTGCGCCAGACGTTGACTATGCTGGTGCAGCAGGTGCGCGGGTAGAACAGGAAAGGTTTCGATGCCGCAACTTCGAACGGGCGCGCCATTCCGGCGCGTATGAAGCTGTATGGAGCACCGGATGAAGCAATTGAACAGCCCGGAGGAGGTGCAGTTCCATCTTGCCCATGGGTCTGACAATTACGGTCTTTTTGTGCCGCTGTATTTTGTACGCGATAGGTCAGGAATAGCGAGAAGACACCATTGCTGTCGGTCGTCCTGGAGGGGCCGGTTGGCAGTGGCAAGAGCGCGTTGGCGGCGACGACGGCCATCGAGTCCGACTTTCCCTTCGTGAAGGTCATCTCCAGCGAGACCATGGTCGGCTTCTCAGAGCAGGTGGGACCGGGAAGTTTGGGTCCATTCGCGAGCGTCAACGTAGCGCAGTCATTTTACCATGCACATTGTCATGCCTGATGTGCGCTGGATTTGTGTCCCGAGTATCATCTTGGCAATCTGGTCTTGAGCCCTTGCCATCCAGCCGTACTTCTACTCCAAACGTCGCCTACTCCCTAACCAATAAAATGACCTTGATGTCCCTGATGCACATGCGCAGGCCAAGGCCAGTCAAATAACTAAGGTGTTCGAAGACGCGTACAAGTCACCGCTTTCGGTCATCATCCTGGACGACATCGAGCGCCTATTGGAGTACGTTGCTATCGGGCCGCGCTTCAGCAACACAATCCTGCAGGTGCGCACCAATGGGCCTGGTACGGATGTACCTTGCGCGGCACGGGCATGCCGTGCTTCGGCGTGCTTCATGACATGTAAACGTGCGGAGTGTACGGGCCTATGAAGTCAGAACGCCATTTTTGTGAAACTGTCGCCGCCGCTGTCTGGTCTCTTACATGCCTTCTGCGGCGCTGCCCCGTTCCCTGCCTGCAGGCGCTGCTAGTGCTCGTCAAGCGCATGCCGCCACCGCGCCACAAGCTTTTCATCGTCGGTGAGAGCGGTCGAGCAGTTACGCTCACACATCCTTTGCGTATCCTGTCATTGGGGGCTGTCGCTAATTCCGGTCAGGCCAACGCACGCCGCACACAAACATCGGCCTCGTGGTGTTTTTTGAAAATTCAAGTGCCAACGTTTCCAGCTAGCGCTTTTGTGTAGCCATCCCTGGATTCACTTCGTTCCATGATACCCAGACTGGCTTCCGCATCCTGTGGTTACCGCTCCCATTCGGCAGGCACTACCAGCATGGGCGACGTGATGGAGTCCATGGGCCTCAACGAGGTGTTCAACGTATCGCTGCATGTGCCATCGCTACGCGTCGACGAGATGGTCACGGTGCTCCGCCACGTGGAGTGCTTCTCGCTGTTCGACATCCCGCAGGCCGTTGACCTGCTCACCACCATCAGCTCAAAGGTAATGCTGTCGATGAACGAATGGAAAATGGCACATGCCGTAGCACTTCGGGTTGGAGTGATTGCACGGGAAGGGGCGTTGGCGTTCGGTCCTGGCTGCAACGGTGAAGTACTCGGGAGGGATTAGGAATGATGAACAGATTGACGTTGTGTCTGTTCACGTAAGGACACACGGCACGCGACGTCGAGTCTGCACCTATCTTCGGCATTCTTGACCACCAAACGCCTGATCCCATCGCATCTTGGCACTGGGCTCGTGCCCGTGGTCCCGCAGGTGGTCCCGATGAAGAAGCTGCTACTTTGGTTGGAGATGGCCCGGCAAGATGTGCCACCAGGGGAGAAGCTCTCCCTTGCCCGGTGGGAGCAAGCGCTGCGTGACCTTTCGTAAGCAAGCCAGCCGAGCCGGATTCGCCCGATGGCGTGAAGCCGTGCAGCAGATCTGCATCTGATGCGAGCGAATTGCCACACGTGTGTCACACGGCCGCGACGCAGCCTAAGGCAGACTATAGCGACTGGTAGCTCGCGTAGCGGAAATCGCCAAGAGCCAGAGTGGACCGAGTGGGTTTGAAGATGACGGTTTGTGGCATAGGGGAGGGCATTAGGTGGGTTGCACGACCTTGTGGCTTGGAACTTCCGGTTGCTTCCTATGATCCGTGGGGGTAAGTGTCCAAAGTGACTTTCTTAAATGTGAGTTCTTGGGTTGGGTCGCATAGCGGCCAGGGAACAGAGTGCGAGAAGCAACGCGGGGCAGGGAGCACATGCGCAATGCGCTGTACGGCATTACTACGTAAGGAAGATAGCACAATGTCTGGCGCATAGTTATGAAATAAGTGTCCTGCAGTCATGAGCATCCTTGGCGTATGGTGTGCGCCTGGAATACGATATCGTGTGAGGCGGAGCGCTGCTGATTCGGCGAGGTTGAGATTGTAGCGCATCCCGCCTTTAGCCTAGTGGGCATATTCATAGGTAGAGCGGTTCATTCTGGCGTGTCCATCCCAAGGCAAACTGGTCGGAATGGTCGTGTTGCCGCATGGTTCGCTGCCTCGTCCTGCATGGTCTTCGGATAGTGCAAAGCACTAGGGACTTGCGGGCTGTCTCCCTGTCTTTCTGGTGGTATGCGTCGACCACCCCGCCCAACATGAGCAACTCTGGTCTATCTATCCTGCCCATATAACTGCGGGGACGTTGTCCTGCAAGGTTCTTACGTGGTGTTAGGGCAGATGTTAAAAACGTGAGGACGCTAATTGAACGTGAAGTGTCTAGAGTACTGGACGACCCAGGGGACGACCCGTCATTCCAGTTACGCGCGTAAGGGAGGGTCTATCGATTACTCCCCGAATTTACGTCCTCGCCTAGTTGTAACGCCCTGCCTTGTGCCCTCGCGGTATATGAGATGGCTGTGAACGCCAGGTGTATTTTATTGCACCTAACATGGAGGACAGCACTTGCGCCCATGGCCCCAATCGGTGATGAATCAACACGCCTTCTTATCGTCGATTGACCAACACTGGCATGACCTTTGCAACGAATAAAGTTGGCCCCACAAGACGTACAGACCATGCCAACAGTCAAGGACTTGGCTGCACTTACATACGTCCATTACACATTATTTAACGTCTTGCCTCAGTAGGTCATTGCTGCGGCCATAACTAAAAATTTGCGCGAAGTGGACTTTGACTGACGGGTGTCTGTACACGTTCAGGCCACGAGCTTACAGCGGTCTCCCCTTGAGCTTGTGCTTCTTCAGACCCACATTATAGCATAGCCCTATATTAGCGCAAAGCTAGCTTGCTGGCGTGCAAGCGCCATGACGACGAGCGTACTGAGGGAGCTCGAGGAGTTGCGACAAATGCTGGACACACCCAGAAAAACATTTAGTCCGTTGAAGTCTTTGAAGGAGATTGCAACGCCTCGGGCAGGCTTAGATGTGATGAAAACGTACTCGACGGCCTTGAACAGTGCGGAGGCAAGTTTGGGAGTGTACGAGCTTGCGCACAAGCGAGTGGTTTTGCTAGCATGGGTCCATACTTGTCTCTGGCATTGTCTGGACTGCGCATGTACAGAAAAGCGTCGACCGCCTCGGGCGAGCAATCGAGGTGGCTGAGGAGGAGATGGACGCGGCCCTTAAGCGCACAACAGAAATACACCGCAGCCAGCTGAAGCAGAAGGAGCTGGAAAACCTTGAGCTGCAGCGTGTGATAGGAGCCAAGGAGCGCTCCGTGGACAGCCTCCGTGACACGCTCGCAACGACAAAGCGCACGTATGAGAGCAAGCTTTCGCAAATCGAGTCAGCCCTGGCATTGAAGGATGCTGAGGTCGGAGGGGTGGAGGGAAAGAGGGGGGCCAGGACATCTTGGGTATGCACATACACGCCCATGTGTAATAGCTTGCATGACCCGCGAAGGGTTGGAAATCTACGCGACTAACCGCGTGCGCTTCCACTGCTAAAGCGATGCTGACGAAGTATACTGCCATCTACCACTGCTGGGTATTCATGGCCTGAAAATGGGCTGGCACAGTGTGTGGCGCCTGGGCTGGGAAAGTGTGGTATACACATGATAGCGTAAACTGGGCCCTCAGGTCAAACTACCTCCCTGCTTTCCACGGCGCCTCTGAACATGTTTCCAACCCCTCCCCACAACAGAGCAAGGCACTGGCGGAAGAGTTGCGTGTCGTCCGCCTTGAGCGAGAGTCCATGGGCATGCAGCTGGAGCGGTCTGAGGTCGGGCGCCGCGCACTGGAAGCGGATGTACGCGAGCGTGAGGCGGAGCTGGGTGCAGACATGCGCGCAAAGAGCGATGAGGCGGCCAAAGCACTCATGGCCCTGCGGTACGAAAAGAAAGAGAAGGTACGCGAACGCGGTGCGCTATCTTTTGGTTCGATTCCTGTCCGGCAAGTAGCACGGAGGCGATTCCTGTCCCGCAAGTTGCACGGAGGTGATGGGTTTCCGAACATGCCTTTGAGGCCAATCGAGTTGTTTGGGAGGTGTTGGCGGTGAGCAAGTGCATCGCGGTGTCCACAGGCAAATAAATGCCGTACGGGTGTCACTTCGACATCCCGTCTTCTGGGTTCTTGTTACAGCCAAGTCACCTGAGCAGCAGCATTGCCGACCTGCCCTTTGCGCCTTTAGGAGGACTGGCGCATGCAGAGTGAGGACCTTCGGCGCCAGTTTCAGATGCTGCAGGACGAGCTGCGTGCGCACAAAGAGGAGGCGGCGGTGATGAAGGTAGGTGACCAACCCAGAGTTTGGAGGGTCGAGATCGCCGCAACTGCATACACACAGGTCTACCAAACCGTTGTAAAGGCGGCGCTTATGTTGACTACGGTGGCCCCGACTTCCTACGCACCGTTTTCAATAAAAACCCGTGCTGTAACGACGGCTCGAGCAAGTATGCGCTCTGTGTGGTCTGAGGCACGGCACACCTCGGTCCTGCTGTTTTCCTCGTTGGGAAAGGCTGTCATGTCATATATCATGTCACCATCGGGTGCCGTGTCGTCCTAACACTCTCGCTGGCTCTGGGAGCGTTGCGTTCATCCCTGTTGCGCTTAGGCAGCAGGCGATCGGTATTCGCGCAGCTCTGCCGGCAGATTACAGGCTTGCGATCGCACGTCTCCATATGTGGTGATATACGCATACGCCGCTTTCCGCGACCGGAGTGATGCTGCTTAGCTGCATTGTTAAGGGCCGGCCGCCTAGTCCTCGCTTCCTTGGTTGCTTTACCTCAGGAGCGCTACGATGCCGAGCTGGCAGAAACTCGCCGGCGATGTGCCATTGAGGTTGATGAGACGCGACGTCGGTCCGAAGCAGAGGTCGACGAATTCAGGCGGCGATGCGAATCAGAGCTAGAGGACATGCGCCGTAGGCTCCGCAGCGAGAAGAACCTTCGCAAGGCGTGCGAGAAGTGGCTGCGCTCAGAGCTGAAGTCCCGGGTAAGAGACGCATTGTTCTGTATCTATGAGTTTCAACCTGAAGGACAAAGGCCAAAGGCCTGGAATTAGCTGGATTACTTGGTGTCGGACTTAGAGGGACTCGCGGCGTATATCGCAGAGGAAGAATGTATGAAATCCATCAACCAGCGGGTTTTATGGCGGAATTGGTCTGTAGAGCTTGCAGGACACTACAGGGATGGGTCGGGTTTTAGGTTCGGTTAAGCATGCAAGGTGATGCCCACTGTACTATGGACCGGCGTCGCGAATATTGCTTGGCCGATTGTTACGAAGATGAATGTTTATTTTCATGATCCGCTGCCGGTTACAGTTGCAGCCCGTTGCACGGAAAACAGGAGCACCTGCCAGCGTATGTCCGTCAATCCGACAATTCCTGAGCTGCCTGACACGCAATCGTCCGCAGTCGCCTCCAACACCACTCCGCCAACGCCCTTGTCCACGTGTGTTTCGCAGGAAGAAATGGAGCTGCTCCTGGCAGCTGTCAAGGACGCGGCCTCAGGTCGTGCAGCAGCTGCTGGCGAAGCCGCTGAAGTGGAGGCGCTGATTGACCGCCTTCGCGCGGGTAGCCCCTCGTCGCCGCTGCACAGCCCCGGCGCTAGCCCCCGCGCCCTGGGCTTCGCCGGTGGTGGCGGCACCACCAGCAGGATGGCTGCGGCAGCAGCGCCGACTGGTAACGCGTCCTCCAACGCACGTTCCATGGAGCTTGAACTCCTCCGGCGCAAGCTGGAGGAAGACAACAACCGGCTGAAGGGCGAGCTACAAGCTGCACGGCGGATGCTGAGCGACCGTCTCAAACACTAAGACGGCATCGGGCTCGGCTTCGTTTATGGCTGAAACTGTTTGTCTATGAGTGAACTAAGGGGTGTGGTAGTACATGCACGCCTGCTGGCCGGCTGGAGCTGGAACCCGTACGCTCAGCCAGCGGCAAACGAATGAGAAAGCATGCTTCTGACAGCCGGATCTCAGCGGCTCCGCGGGAACGTGTTCGGCTCTAGACTGGGTGGTATTGTTTGCCCTTTGACTTTTATCGTGAAAATCTACGCGTGATTTTACGGAACTGCCGTGCGCACTGCCACGACGACTTCTTGTTGTGGCCGTACTCATAATGGGTGGTAGGGGTGGGTACACGCGGGTCCACCCGTGACGCATATGAACGGGCCACCTGCACTTTTTCCCCTTCCTCAATCTCTTCTGTGCCTCTCCTTCTGCGCCCTCTCCTTCCATTCCTGTTGGTGACCTTCTTCGTATCGCTTTCCGAACTAATACTTCAATTATTCCTAGCTCTATTTTGACCATTGAGACATTCTTTGATACGGTAGTCATTGGCTGCGTATGTTCATGAAGGGTGCGATGGCGCTCCATGGGTTTTACCGTTGGTAGAGCCCCGCTGCACCCCGCATCTCCCCTTGCACTACTTCGATTCCGCGCTGCGCGCGTGCTCCCTTACAGGCATTTACGCCAGTGAACACACTGTGACGAAATGTGGCGATGTCGTGTCCGTCCGCAAACCCGTCATGAACACGGGACATTGGACGGCATGCCGTAATGTAACTGAGATTGGGTCACTCCACGACGTGCGAGCTGGCGTACGCTAGGTACGCAGCATGCACACTGTACGTCGTCTGCAAGATGATGTCTACGCAGACAATGTTCATCATAGCAGTTCCATAGGTGAAATGTGTAGTTTCGTATACCTTTGGAGCCGTAGCTTGACCTATTTCAGCTATCAACAAGGTTACCTGCACAAGGATGGCGCCACCAGTGCGACACTGACGCGTTTATGAAATCAAAATACTAAAAGATATCGTGGCAGGTATCCTATAACATGGCCACGCGTGGTCAGCCGGTATATAATGTCTACCCAGTGGGCAATTACAGTTTTGGCGTCAAGCCCCCCAAACTGGAGAAGGACGCAAATGTGAACGAGCGGCTTGCACGATTAAGGACCAAGTACGTTTCTCCTTTTTGGTCTTAGCTGAGCTCTGAGCTTTTAAGTCAAGCGTCAGCGGGTGACACTCGGGTCGCTTGGGGCCGCCACTTAACGCCTTGCAGCTTCGAGAAGGAGGGCATGCGGCGATCGGTGGAGGCTGTTTTGCTGGTGCAAGACCACAATCACCCGCACGTGCTTCTATTCCAGCTCGGGCAGTCCTTCTTCCGGTTACCTGGCGGTCGGCTGCGCGCTGGGGAAGACGGTGCGTCCAACGGGCGTACAATTGGCCTGTGCCCAATCGCGACGCTACGGATCTGACGTGGCTTATACGTGTCTGCAGAGGTGGAGGGCCTGCGTCGAAAGCTCGCGAACAGCCTGGCGCCCGTTAACTCGGCGCTCCAAGTTGTATGGGATGTGGGCGAGGTAAGCAACTCGGCCTCCCAGCCATTCACCTTCGGGGTTCGCGGGTAGTGAACACATGTGTTGGAGTGCCAGCCCTGTGAGCTTGCGGATCGTGGGAAAGCGGCGCTGCCGAGTTGTGTTTCCGTGTTGCTCCCTGTGTAACGGCAAGTATTATGCCCTGTAGATGAGCCATCCGGCTGGCTGGTATTTGGTGTTCCGTCCACGCGGCCTGGGGGGTTGAGGCGGCGTATGGGGCTGCTGGCGCTGCACCCTACGATTTGATCGCCCTGGTGCGCAGGTCGTCAGCGTGTTCCACCGGCCGAACTTCGACACGATGTTCTACCCGTACGTGCCGCCGCACATCACTCGGCCCAAGGAGTGCCGCAAGCTGTTCGTTGTGCAGCTGCCGGAGCGCTGCGTGTTCGCGGTGAGTTGGGACGCGGGCCGCGGATCGTATTTTCGGCCAGAAAGCAGCAGCCAGAAAAATGACAGTACATCGGACAAAGGATGGTCCAATGTTGGTATGTGCAATGTCAGCCATCGTTCGTCAGTCCGGGGACTACGCGGCTGTGGAGGGGCGGGCGCACAGTGTGGATGTTTTGTTGTTGTATGCACAACCGTGCACCTCGCTGCGGACTGGTTCCACGCCATCATGAATGCCGGACGCAACCTGTAGTGTCAAGGGCCTGGGCTTCTGTGGAAATGACGAAACAGCTGCATTCGGATTCGGGTTAACTGGATGGCGCTTAGCAAACGTGGGTTCTGCAATCATGCCGGTTGCTGGCCGGCCGAGCACGTACATGGCGTTTGATTGGCCGCCCGGCGGAATCCACTTTTTTGGCGCAGGCCCCCAAGAACATGAAGCTGGTGGCGGTGCCAATCTTCGAGCTGTACGACAACTTGCCGCGATACGGGCCCATCATTTCGTCCTTGCCCGCTGTGCTGTCGCGGTTGCGCCTCAACCTGCAGCTGGCGCTGCCGCCCCCCCCGCAGCAGCAAAACGGCTACGGGCAACACCAGCAGCAGGAGCAGCACTATCCGCCCTAATAGAACCGGAGGCTCGCGCTCCTGTAAATAGTTGTGTGTTAGTAGTTGGTGCGGGGTTGTGTGTGATATACCGGTGGCTTGGGGTCAGGCGACAAGGCGGATAGACAGGGTGTAGGCAGGGCGAGCTACACCTGATTGCAGACTGCAGTGTACATATACGTGATGGGACAGTTGGGTATGGTCTACCGCAGCTGGCGTACGGCACGTGGAAATGGAGCTGGGCATGGCCTTGCAGTACGTCCGTTGGCCGCTGGGCCAACTGCATCGCAGCGGAAACGATCACGTTCCCGAGCGCAATTATCCGACCTGTAACGATCAAAGGAGTCACGACCGTGTCCTGTAAGCATTGTAAAGGGCGGACCACACCGATGAAGATGCTGCGTTGACCTGCCAATACATAGGCGAAGGGCCAAATAGCGGGGCTTACGATGCATGTCAACCTAGATTATGTCGGTGTTGGCGTCAATCGAGTCGTCAATGCACTGGCTTGGGGAGAGCATGGCGGCGTCGCATATGCCGCCCACCACATGGTTGCGCTATATGACGTCGAGGTGGGACGCGATTAATGAAGTACTTTAGTAGTCACCTGCAAAGCAATTGCGCTGTTGCCAGTCTTGCGTGTTGTCGCGAGGCCTGCTGCGCGCCAATTGCCGCTTTCATGCCGCTGCATCCCGTAGTCCGCCAAGGTTGTTTCTACGCTATGTGGACACTCTGGTTTGGTAAACTGCGTCCTATGGGTTCCGCGCGATGGTAAGCGATGCAGACCGCGCCCAGCATGGGCGGAGGGCAAGTCCCGGCAAAAGGCTTTCCTACTGTACCGTTATCAGATACCCGTATTGCCTTCATTATTGGCGTCGAAAAAGCCCCGGCGTTCTGCGCTTGCCAGATGCCGCTCCGCTGTGTCTCAATCTTACGCCGGACTCGGGGGCCCCCGGTCTGAACGTCTATCCCGCAGCTACCCCGGAGCTCCCCCCGGGACAGCACATCCTTTTTTCAGGGGCTGCGGACAATACAGTCCGCTGCTGGCTTGTGAAGTACAGCTCACAGCAACCCCCGGCCGCCACCGCCGCGCGGCCGTCATGGCAGTGCCTGGCAGTGCTTCAGGGCCACACCGCTCCTGTCACGTCTCTTGCCATTCACCGGCTGCCTCCCAGCAGAGGTGCAGACGGCGCCACCGCGCCACGCCTGCTGCTGGTGAGCACTGCTGGTGACGCTGCCGTGATTGTCTGGGGCTGCAATGACCACGGCGGACCCAGCGCCTCAACATCAGAGGCAGCAGCACCAGCAACCTCAGCACCAGCACCAGCAGGCGCAACATCAGCTACTGAGGCGGCGGCAGCAACAGCCGAAGGTAACGAGGCGCCGACGGCTACACCGGCGCTCGCACCACTGTCGGACGTTCCGTACGGCCAGGCGAGGTGGCGGCTAGATCAGCGCATTCATGTGGGCACCAAGATGCAAACCACAGCCGCCATGACGCACCTGCCGCTGGACCCCAACTGGTGGGGACGGGGCGGCAAGGCGGGGAAGGGGAAGGGGAGGGGTGAGGCGGTGTGCGCCCGCGGCATCCCATCCCGTCGCTAGTGGGGGAATGGATTGCATCTGAAGCCTGAATGCGCATCGACGCGAGAAGTTGTTGCGCTGGCTGGCTATAGGCCTTTGCGGCACCTCTGGGTTCCGCCTACCTAGGGAACAGAAAGAGCGGCAGCCTAGGGCTTGGAGTGGGTCAGGCACGCGACGCGGCGGCTTGATCTCGGAACCCGGCATCGATCCCCGTGCAGGACGTTGTTGGCCACCGGCGGCACCGACCGCAAGATAGCCCTCTACGTGCGGCCTCCGGGTCCCGACTCGCCCTTCCAGCCGGCGTGCACGTTGGAGGGTCACGAGAACTGGGTGCGGGGAGTGGCCTTCTGCCATGTGGCGCCCACGCCGGCGGAGGCCTCGACCCAGGTGCCGCAGCTGCTGCTGGCCAGCGTCTCCCAGGACAGGTGGGAGGCGGGGGCCGGGGCCGCAAGCTGGGGTAGGTTGCGGGGGAGAGGGAGAGCGGCAGTTATGGGGAGACGGCGGGTCGGGTTAGGCGGCATGCTGGCGGGGCCACAGACTTTGGTACCTTGCTCGCTCCGCTGCGTTCCCCAGACCACTCACCTAGACCACTCGTCTTCAGTCCCCCGGCCCCTCCGCGGTGACTCCTGGCGGTGGACGGATGCCTTTCTCTACAGCCCCAGCCCCTCCGAAGCCCACTCCTGGCTGAGCAACTGTTGTAGCGTGAAACTGGCAGAAACCACGGTGCCGATACTTTGCAGAAAGGCTGATCAGCAGCAACGCTGCTCTGGTCGACCCTCCCCCATCCCACTCAGGTACGGCCGCATCTGGAAGCTGCAGCCCGAGCCTCTGGGCCCCACTGCCGCTGCCGCTGCGGGCGGTGCGGCCCCCGGTCCAGCCCTAGCGCCCCTGGAGGACCCCCTGGTGGCGCTCATCCAGCGGTATGCCCCCAAGCCGCACGTGGACACCGCCACCACGCGGTGAGACCGCGGAAGGGGAGCGGCGGAAGGGGCCAGGCGGAAGGGGAGCGGCGGAAGGGGCGCGGCGGAAGGGGCCAGGCGGAAGGGGCCAGGTGGAAGGGGCCAGGCGGAAGGGGCCAGGCGGAAGGGGCGGCGGGAAGAAGGGGACAGCTGACGTCCGTGGCGCGTCTCGCGCGGCTGCCTGCGCGAGCACGACGTGCAGCGAGCTGCGGCCTGCAACCACCCGCCTCGTGTGACCCACACGCGTCTCTACACTTCCCGCCCTCCCTCCCACGGGCTTTCCTCACAAACCCTCCCTCCCACCGCCCTCCCTCCCACCGCCCTCCCTCCCACCGCCCTCCCTCCCACCGCCCTCCCTGCGCAGCTACGTGGCCACAAGCGAGGCCCTCCTCATTGGCCATGAGGACTGGGTGCATGGACTGCAGTGGGCGCCACCACCACCACCACCACCACCACCAAGTGACCTCCAGCAGCAGCAGCAGCAGGGCACGGAGGGTGGGCCCAGCGGGCTCGGCGGCGGTCATCACACCCGCGCCACCGTTGCGCTGCTGACTGCGTCCATGGACCGCACCATGGTCGTATGGCGCTACGAGGTGGGGGCCAGGGGAAGGGCTGGGAGCCAACGGGGTGCCGGGTTGGTGTCGTCACCTGCCCCAACCAGGGTGCCGGCTTGGTTCGTTTTCCGACAGGCTGAGGTCCTCTCTGCCGACCTAGCTCCTGCCGACCCCAGACCAACCCACTCATCCCCCTCCGATTGACCTGACACCGGCTCATTCAACCCCCTCCCCTCTCAGGCCTCCAGCGGGCTGTGGATGAACGAGGCTAGCCTGGGTGACGCCGGCGCTTCCTGCCTGGGCTACTTCGGCGGCGTGTGGGGACCCGGCGGCGAGGCCATCCTAGCGCACGGCTTCACGGGTGCGCCGGCGCTGACAGCCGCAACTTCATGCCGTACGGCTTCAGTTTTTCGTTGGCCAACGATGCATATACCGTTGCCCAGGCTCTCCTCACGTAAGACTCCGAGACGGTAGGGCATCTTCCCCTGCCACTTCCGCACCCCCCCTAGGCGCGCTGCACCTGTGGCGACGCCCGCAGTCACCGCCCGGCGCCACCTCGCTGGGCTCCGGTCCCTGGCTGCCCCAGCATGCCCTGGGCGGCCACTTCGGAGCCGTGGTGGACCTGGGCTGGGGGCTGGACGGCGGCTGTGTTATCAGCGTGTCTGAGGACCAGACGGCGCGAGTGCACACCGCCACCACCTGGCGCCGGAGCAGGGGTGCTGGCGGCGGGGAGGACGAAGGGGCGGAGGAGGCGGGAGAGGAGGAGCTGCATTGGTGTGAGGTGGCGCGGGCGCAGGTGGGGAGGGAGGGGGGAGGGAGGGGGGTGAGGGCCGCAGGGAGGGGCTCGCTGCACCAACCCAGGGGTGCAGCAGTCCGCACCCGCAACTTGGTGCGGCGTTGCACGGTGGAGGGTGGGTTGCGCCCGCCCTGGCGCCCATGGATCCCCCCCTGTGACCGCACCCCGCGCTTACATGGTAAGCCACCACTGTTGATGAAGCGAAACGGTACCTACCTTCCATTCTTTCTTCCTCCTTCAGTCGAATCAGTCCCCACCCACCCTACTCTCAACCAAAGGCCTTCCTAACCCACATCGCAGGTCCACGGCCACGACTTCCGCTGCCTGGCCCCGCTGGCGTCCCCTCCCGGGAGCGACTACGTGTACGTGAGCGGGTCGGAGGAGAAGGTGCTGCGGGTGCTGGAGGCGCCGCAGGTGGGTGGGGCAACGAGTCCTCCCGTGCCTCCCTGCACCGTCTCCGCCCCGCTGGCGTCCGCGTCTGCTCTGCTGTCCGCCCGAAGACCCTCTCCCCGGCGCTTGGCTCGCCTGGATTCTCCACCGCAAACACTACCGGTATCGCCAAGCGACACCCTGGAACTTTACCTCCCCTGGAGCAACCCTCCTGGACCAAACCCCTGCTGTCGCAGGCCTTCATCGACACGCTGCTTGCCCTCCGCGGCGGCGAGGCCAGCCCCGGGGGCCGCGCCATCCTGGCTGAGGGACGGCGGGGGCACAGCTTCGGAGCGGCCGTGGCAGCGCTGGGGCTGTCCAATAAGGCGGTGGACGAGGCGGAGGCTGAGGGCGGCAACGCGGGTGCGTGTGTGTTTTGGGGAGAGAGCTGGCGTTGGGGGATTTGAGATGGGGGGACGAGATGTGCATGGCCAGGACGCCAACCCGCCCCCGCAGCCCGAAATGTACCACACGGTCCCTAGTCGGTTTTAGTTTTTAGCGCCGACCCACGGGTCTCCTGTCATATCCCGCGTTGCCCCCGGCCGCAGGTGTGGGTAGCGGCATGCCCGGCGGGGAGTACACGGAGGGGCCGGACTTCGTGCCCTGTGCGGCCCCACAGGTGAGTAGCGCAGAAGCGCGGAGTGGAGGGGAGAGGAGGAGGCGGACGGTGCTTACGGCGCATGGACTGAATCTGAACCGCATCCAACCAATCCCCGCAGGTGGTGCGCGAGCCCCCCCTGGAGGAGCACTTGTCGCAGAACACGCTGTGGCCTGAGACACACAAGCTGTACGGCCACGGCAACGACGTCTTCTGCTCCGCTGCCAGCCCGGACGGCCGCTACCTAGCGTCCGCCTGCAAGGCGCAGGTGAGCGAGCACGAGCAGTCCAGGGAGGCCGCCAGCCAGCCAGCCAGGCCGACGAAATGGGCAGCCCGCCCCGTCCCATGTGCAAACCCGCCACTCGAATGCTAGGGCACACTCGAAGATGCGCGTCGAATGTCCGGGAGTGGCAGCAGCCGTCCGCAGTTTGCAGTTTCAACCAACCCATTACCCAGTCCAAATGGGTCCGACGGGCCCGATGGATCTGATGGATCTGATGGATTCACAACCCTGCCCCGCTACGCCTGACGCCCCGACCGCCTTCGCTTCCGCCTCCATCACCTGATGTTGACCGTACGCGACACCTGCCTGCACCTTGCCGCTACCCTGCCGCTACCCTGTTCCCTTCAGACCGCCTCCACCGCCAGCATCTGGGTGTGGTGCACCCGCTCCTGGCGATCCGTGGGGCAGCTGCGAGCGCACACCCTCACGGTGACTCAGCTGGAGTGGAGCCCCTCCAGCACCTTCCTGGCGGCAGCCAGCAGGGACAGGACCTTCTCCATATTCCGCCGCTGCGACCCGCAGCAGCAGCAGCAGCCAGCCTCGGCGGCAGGCGCGGCGGCGGCAGCCGACACCTCGGCGTCTTGCGACGCCAGCATGGGTAAGGTGGACGGAGGAGACGCGTCTTTCGAGCTGGTGTGCAGAGCCAAGGCCGCGCATGGGCGAGTGCTCTGGAGCCTGTCGTGGTCGTTGGACGAGCGGTTGATCGCAACCGCCTCGCGGGACGAGACGGTCAAGGTGTGGCGGACGGGGTGCGGTGGCAGCGCGGCGGGGCCAGGGTCGGCGCCGGTGTTAGCGGTGGCGCTGCCGCAGTTCCCTTGCGCCGCTACGGCCGTGGCGTTTGCGCCGCGACTGCCCTCCCAACTCCCAGTGACTGATGGACCGGTCGCTGAGGCGACTCGGCTAGCGGGCGGTGGCTGCCGGTACCTGTTGGCGGTGGGCTTGGAAGACGGCTCGGTGCAGCTGTGGCAGCTGGCGGCGGCGGCAGCGGCGGACGGGACGAGCAGCTCGTCCAACCTTGTGGCGTCGCGCTTGTGGTCGGCTGGGGAGTCGTGGCGGCACGTGGCGGCCGTACGGCGGCTCCGCTGGCGCGGGGCGCCGGGCACGGCCACTGCGGTCGCCGCGGGCGGGAGTGAGGGCGAGCGGCCAGAGGCTGATCCGGCTCTGCAGCTAGCATCGTGTTCTGACGACCATTCGGTGCGCGTTTTCACGTTCCGGGAGACATGAGCTCGCTGGCTGGGAGGCAGCAGGGCTTGATGTGTTGTGAGAAACTAGGAAGAAGGCACGCAGATCGAGACATTGGACGTGTGCCTTCATGACTTTTGGGTTGGCAGGCGTGCGCGATTGTGCACGGAGGGTTCCGGTATAACTCTGGCAGCTGTGATGTCGTGTTGAAGTCTCGACGGATTGGGAGAATGAGGTTTACCTTGCCTACCTTGCCCTGCACGGAACAAACCTACGCTGGGCAACTAAGGTTGCAAAAATGACCCGGTTGGGCCTTTCTTAAGCCAAACCGCATGAGCAAGACCTTGGGCAACACCGGAAAAGGCCGATTCATCCCACGTAATAGGAAGCTAGATGCCTCGCAGCTTTCAGTGCTACATCACTTCTGAAGGCAAACCCAAGCGTCGAAATAACCTATGAATCATGCCACCCTAACAATTTCCCACCTCGTCGATGACGGATCCAGGAAGCGCTGTTCTCCTCGTAGCTGCGTTCGGGGCACTGTGCGAGTACTTGGCTTGGCTGGGCAGCATCATTCGCGCCAGGGACGAGGTGGTCTCGCGCGGAAGCCTGCGGAGTGCAAGGCGTTCCTGCTGCCTTGGGTGCAGCCGCTTCTGCTCGGCTTGCTTCGACGTGCTCTGCCAAGCGCCTGGGCAGGCGCGGTCCGCGCCCACGGAGAGGCTGTAAAACTTCCGTCGCCTCGGACGGTTAGTACGTTTTGGCGCGAAATTATGGATCCCATCCCGAAAACGACATGCTTAAGGCTTGCTTAACACCTACCGAAACGGAACTTGGAGGCTCTTAAGCGGGCCGTCACAGGAATTCTTTCTTAAGCGGTTCAGCCCGCGAGTCTCCCGACGACAGCCGTGGTAGAGCGCCGCCGGTGAGTGTCAAATCTTCAAATGGCGGCTGCAGCGGCGTCTATGGTGCAAGCAGCACCTCATCGCTGCTGCTGGAGGCTCCGCAGCCTTGCGGCGCTAATAGCTGCTGCGGTCATTCTTGCGGCGGCACTCTTGGCGGCGCCGGTTGAATCCTCGCGCTCACTAGCCCAGGTAGTCGCTGCCCAGCCGGACGGCAGCGAGCTAGCTTCGCCCGCTAATACTACCACGCAAGACGACGGCAACACCACCGCCAACAGCAACACCGACAACAGCACCGCCGCGCTCGGCGCCTGGGCGGAGGGCTCCAATTTCTCCGTCCCAGTTACCGCACAAGGATTTCGCTTTGGCACTGCTGGAGAGGTGGGTGGCTTCGGAGCCCTCAGGAACGCCACGTCTTCCCTTCCTTCCCCCTAGCCATAACGCAGTCACGTGCCACCGCCAGCCATCTGCTGCACGACCCACGGGTCGGTCGGTTCGACTCGTGGTCGCGGTGGCGCCGCACGGCCCGTAAGATAGCAGAGCCATGTCAGCCTTTGCTAACAGCAATACGATACGAATAGCATGGCCGGCTTCGAGCTCATGGCCCGCCCTGGTAAAATCGATCATACGCTAGCGGCTGACAGGGGGCTGCCCTCGCAGAACGTGACGCTGGCCGAAAACTTCTGCGGGTACGGACCGCTGACTTCGCCGTACATTGTGGGCATCTCGCCGAACTCCCCCCTGGCGCGGCGGCGGCCGCTCTCCGGGTGTGGCACGTGCATTGAGGCGGTGTGCGCACAGGCAGGTGCTGGGGGGGCTGGGGGTGGGCCGGGGGGACTGGGCAGCTGGGGTAACGGCGGGGGTTGGCGGGAACTGGGATGCGCAGCGAGCATGTCACGGCGGTGGCTAGGTGCATGCAAGCCACGGAGTAAAGCAGGCACGCGCTGAAGGTAGATCTGCTCGCTGCGTCCACTACCCCACTGCCCTATCGCCCAGAAATGCGCGCCTCTGCATGCACCGTGCGCCTCCGGCCCGGGCACCAGCGCCTGACCCCTTGCGCACGCAAACCACATGCTGCCACCTGTCCCTTCTCCACCCCTTTCACCCTACCGCCGCCTCTGGCACCGCCGCCCCTCGCGCCCCCACCCCACTCACCCACAGGGTAGCGACGCCTGCGTCCATCCTGACGCCACCACCCTCACCCCGCCCTCCGTCAACACCGCCCCCGGCACCACCTCACCTCACGGCGTTATAAGCCCGGGGCGCCTCCTGCTGCGAGTGGTGGACTCGTGCAGCTCCTGCGGCCCGCTGGACCTCAACCTACACGCCGACGCGTTCGCGCAGCTGGCCGACCCGCGGGTCGGCATCGCGAACATCACCTACCGATACGTCACGTGCCCCTCGAACGGTAAGGCTGCTGCTCCCCTTGGATCCTCGTTTCTGGTTTCGGATCCGCCATGGCCGCGAGCAGGGTCGGGTTGGGCTGCTTTGCTTGCGGGGTGTTAACCGCCGGCGTATTCAGAGCTCAAGGGCTGGAGGAATGCAGGGCTGAAACCCTCAAGCCTGCATTCGCGATGCCCCGCGCCCCTGTCCCTCCCCTTCCACGTCCCTCCCTCCCTCCCTCCTGTCCGCCCCTCCCGCCGCTACCGTTAGATCGCAACATCAGCATCTACGTGGACGCCTTCCGGCCCACCCAGGGCGGCTGGATCCGGCTCAGCGTGCGGGACGTCGCGGGCAACGGTCTGGCGCAGGTGGCCCTGGCGCACTGCACTCGCACGCAGGGCGACAACACCAGCAGCATCAACAGGAGCAACGTCAACATCACACAGGGTGAGGGTGCGCGTAAGGGCGTGGGGGGAGGGGCTGACTCTGCGGCGCACGGGGACCGGGTTCCTTGATTGCAATCTTTGGCGGGGAGCCACATCAACCCCAAACGGGTTGTCGGCTCATCCGCGATAGGGATATAGATGAGCGCGTATTAGGGTGCTGGTGCCGCATGACGCTGTCCTGGGGGAGGCGGGGAGCGGGGTGAACGGGGCTCCTTGAAGCGCAACCACTCCAAAATACAGGATCTCGCTGGCTCACTGTGCCTCGCCTTCAATTTCCACCAGAACCTGCCCATGGAAGTACGACAGGGCCCGCCGCCCTCTCCGAATGCGGTTCAGTCGTACGCAGTACCTGCCACTGACACTCTCCTGCGCCGCCCTTGGTTACACCCCGGCATGTCCTACGACCCTGCCTGCACTGTGTGCGTGGTCGCAGCCAACCTCAACGGCCCCGTCCGTGGCGGCGGCGGCCTCACGCCCGGCTGCTCCGGCACGCTGCGCGGCCCCGGCTGGCGGGTGATGAAGAACAACGCCGGGGCGCAGTGGCAGTACAGCGGCCTGCCCAAGCTGCCGTTTGATCTGCGGCTGACGGACGTGGAGGGGAGGGAGATAATCGTCTGGTGAGTCGGCGTCAGGGCGTCAGGGCGTCAGGGCGTCAGGGCGTCAGGGCGTCAGGGCGTCAGGGCGTCAGGGCGTCAGGGCGTCAGGGCGTCAGGGCATCGGGGCATCGGGGCATCGGGGCCAGTGCGGGGATTGTACAAAACGCAGGCAAGGGCGTGCAGTCCATCGATCGCGTCACACTGCCGTGGCGTGGCGGGATGCGATGTGTCATGAACGTATCACAGTGGCTTGTGGTGTACTGGCGCTGCACTAAGTACGAGCTCCTCGGCAAACCGCGCCGTGTGTTCTGAGGTTCCGCTCCGGGCTGCTCGCGCTGCAGGGGCGCCATCACCAATGACACCGCCCCCGTAGAGTACGGCACGCGCACGCAGTTTGCGCCGCCCAGCGACGACGAGGACGCGGGGGCCGTTGGCCGCCAGCCGTGAGGGCGCCGTAGGTGGCCACGTGGGCCGTCGTGGGCCGTCGTGGCTGTCGTCGTACGATGAAAACGTACGTTGTGCAGCAAACCCTTGGATCCGACTGCCCACCCTCCTGTTGCCGCACGCCGGTCTCCGGCAGCCCGGCCGAGTCAAGCTGCGGCAGGCAGGCAGGCAGCAGGCGAGTGAAACGCTATAGAAAGTAGTGCAGCACCTCGGGAAGGGTCTGAAATGCAAAAAACTTGGTTTCGGAGGCACATGCCGACAGCGGGCCGAACGGCCTATAAGGGGCACGTACACCGTTCGCGTGGCACTGCCGCTTGGGGCATAGGCGGAGTTGTTGGGTGCAGAAATGCGAGGGAGGGCAGGGCAGGGACGGCAATTGTGGGACAAGCTGTGCGCGGGAGTTGCCTGTTGGTGGCGCATCCTAACTTTTTAAGGGCATGGATCGGCAGCCAACGGGGACGATGTGCGCCGAAGCGTGCGGTTTGAGGGGAACAGGATTTTAACTTGCAGGCTGGCGAACAGTGGGTCGTACGGGCTGTGTGGCGAAATGGGTCGCACATAAGCGTACACACATCTGCCCGTCGGCTCAGCTTCGCAGTGCGCGGCAGGACAGTGTCGTATGTCGTACACCAGAGAGTACGACCATGACGCCTAGGGGGTACGGGCACATGCAAACGCGAACGTTTACATTAGAGGTTGGGCGTTGGGTACGCAGCCAGTCAGTCGGAGATGCTGCAGCACTGTATTCCGCTAGCCTCAGCCACTAGACCGCTGGAAGGCTGGCCTCAGTCAGGGGCTGTAGTGTAAAGGCGTCGATGCGCAGGAGGGCTTCACGGCCGCAAAGCGTGGACGCGAGCTATCACCTGTAAGCGGGGCGCTCCATGCGAAGTACCGCTTGTGTTAAAAACGGCAAAGCGTGGCATGTCGCCATCATCACGTGCACATGCTGCAGTCCTTCAGTACAGCTAACGAGGAGGCGGTGCCCAGGAATCAGTGCCTGTATAGGCTAGCGGGTTGGCCGAGCGGCGGGCACCCGGCTACCGTTATCGGACCAACAAAACAGGGAAACCTGCAGGCTGGTCGTACTGGCAGGTGTGGCTTTATGGCTGTCGAAAACCCTGCGATACGTTTCATGCAGTAAGGGCGGCACGCCATGCCGGGCGAGGCTTAATCATGTGTGTTCTGTCATGAGCATACGACACGGTGCCGGCCAGTTCCTGCATGCGGCGCCCGTCCCCTCTTGTACTCGATCGTTCCAGATCCTATGACACCTTGGCGAGGTTCCGCTTACTTGTCAGGCAAAAAGTGTTTTGCTGAACCCGCGCGCGTCAACTTGGTCGAAACATACCGATAGCTGTGTAGGGATGGGTTAAATATGCGTCATGTATTTGACGTTTAGGCAATCATGGGAGCTATAACCAGCCAGCATTTGACGGGTACTGGGGTGCAAACAGCAGCTGTGCACTTAACGTACAACCAAATTCCACCTCTGTCAGAACCGTCGATCAGCCCAAGACGCAAGACCCCCCAGAACGTCATCCCACATCCTGGGGTATAGCATTTTGCCCTTTAATCGTAAGGAGTGCTCGCCCGTTCGCGTTGCATAAACAAGCTACTTCCACCAGCTGGCTTGCGTTACGACCGCTTTCACGAGACTCTAGGTATGACCTGTCATCATCCTAAGATGGCTTCTAGATACATAATCAAGCCACCGCTTTGAATTGAGTTGTTTATCGGCAACAACATGATATCGATACTTGCAAACTTTCAACAATTACAATAGCTGCTGAGGGCGCCAATGAAGACCAAGTTTCACAGCGCCCTCAGCCTTCTAGTCTTTCTGCTTACCGTCATCGGCACATATGCCCTTGCCCCGCAAGGTTTGAAGCTTCAGATTCCTCGAACTCGCTGGAGCGTGCGTCTTTCCTTCTGCTGGCTTCCTTGGCTGGCGGCCCTTCTACTACTTATTCTTCAAGCAATTACAATTAAAGACGTCGGCATAGCACTCACTGGCGATGGCAACCTGAAGCCCTCTTCCGTTGTCATCACGTACCTTTCCCTTGCATACTTGGCAGTATCCTGTGATATCACGGGTATTTACGCATGGCTAGCGCTTCATGTAGCTAGTAGGACGCGTGGCAAGCCGCTCCTGCTGCTTATGGCCTTTTTTGGCCTGTCAGGCGCGCTTACCGCTGCGACCTGCGCGGACGTCAGCCTTATAGCCTTGACGCCGATGATGGTGTACACCGCCGCTGCCGCGAACATGGATCCTATGGCGCTGGCGGCGACCCATATGGGCGCGGCGTCCGTGTGGGGTATGCTAGTCCCCGTGGCTGGCCCCATCAACATCATCATCGCTCAGGCATTCCAGCTCAGCTTCATGCGCTTCGTCGCTTGGATGCTGCTGCCGACGCTTGGTACGTTTGGCACGGTATGGCGTTTGGGGATACTCGCTCGGTATGCTCGTGATAGACCACCCGCCGAACGGCGTCACTGCGACCCACATCGGCACTCAGCTAGGATAACAGGGGGTTGAAGGCAGGCTAATTGCAACTGCCCTGCACGCCTGGCGCACTCGCCACCGCCTGACGCATACCGCACCAAGGCACCCATCCCCACCCAGATCAGGCCGCAGGTCCTTCCCAACCTCCATTCCTCCCTTCCCCTTCCGTCCCGCCAGCCGCCGCAGCTGTTGTGTTCGGCCTGCTGTACTTGCTGCTGCACAGGCGACGCCTGGCTTCGATGCGGTACGACACGGGGCAGGGCACGCTGCCGTACCCCGACCCGGGTATACTGCTGCACGACCAGGTGGGTACTCGGAGGCGGGATTGCTTATGCGCGGTGTTAGTTGCGACAGTGTCACAGCCACTCGGCAGGGCCCGGGTGCAGCACGTGGAGGCGCTGGCCGCTCACCCCTTCCGCCAGGACCCTCTAGACCCTGGTTCTGCGACTCTGGCCGCAACTCTGCGAGCCCAACACTCCGCCGGTTGCACAACGCACCCACCACCACGGTCCACGTCCGCCTGCCGACCCACGCCGGCCTGCCTCCCTGCCACGTCACCACGTCACCAGGTGGGCGCCGCCTTCAGCTCCGCCACCCTGTGCGGCTGCCTGCTGGCGATGGCGGTGGCGCCGTCTCTGCGCTGGAGCAGCTGGCTGGTGGCGCTGGTGTTCGCGGTGTTCGCGGCGCTGTTCAACCTGGTGGCCAGTGTGGGGCCGCTCAAGGGGGCCATAGGGCGCCGCAGCGCCTACGAGCGGCGGCGGAGGCTGCGAGCGGAGCTGGCCCAGCAGGTGGGCTGAGTGGGGGCGCTGAGTGGTGGAGGCTGGTGGCTGGGGGAGGGGACGGGTGGCTGGGGATGGCAGGTTGGGAAGGACAGGTTGGGAAGGACAGGTTGGGAACGGCAGGTTGGGCGCCACGGGCTGGGGGGAGAGGATGGGTGTCCGGAGGGGATACGTAGGGCGGGTCGGCGTATGGGCCGCCGGGTGGCGCATGGGGGCGGGGAAGAGAGGGGCCGGCCGGCGACCTTCCGCACCCGGCCCCTCCCCGGGCACTGCGCAGGGCCTTCGCCGCGTGGTCAGCGACGAGGACCTGGCGGACCTGCTGCTGTCCGCCGCTCAGGACCGCCAGGCGTCCTTCTCGCGCCTCGCCGCCGCCACTGCCAGCCGGGTGGGCGCCGCCGCGGCAGCTTCCGCTCATGCCCACCAGCAGCAGCAGGGGGGCTCCTCGACGAGGCACTCCAGCAGCGGCTGGGGCTTCAGCCGCCGGCCCTCCTCCAGCGGCATGGGCAGCGCCAGTGGCAGCCTCAGCCTTGCCAGCCTCGCTTCGGTCGGCACCAGCGCCGCCGTCCTGTTAGGGGCCAGCGGCGGCGGTGTTGGCAGCGGCAGCGGTGTTGGCTCACCCGTGCGGCACTGGTTCTCTCGCCGCTGGTCTTCGCTGCGGGGCTGGGCGATGCCTGGTGCGCTCAGCTCCGAGCTGGTGGAGGCGGCGGTGGACGCTGGAGCCAACCTCAGCATCCTTGGCGAGTGCGGGGCCGACAGCGCCGCCGCTGCTGCTGCTGCTGGTGCCGCGAAAGAGGCAGCGGCGCAGTACCCGCACGCGGCAGCAGCCGGCAGCGCCGCAGCCGGCAGCGCGCTGGCGACTGGCGCTGGCGACTTGGCTCGCATGAGCATTGAGCTGCAACAGCTGCTGACCCATGGGACGGCCGCAGCCCCGGACACCCCCGAGTGGTGGGCCGCCGCGGCGAGCAGCGCCCAGGAGCTGTTGATAATGCAGCGCGCGGGACCCGGGGCGGCGGCGGCGGGGCACCTGCCGCCACCGCCGCAGGACCTTACACGGTACGACGACGACGGCGACGACGATGACGATGACATCTTCAGTGGCGCCAGCGGCGCCGCCTGGGGCCCCGGGCCCGGCTTACAGCGTTATCCCTGGTGTGTGGACCGGCTGCCGGCACCCGCCCGTCTGCCTCTACACGGGCCCGCCGGCAGCTGCCTCGCTGCCCAGCGAGGCCCCGATGCTGGTGAGGCCCACGGTGGTCCGGTGGGTCGCCTAGTGACGGCTGACAGTGCCTTTGCCGCCCCGGGCGCCATGTGCCTGCCTGGATGGGACGGCAGGCTGGCGAGCGCATCAGCCTGCGCGGCGCCAGGCGGAGACGCAGCCGTGCGGCGGCCGCCGGCAGCGGCTGCGGGATGCGGAGCTGAGGGCGCCGCCGTTGCGGCGGCGGCGGCGGCTCCGGCAGCTAGAGGGGGCTGTGCGGGGCAGCAGGGACGTCAACCGGCGGGGGAGCATGTGCTACGACGGGTGCTGTCTCGGCAGCACAGCCGGAGGGAGGCGGTGGTGGCGGGCAACAACAGCCAGCAGCGGCAGCAGCGGTTGCAGGAAGGTGTGTGGGGCGCCAAGCACCGGGCTTGGGCCGCCGGCGGGGGTCTGGGGGAAGGCGACGACCCGCGGGACACCTGTGGGTCGGACAGCAGCAGCGGGAACGGCGGCGGTGGAGGGAGCGGGAGGTGGAAGGCGGCCGCGGCTGGGACAGCGCACGCACGGGCGTCGTCATGGGACGGCACTCGCGGCGGCGGCGGCGGCGCCGCTGCTGCTGCTGCGGCTGCTGCTAGCGCTGGTGCCGCCTCCAGCGGGTTGCCTTACTGTCACGATCCAACCCACATACCCGACCAGCGGCTTCCTTCGTCGGCAGGGCACTCCACTGGCAGTGGCGGCGCGAAGCGCGCCGCATGGGGGTTGCACCTGCTGCCGGGATTAGACTTGGGGCCGCTGGCATCCCTCGGTGAGCAGTGTGGAGGCGCCGTACAAGGAGGGTTGTGGCCACCGCCCGTCTCGCCCGCAGAGCCCACGTCGCCGGTTACGGATACCGCCGAGGTCTCGGAGCCGTCGCTGCAGCGGCTCCAGACGCTGCCGCCGACACCAGGCCTCGAGGGCCTCTTTGTCTGCTGGCGCCAGGACACCCAGACAGCGGCCGAGTCGGCGGCGCTGCTGCCGGCACGCGCCGCCGCGAGCGACGACCCGCGCCACTCACTGCCGGCGGTGACGGCGACGGTAACGCCGCCGCCGCCATTGGTCTCGGCAGGTCCGCCTCCGCCTCCGCCTCCGCCTCTACCACACGGCAAGACGATGGATACCTCCGCGGGTGGCTCGACATCGCCTCCTTCCTGCGGCGCAACAACAGCGGCCGCCAGCTTCCCCCCACGCAACACGAGTGCTGCGGCGTGCCGCGCCAGCCCGTTTGCGGCGGCGATGTTGCTGGACGGCGCAGATGGCGGCGGCGGCGGCCTCGCTCGCTGCGACAGCTTGGACGCCAGCAGCAGCGCCACCAGCTGCGGCCATCAGGCGAGGCTGCGGCATCCCTCCCTGGCGCCGCTGCTGTTCGGTCAAAGCGAGGTGAGGGAGGAGGTTGCAAGGAAAGCCGTGTACGGGGCGGGTGGGCGCAGCCCGCTGCACCTGCGGGTTAGGGCGGGCCATGCATGCCCTGCACTGAGGACCGTGGTGCGAGCCGTGCATGGCAGCCTAGCGCTTCACGTACGCCCAACCGTCTTGGACGTCCCTCCATCACGTCGCCGCCTCCCTCCCCTCCTCCCCCCCCTGCTCTTTCCCCTCCTCCCGCCCCTGCTCCCTCCCCTCCTCCCGCCCCTGCTCCCTCCCCTCCTCCCGCCCCTGCTCCCTCCCCTCCTCCCGCCCCTGCTCCCTCCCCTCCTCCCGCCCTGGCTCCTTCACACACTCCCCGCGGTCCCCCGTGCCAGGTGACCTTTCTCGGCACCTTCCTGGCGCTGCCCTGGGCCAATGCGGTGCTGCTGCTGGGCATGTTCGTCATGGTGGAGGTGCTGCAGGTGAAGGGGTGAGGGAAGGGTGGAAAGAAGAGGGTGTGACAAGGGAGTGGCACAACAAGTGAGGGGCAAGGGAGGGGCACAGACCCTGAGGGGCCTAGGGTGAGCGGCATGTGAGCACGTGGTGTGGCTTCTGACCTTGCCGGCAACCATGGACTGACTGCCAGGAGGGGAGGGAGGGAGGGAGGCACAACACCCCCTCGCATCATCTGCCGTCGCCGCCTGAATCGCCGACCCACCTCCCACCTTCATTCCCTCGGCATTCTTGCCATGTCAGGTCCATGGCTGGATCGACTCGTTGGCGTCCTTCTTGAACTCGATAGCGGACGCCGTAGAGGCCACCGAGCCCGGCCCCTTCTCGGACGGTACCGGGGTGGGTGCCGGCAGCGCCGCTGCCGGCGCCGCCTCCGCCGTCTTCGCTATCGGTTGGTTGTCTGCCGGCCTGGCTGTGGGCATGACGGGCCAGTCCGCTGGGCTGCTCCTGGCGCGTGCGATACTCCGACCGGGGTTCATGGATGGTTCCGGAGCAGCGGCACGGCGCGGCGTCCATCTGGCGCTGGTGGTTGCGACCAACATGGCCCCCGCGCTGTCCTTGAGCGGCTCTCTGACGGCGATGCGATGGGGCCTGGGTCTGGGAGAGCTGGGGGTGCGGATGCGGTGCTGCCGGCACATGGTGTCGGGGCTGGTGCCTGCGGCGGTGGCGGGCACGGCGGCGGCGCTGGTGGTGCTGTGGGGCCAGTGCGTCGCCTGGCTGTAGCGCGTGGAGCTGAGTCGCGTCGTTGCAGTAGCCAGCTTGTTATTGCAGGAGCCAGCTTGTTATTGCAGTAGCCAGCTTGTTGTCACCCAGTTGATGACTAGCACGCTTGCGAGGGAAGGGTTGCGAGGGAAGGGTTGCGAGGGGAGGGGGGTTATCGGTGAGGAGTGCGAGCGGGGTTCTAAATTGGGAGATCTCGTGAGAAGCATGTCGGCTATCGAGCCGCGGGAGGGCGTATGACGCGGGAAGACACGGAAGGTTTTACGCCCGGAGTGGATGTGTGCGGACTTGACGTGTGACTTCCTATCTAGTTGGGTACTGCGCTCCAGGGAGGCGAAGCGTGCACGTGGGCGGGTCCCACGGGCGCAGCGTGGGACGGGAGTCGTGACCTGAGATGTACGAGAATACACTACCGTAGCGCGGGAATGGAGCGAGTGAATGCGGAAACGGGCAACCAAAAAACGTGCTATGTATTGTCCTACACATAGGGCCGCAAAACCTCCCAGGCCCGGTGGCAGCTAAGGCGGACCCATGGGCCCCGGTGTCAACCTCGTACTTCGGTAGTGTACGGAAGCGCCGGAAGAGGGTTGTGTGGGAAACCCGTGTACGCGTAAAAAAAGCCGTTTGGGACGCCAGGGAGGGGAGTGCATGCGGCGCAGCCGCCGCAGCGCTTGCAGGCCTTCACGGTCACTTCCTGTGTGTGTCCTGGTTTAGGTGTACGACGGCCGTACGGTCGTGAGTGTCACCTGGGTGTTGCCCGAACGAGTGTTGGACGAGCGAGCGAGCGGAATGGGTCGATACACTGACGCGTCGGCACCTTTGGCATCTGTGAGCGCAATGCATTGATGACGTCCTTGACTTCTGTGACTTCAAGCTGGGCGTTACCTCAGGCGACGCAATGGACGATCTGGAGCTTCGTTTGAGGGAGCAGTGGCGGACGCGGAAAAACACCCAGATACCCTGTGCGGCACTTCTGTTTCGTATTGCGGGACTTCGTTACACTCTTGAACTCTTCATTTCTAGCCTGCATGGTGGTTTTCGGAGCAGTGTGAGTGGCGGCAGTCCTGGGGATGGTCCGTGCTCCCCGGGACGCACCTGTCAAGCGGGGGTGTGTGTGCATCCGGCGGTGTTGTACTGTTTTTGCAATGTCGTGCATGGTAGGTCGAGAGCCCGTATGTGAGGGCCCGTGCTCGAAGGGACCTTGTCAGGCCGGGAGCGGATTGAAAGAATTTGGATTCGCGACAGCCCGGGTGGACTCGGCGTGCATGGACTTGACGATGGAGCATGGGCTCGTGCAGCCGCGTGTGTGCTGGGGGGTCTCATGCAGACGAGTGCGCATCGATCATGGTGTTCCCTTCGTGATGGGTCCCAGGCTGACGGGGCTTTGTTCTGGAATTTTTTGTCACTTGAAATTGCTGTCCAGCCTGTACTTGTGTACTGGCGCACCAAACTTCTGTCAGTCATGGCTTCGTGGAAGACACGTTCCAAAGCCTACACCGATAGTACGGTACCTAAACCTGCTGGTGGCCGGCCTGGGTGGCGATAAACGGCTTCGAGCTGCGTCGGTATTATGTCCGCCGCAGCGCCACCATCCAGACGTCTATCTATTGCCTTTGCAAATAACTGCAAACACATTTTACGACACAGAAGGTCAGAGCGTCCGTTCAGCAGTTGACAGCAGGGCCAGGGAAGGCACTATCTAAAAACCTGAACCACGCGGAATTCTCTCGCTTACAAGCCGCGACGTTGCAGCCAAGGCCTTGCCGTGCTAGTATCCCTCTTGCATAGCAGGGATCAGCGACCCTGCCTCGACCTACAACACAACACAGCTGCCGAGGGACACCTCCAAGCACCCCTGGGAACAGCCACAGTGGCCGCCTGAGGCAACGCAATTAGGGAGCACCGATGGGGGCAACCGTCAACGAACTGCCGTAGACGCCAGCACTCGCGCCGCGCAGCCCCCTCGCACCCCCATACACACCACGATACTCCGTACACACCACGATGGCCGAACGCTTGCCACTCATGCGCCCATCCTTCGCTTACCCCCCCCCCGCCCCCCCCATTTTTATGTAACCCCCCTTTGTCACTACTCGGCAACGACCTGCAGCCGGCGTGTCACACGCGTCATATGCGAAGCATGCTGTCATGCACGCCGTCACTTCCAAGGTTCGAACACCGAACGAGTGGTGCCGGGCGATGCCGAAGTGCCGGTATATAATGTGACAGGATGCAGGCTCACGGTACGTAGTCCGCGCGCCCGCGCGTGTACCGATCAAGCCTTACTCCTCACCAAACACCACCTCGCCCGAGACACGCTATGTTGAGTTGTGCTGGTCAAGCGCCTCTATGGCGCCTGCCATGGTTCGTTGGAACTAAGGTAGTCTATGAATGCCCTCCGCTACAGCGCGGGCGGGGCTCCGCCGAGCGCCGCCCGAGCCTCCGCGCGCGTTATTGTCACTGCTTAGCCGCGGATAGAATCCACGGACACAAGACGATTGTTAGATGCGAAGCATCTAACCGAGCGTGCGTCTGTAGGTATGCAACGAGCGCGCGTGTCGCGTGTCAGTGAAACCTGGTATGTCGTTCACCCATTACTCCCGCAGCCGCAGCGCGGCGCCATCACCGCCACCACAACGAACCTTCAATGCTGCCCCGCTACTGCTGCTGCTGCTACTACTGCTGCTGGTACCGCTGCTGGTACCGCTGCTGGTACCGCTGCTGGTACCGCTGCGACCCACCCATGCCGACCTACACGCAATACAAGCAACCAGCTGCTACGTGCATCCCTGCAGCAATTCCGGTACAGTAGCCCTAGCGCGCACAGTGCTCCACCCTTGCGGTGCGACTTTCTATCCTAGCTTTGCGAACCCTACCTCCAGACGTCTGCAGCCTTATCCATACCTTGCGCCACCTCTGCACCACGAGCAACCGCGCGCACGCTTAAACCCTATACATAGTATATCCTAAATAAGGCACCCTAAGCCAGATGGGAGCACGTCCAGCTGCCCCCATAGGTCCCTCACCATCCAAAATTCCAAATGCATCACGCCGCGCCCCCCCCCCATGCAACCCACATGATGAGCCGCAACCAAATCACCTCCTGCGCCATGACCGGCCGCATCCCCCGCCCCCGCCCGCACGCGCCCCCCCCTGTTAACAGCCCAGCTCAGCACATTCGGGGGCGGCCGTGCCCTGCCGCCCTCTTCACCTCACCGCCGCTGGTTACCGCCCCTGGCGCCGCGGGGGACGGGGGGCGGCAGCATCGGCAGCGCCAGGCTGCTGTGTCCCCTCCCTGGAGACATGTTGGCCCCCCGCATGGGCGAAGCGTGGGCCGCACCGCCGCGAGCGGGCGGGGAGTCGGAGGACATGCCGAAGCCTCCCATGGCTCGAAGCGGGAAGTCTATCCCGCCGCCCAGGCCGTTGCCCGAGATGCGTGGACCCGGGAGGGGCGGCCCTGCTGTCGCCAGGATCATCTTGAGCCGGGAATTCTCGTCCACGACCGTCTTCACGATGGCAGCCGCCTCGGCGCGCGCCGCCGCCAGGTTCTCCTCGTGCGCCACCTCCATTTGCTGTCGTACGAGGATACCGTCGTACGATGGAAGACAACGTCCGTATGGCAGTTGGGTGGGTGGGATGCGGAGCAAGGGGTCGCGGAGGGGAGGGGGGCGGGAGGGGAAGCGAAGGGAAGGTCGTCAGCGGACGGGTGGGTGCGGGGCCGAGTCGTGGGGCCCTGGAGGACTAGGACGCCGTTGTACGACATGACATGAAGTACGGCACCCTATGCATACGGCACCCCATGCACACGTGGCTGCAAGGAGAGCAGATACCCGAGCTGCAGCAGCAGCATACCCGAGCGTTGCCTCCACTGCGTTGCGTAAGAACCGTGTTTGTCGTCGGCGCGCGGCCACGTGCTCCTAATGGCCGTCCCCCTCCCCGCCCCTCTCCCCGCCCCTCCCTCCCCCCGCCCCTCTCCCCGCCCCTGTCCCCGCCCCTCCGCTCACCCTCATCTCAGCCACATGCGACCTGCTCTGGTCCTTGTAGTCGCGGCTTGCGGCCGCTATGGCCATCTGCGCATTGAGGCCGCGTTGATCACGATACTGCTGTAGGTCAGAAGGAGGAAGACCGCGAGGGTGCATCAGTGGCATGTAGTGACTTGGGCAGGGAAGTAATGTGCACTGGTATGTGCACTGGTATGTGCACTGGTATGTGCACTGGAATGTGCACTGGAGGGGGTGACGCGAAGCATTTGTCGCGATCTGGTCGGTGGTCGCAGTGAGCAGTCCCCTGCCGGCATCTGGGCAGCCGCACCGCACCGGGCTGGGGTTGCCTGGTTTGGCACCCGAGCTGATACCGGTACGGCAGCTCTCCAAACAGTCATTGAGCGTGACAAGGGGAACCGCCAGGTACACAACCGCCTGCTCGATCAGATGCCGGCCGCGCAGCCCAGCTTCTTGCAAGTCACACACCCTCGCTCAAGCCCCCCGCCAACCTCAGTCACCCTCCGCCGGTGCCACCGCAGGCTCCCGACCCTCCGCCGCGGTCCCCCTGCCCTCGCCTCGCCTCGCCTTCCCTGCCCTCCCGGCACGTGCCTGCATGCTCCGCATCTCCGCCTGCGACCTGGCCGCTGCCTCGCTGCGCGCCTTCTCCGCCATCGCCAGCTTGTGTTTCAGGGCATACACCTCGGCGTCGCGTTGGCCTGAAAGGGGGGGACCGGCGAGGGGCGGTGCGTGTGTGGTTGGAGGAT
The DNA here is from genome assembly GCA_003116995.1 of Yamagishiella unicocca. Classification (NCBI taxonomy): domain Eukaryota; kingdom Viridiplantae; phylum Chlorophyta; class Chlorophyceae; order Chlamydomonadales; family Volvocaceae; genus Yamagishiella; species Yamagishiella unicocca. Next base: position 3,126,778 of record BDSL01000002.1, read on the forward strand.
GAGGTTGGTAGTTTGAGGTGGTAGTTTGAGGTGGTTGGAGGATGTGGTTGGTAGTTTTGAGGTGGTTAGAGGAGGTGGTTTGGAGGAGGTCAGGGAGCCTTGCCGCACTCTCCCAGCGGACGACTCTGCCGACGCGGCAACAAATCCCTAACCGCGACGAAAGGGCCCACTCGTGCCTGAGGCGCTCAGGTGCCCTCCCAACCGCAACGCCCCCCCCTGCCCATATAATAAGAGCCCACGCAAACAGCCAAGCAAACCTCGGGCCCCCGGCACGCCCAGAGGCCCCCCAGCCCCCGCCCTCTCGCCTCCCAGCAAGTCCCGACCCACCGTACAGCACCGGCTCCGGCACGTTGGGCGGTATGCCGAGCCCCTTGGCCATCACCCCCATACCCAGGTTCATGCCGGGCGGCGGGGACATGGGCCCGTCCAGCTTGCTGGCGCGGTCCCGCAGCCGCGCCACGCGCTGCTTGACCTCCAGCGGGCCGTCGCTTGGGTTGAAGTCCGGGCGCTCGGACAGGTCGTCGTACCCGGCTTTGTGGTGGTGGTGGTGGTGGTGGTAGGGTTGGGGGTTGCGGCCGCCGCGGACGGGCTTGAGTTTCACTGCGCGGGGATATATATATATATATATATATATATATATATATATATATATATATATATATATATATATATATATATATATATATATATATATATATATATATATATTTCGTGTGAGAGTTTTTATTTGGGTTTGAACTCCAGATCTCCTCTTTCGGGACCCATTGGACGTGGCAGTTTTCCCCTTCAATCTCCAAGTTTCCCCAAAGCCCCACTCACTCGGGCTGGCGCTGCTCCGGACCGGCATCATCAAGGACTCCATCTCCCACGGAGCTGCCCCCGCGCCGTTCATGCTACTGCCGATGTTGTGGTTGTTGTTGCCGCTGTAGCCCCTCATGCCGCCTCCAGCCATGTCCATGCCCGCGGGCAGCGGCACCGAGGAGAAGACGTTGTTGCCGGCCATGTAGCTGGCGCTCAATAGGCCGCCGTTGGGGCTGCCCTGAGCCATGAGGCCGTTGTAGCCGCCGAGCAGGTTGCCCATGTTATTGATGGAGCCGGACGGCGCGGGTGCCTGAACAAGCAACCCAAGTGGCGGGCGTGTAAAGAGCGGGGAGAGGAGGGCGCGCAAGTTTGGACACAAGCACGCGATGGGAAAGCCTGTGGACCGGGATCGTGCCGGGAGGAATGCCGGGTACGTGCCGGGTATGCAGGAAACAGAACAGCCAGGCACTGCATCGACTCGCAGCTGCCTGCAGTAACAAGCAGCGGCGTGCACCTGCATCTCTAGAAACAGGCAACCAACAATGGCTAGAAGGTTGTCCCTCCAAGCTCCAACCAACCAACCAATCACCAACCAACCAACCAATCAACGGTACGCACCTGCATCTTGAGGACCATTGCCAGCAGGCTGTCCCGCTCCCGCGTGAGTGCGGACACCTCGTGGCTGAGGGAGGACACGTGCGTCTTGAGCTGTTCGAAGCGCTGCTGACCCGCGGGTCCGCCCATCGAGGCGTTGAGCGGGTCGGCGTCTGGCATCGCATGAGCAGGGCAGGGCCAGGGGCGCGGGCGCGGGGAAGATCCAGGAGGTGGTTGGAGGACCAGCTTGAGGGGCGAGAAGATGAAGGGGTGTGGTGTGGTGGGCGACCGCGTCAGGCTGCTCTTGCCGGCCCTGACTCCCCCCTGGAGCGCCACTCGGTTCCACCCACCCACCCACCCACCCACGGGTCGTCCTCGAAACCCACCCACCAACCCACACACTCACCATCGCCCGGGGCGGAAAGGGGCCGAGACCGCTGCATGCCCGCTGCCCCCCGCATGGCGGGCAGCATCGCCCTGCCGCCCTGCGCGGCCGCCACCGCCTCCTCCAGGTCCTGTGGGGGTGAGGTGGGCAGGGAACCTGTTAGGGCTACGGCAAAAGGAGGCAGGAAACTACTCCAACCGCAACAACCGCGCGCCGAGGCTGCCGACAGGGTACCTGCCCCAGACCACTTCGACGCCGCGGCCTTATCCTCATTCTACATCCTTTCCCTGAGCCACTGGCCGACCTCACAGAGGAACCAAGTACTATTGTACAAAAACAATATGCTGCCGCAGCCCCCTTCGTCCCCGCCCCCTGCCCACCACCCCCTGCCCCGCACCTGCAGCCGCTCCCTCAGTTCGTCCCTCTCCTGCTCTGTGGCGTTGCATCGCGCCTCGAGGACCGACACCTGCGACCACACGCATGCGGCGGAGGCGGAGGCGGAAGCGGAGGAGGAGGAGGAGGACGAGGAAAGGTCAGCAGCGGCGGCTCCAAAACACCGCCACCAGCAACAGCACTCCCTAAGGTCAGAAACCTAACCTCCGCACCCAGCTGTCCGACAACCGACTAGGGGATCCACACGGATCCAAGGGATCCACACGGATCCAAGGGATGCACACGGATCCAGGGGATGGATCCACACGGATCCAAGGGATGCACACGGATCCAGGGGATGGATCCACACGGATCCAAGGGATGCACACGGATCCAGGGGATCCACACGGATCCAGGGGATCCACACGGATCCAAGGGGTGCACACGGACCCAGGGGATGCACACCGATCACAGACGCATGCCAAACACCTGCCGATCGATACATGCACGACGCCACGGCTCCCTTCACGCTACCGGTGGCGTCATCCAGTCATCAGCCCCCCCCGCCTCAAGACCCCCCCACCCCCAGCCCACCTGTGCCAGCGCCTCCCGCGCCCGCTTGATCGCAAAGCTGCCCACGTTGAAGGAAGAGGGGTTTAGAGCCCGCTTGTTACCCTCGCCGCCGCCGCCGCCTTCGTCTCCCGAAAGCTGCCCGCCGTCCCCCGCCGCCGCCTTGCCAGACGCCTCCGGAGCCACCGAGCCCAGGCCCCGCCACCGCGACAGCTCGCCCTTAGTCACGTCCAGCTCTCGTCGTACGGCAGTCAGTTGGCCGTTGAGGTGCTCGACCTGGGGGAGGTTGGTGGCCGGGTTGGGGGGGGGGGGGTTGGGGGTGAGCGAGGAAGGGCTCGTTGGTGCCCAGCGCGCGGGATCCGGGTGCCGTTGGGTGCCGCGGTGTCGCGTGTGTGCTCCCGCAGGTGGCGCTGAGGGCGCGCTGAGGGTGAGAGGCATGAGCCGGTGCATGTGAGCCCCCAGCTGCACACATGTGAGATGCAACAGAAACCGCAGGTCGCCCGCCTAGTTGGTGCACCCACCTGGCCGTCCTTCTTGGCCTTGCGCCCTGGCCCCTCACCCTGGCCCCGCCGACGCCATCACCCAACCCAAGAACCTGCACCCCCTGCTGCACCCCCAGCACCCCCAGCATCACGGTTTTTTCTTTCATGCCCCCAGCACCTGCCCCTACCCCCTCCTCCGCCACGTACCATGTTCTTCAGCCGCCCGTCGCCCCCATCCGCCCAGTCGGTTGCGGCCGTTGCCGCCACTCGCTGCAGCGCCGCCTCCGCCGCGTCCGCCCGCCGCGCCGCCACCGCCGCTGTGGCCTCTGAGGTGGCCAACTGCCGCTGAAGCGACGACAGCTCGTTGTGCATGAGCGACACTGCCTGGACGTTCTCCTGCAGGGGTCAGGGGTTCGGGGGTTTTCGGGGCGTCCGCGGAAGGGCAGGACTCGAACCGGGGTGGTCGCAAAGGGCAAGCCGACTCCCCCGGGTGCCGTAGATGGTGGTTCGAGGGAAACCCGTAGATGGTGGTTGGTGGTTGGGTGGTTGGGTGTGTGGTAGCAGCAGCGGCGCGCGCCCCTGGAGGACTCACCGCCAGGCGGGCTGCCTGGTTGGAGGCCTGAGCGGCGGGGTCGTCGTCGTCGTAGTCACGGTCGGCGAGGGGAGAGGGCCCCATAATGTTCTGCGGGGCAGATCCGGGCGGTGGATGAAGGAGGGGCGAGAGCAGGGTGAGGGCGGGGTGAGAGTGAGAGCTATGGGTTGAGGCAGGAGCAAGGGAAAAAACACACATTGGACGGGCGGGGAGGGCTCCCCACAGCGCAAACCATGCCCTCTCTCTCCAGCCACTGATATGTTTTGTTTCTCTCTCCCTGGGGTATCCTCCCTTCTGCGGCTCTGCAGGCGGTCCAGAGCCCCTCCCCCTGCAGGCCGCTGGGCCACCACCTTCACCGCCCTCGGTTTGTCGGCCGTGAATTCGCGGATCCTCTTAACCCCCCCTGCAGGCGACCACTAGCACCCACCTCGAGCATGCCCACCACTTCGGCCACCTGTGGAGGCGCCAGCGGCGCAGCGGAGGTGAGAGGCGTGGGCAAAAAGAGGGTCAGGGCTGGCAGCAGCGCTAACAGCAGCAGCCGTGTGAACCACGACAGCGACGGGTGCAGGCAGGGAGGGCTGCCAGACGAATGATTGACTACACATACACACACGAGGGGCCCGAACCCCTCCCTCCCGGACCTCCCGGTTCCCAATACCAGCCCGACTCCATCAGACCACGGCTTACTAACCATTCCCCCCCTTCCCGTCACCAGCCCCTACCTTGACCCCCGCCGCCGCCCTCTCACCCCACCGTCGTACCTGCCCCGACAGCTGTCCGTACGGCTGCAGCTCGGCCACCCTGCCGTTCACGTGCGCCAGGTCCTGCCGCATCTGCTCGTCCCGTCGGCGCAGCTCGTCCCGCTCGGCCCGCATCTCGCGTACGGCCATAACCACCTCCTGCGAAGACCCCAAGCAACACCCCCAGGTTACTCCGGGTACGTCGCGGGAGGAAGAAGGCATGGCTTCCTTCGACCTGTGAGGTGACGCGCCCTGTAGTACAAGCTATAGCTACCGTACCAGCCGTACCAGCCGTACAACCAGGTAAGGCACGAACACTCGTACACGACGTTGACAACCGTACCAGCCGCTTCTGGCACCCCCCGCTCGTGCCCAGCACACTTCACCACCAACCCACACGCACACACGACACACCCCACCGCGCAGCACATTCCCCGAGCGTTCCGTAAACCCTAAGACCCGTAAACCCTAAAAACCTAAACCCTAAGACCCGCGACGCCGCTCGGAGCCGGCCGCACCTCGGGCGGGATGTGCTCGTTCTGTCGCGCCTGCGGCTTGCTCTGCAGGCCCCCCGCTCCGCGACCCATGAAGGCCATGCGGGCGATGCTGCGGAGCGCCTCCGCGGCGGAGGTGGCCGCCTGGCCCGCGGAGCCGCTGCGCCCTTGGGGCCGGGACGCGGGCAGCTGCAGGTCGGGCGGAGTGGGAGGCAGGTCGTCGTACACGTCGCCCTGGGGTTTGCCGGTGAGGGCCTGCGGAAGGACGGACGCGGCGGGATGAGGTTTAGGGTTTAGGGGTCTAGGGTTTAGCATCGGTACGGCGGGGAAGCCGGCGTTAGTAAGGCGAGGTGTTGTTGGACGCGTGGACGGGACAGGCAGCGAACACAGCAGCGCGGCAACACCGCATCTCAACCACCAGCAACCCGGCCCCCTCCCACAGCCCAGCCAAAGCCCCCGCCCACAGTCCAGCAACCCGCCCCCCTCCCGACCCGGCCCGTTTGCTTTGCCGCACCTCAAGTCGGTCCAGCAGCTTGGCTTTGTCCAGCTCCAGCTTGGCCAGTCGCTCCGCCATGACGCTGCTCTCAATCGAAACGCCCATGCCGCCCATGCCGCCCATGTGACCCATGTGACCCATGCCGCCCATGTGACCCATGTGGCCTCCATGGCCTCCGGCGCCGCCGATGGCCCCGTGGCGGATGGCCGCCAGCTCCGCCTTGAGGGTCGCGACCTGCTTCTGAAGCGCCGCGGCGGCGGCGCCGCTGATGGCGCCGCCCACCGCTCCGGAACCCTTGATGTACGAGTTGACCGAGACCTGCCGACGGCGGAGGCGACGGAGGAAACGCGGATCACGGATGATGGTACGGCGGCGAGCAGCGAGCAGGGTAGTGGGTGCCCCGCAGGGCACCCACTTGCCCTAAGGGCCCTCCATGCCACGTTTGCTCGTCCACCCCGCTTTACCAACCTGATTGACGACGTCCATGGCGCGGGTGGCGAAGCTCAGCGTGTTGAAGGTCTCCTCCAGTTGGTCTCTGAGGAGGGCCGGGGATTAGCAGGGGGAGGCGAGGGGCGGAAGGGAGGAGGATTAACGGGAGGGGAGGCGCGCACACATACACACACCTACCCGTCGCCCCAGTACGGCACGTTACCCGCACACAACACTGCCGCTGCTCTCCCCCCCTTGCCTTCACTCCTCGCCCCTACCCCCGGCCCCTACCCCCGGCCCCTACCCCCGGCCCCTACCCCCGGCCCCTACCCCCGGCCCCTACCCCGGCGCCTTACACGGCGGGGTTGATGGTGGCGATGATGGCGGTCTTGGAGTTACCTCCCAGGCAGGGCTGCAGCAGCCGGGTCAGCTTGGAGTTGCGGTAGGGGATGAACTCGCCCACACGTCCCTCGGCCAGCCTGGAGAGTCACGGAGGCGGCACGAGGTGGTGACACATCAGCACGAGCCAGGGGCCTCTCTAAAGTGCGGATGACGGCCTCAGGGCCTGGGACTAATGGCCCCCCGTATCAATCAGGCCACGACTCCATGTCGCCTCCTAGGACTTAGGCCCCCGTATCAACCAGGCCAGGACTCCCAAATCGCCTCCTCGGGAAACGCTTCTCCTGCCACACTCGTAGCTTCCTATCCATGTTACTGCACCCATGTTCTTCCCCCATGTTACTGCACCCATGGCCTTCCCCTGCGTTACTGCACCCATGTCCTTCCCCTGCTCACTTCGACACCACGGTGCCTAGCATGAGCAGGCTGATGTTGATGTTGGTGCCCTCCACGAAGCGGGCCCCCGTGCTGCCGGTCTTGGCCAGCCGCTCGCTGCCCGCCAGGTCCACGTAGGATATGAGGGAGGTGTGCAGCAGCTCGTGGGTAACGACTGAGCGGGAGGGGTTCGAGGGGAGGGGCGCGGAGGGGAGAGGGGAGGTGGCATAAAAACCGTTTACGCGACAAAGACAGGATAGTTGGCGCATGGTCGGGAGGGGGAGGGGCGGGGCGGGGGGAAGGGAAGGAAAGCACATCGCGAGGGGAGGTTACGGTAGGCGCAGCGGGTGACCTCGCTACGACTGAGCGATGGCACTTGCGCAAGAGACTGTTGGCCGGGGGGTGTTACAGTCCGGGGTGGTACAGTCCGGGGGGAGCTGTTGCGCAAGCTCGGGGGAAGATGCAAAGCCTCCCTTCCAGCTCCCTCCTTCCCTCCTGCCCTCCCTCCAACTCCCTCCCTCCCTCCTGCCTTCCCTCCGACTCCCTTCCTCCCTCCTGCCTTCCCTACAACTCCCTCCCTCCCTCCTGCCTTCCCGGTGGTTTTTCCCACCAGCCCCGTCCATTTCCAGTCTCCCCCCGCCCTGTCCCCTCCTCCTCCTCCGCACTCACAGTCCCTGGTCTCCAGCGCCAGCCTGACAATGGTGTGGCTGCGGCTGCTGACCTCGTTCATGGCGGTGCTGCCCACGGAGCGGGAGGCGGCGCCCCGCTCGACAAGCATCATGGCAGTGGGCATGTCCTCGACCACCTGAGAGCCGGTGAGGGCGAGGAGGGAGAGCCGGTGTGGGCGAGGAGGCGTCAGAAACCCATGGAAGAGAAGCATGCGTTCAACCGGGAACACCACCAAAACCCCACCCCTCAGCACCCTTCCCTGTCTCCGCAGCACTTGTCTACCCTTCTCGGACACTCCTCCACCATCCTAGACTACCCTGCTCCGCCGTATTCTATCGCTTCCCTACCCTGCCAGCAGAGATGCCCTACTCCCATGCCCCACACCGCTCCCCCGTCGGCACCCTCGGTTTTTATCGCATCCACGAGTCTTCCTCGAAACCCTCGGCACCCGCCCTCCCGCCCTACCCCCCTTGCCCACCTGCTCCGTGAGGCCGCTGACCCGCACCCCGGTGCGCGGGTCGTCCTGCAGCGCCAGGGGGGCCCCCGAGGGTCGGCCCATGCGGTCAAAGGGTCCCCCCCCTGGAGCCAGCAGGTCGCGCAGCTGCTCGTTGTACAGCTCCAGCATCGACACCTGAACGGCGGGCGGGAGGAGGGGAACAAGGCTTCATTAGGCTTCCTAGGTGATGGCAGTGGTGGCAGACAGTGGTGGGAGTGGTGGCAGACAGTGGTGGGAGTGGTGGCAGACAGTAGTGGCAGTGGTGGTGGCAGTGGTGGTGGCAGTGGTGGGAGTGGTAGCAAATCCAGAGACGAGGTCAAGAGTCGCGACAGGGCAGGGACGTACGACAACGTCCACCGCGCTACATCGTATAGGATTTGAACCGGGGTTCTAGGGTTTATGTGGCGGCCTCGCGGGTGCGGTGGCCCACCTTGACCACGTACTCCTCGGAACCGGCTTTGATCTTGTGAAGCGTCTGCGTCCGGAGGGGGCGAGCCGGGCACAGCGAGGCGCAGGGAGGAAGGGGGGGATGAGGGGACGGCGGTTGGGTTGCACCAGCAACACATGACAGCTTCATAAGTCCCACAACGCAGTGAGCGAAGCAAGGTCGGCGTCAGGTGGTGCCAACGGATCCAACGGTGTCAACGGAATACCAACCGTACATGCAGCGCCTTGAACAAGTACGTCAGAGACATGCCGATGGCGCCCTCGTCGTAGCGCCCGTCGCTGCCGAACATGGTGTACGTCTTGCCTGGTGGGAGCAACAGGGGGCCGCAGTGACGTGGGGGGCAGGGTTGGCCACCGACAAACCGACAGAAAAAGGTAGACCGGCAGTCACGCCCAAAACAGGAGCCGAGGAACACCCTCAGTCCAGCAAAGACGAACCGCATGGAGATGGTCGATGCACACAAGGCTCTGCTGCTGCCGCCGCCTCCATACCCCACACCGTGGCATCCCGACCTTGAAACCCAGGAGAAAAAGCCCTCACCGCTGCCCGTCTGGCCATACGCGAAGACCGTGGTGTTGACGCCGCTGAGCGACGCATCCATTAGCGGCACCACGTGGGCGGCCCACAGCTGCTTGGTGGTGCTCTCGCCGCCCAGAACCAGGTCGAACGAGTACACGCGGTCGGCGCCGGAGTGCTTGGTGGCCACGCCCTCCCGCAGCTGCACCGTGCGGCTGTGGGCAGGTGTGGGTGGGGCATGGTGGGGGTTCGTGAAAGGAATCCGGGGCGGTGTGTGGCGGGGCGTGGCGGGTAAGTCCCGTAGGGCAATCTGTCGAGCCGTCGGGTGAGAAGACTGCCGTAAGATGCGGCTTCCGGGGCAACAGAGCAGACCAACAGAGCGAGCACATACAGGTTTCAAAACCGAATTAACAGAAAACCGTCCGGCTGCCGTACTCACCTCGTTGGGTCGACCACCCACGCCTCCGCCTCGCCCGACCTCGGCACCGGTCTGGACCTCACTGCCACCCGGATCCGCTCCCGAGCCGGCTGCGGCGGAGTGCGCGCCGGCGCCGAAGCCTTGGCGGCCGCGCCAGCGGCGGCGGCGGCGACGGCGCCCGCGTCAGCTTCAGGAGCGGTGCCGCCGCCGCGGCTTTCCAGGTTGATTTCGTTAGACGACGGCCTCTTATAGCCCACCATCGCGGCCGCGACCGCGGCCTCGGTGCCGGCTGCTGCTGCAGCCCGTGCAGCTTCCGCCACCGCCAGCTGCTTCTGCAGCCTGCCGATCTCCACATCCGTGAAGGACCGGGTACGCCGGAGCTCCGCGGCCTCATCTGATGAAACAGGCAGGGGCGGGTGCTTGGCATCGAACGCCGCCTTGGCGGCCGCCAGCTTAGCCGCAGTCGCAGGGTCCATTTCTCGCTCCTCCTCGCCTTCGGCGTCCTCCTGCTCGCTCTCGTAAACATCCACCTCCCGCCGCTCCACCTCCTCCTCCTCCTCCTCCTCCTCCCGCTCCTCCTCCTCCTGTTGCGCCACCTCCCGGTCCTCTTGCTCCCCCTCCGCCCGCACCGCGCCCTCCCTGGAGCGGTTGCTCTGTCGTGACCCGGGCGGGCTCTTGAAGCCGCTGGCGCTCCGCGCCTCCATCGCCATCTGGGTCGACGCGGGACGCGAGCCCGCCTTCGCCGCAGCACCCCGCTGGCTGTAGGTGCTGGCACGGCTGCTAGTGCGGCTGAGGGCCGCACCCTCACGCTGCTGCTGCTGCTCGACGTCAAAGTCGCCTGCGGCGTCACCGCTGCGGCGGCTGGCCCTGCTGTCTCCAGGGGAGCGGCGGCGGGGGGCCAGGTTATCCGGCGGAGGGATCCCTGGCGGGCTGGGGTGGCGCTTGCTGCCGTTGCCGTCCGCATCGCTGTCAAGCAACTTCCGGCCTCGAGCGTCGCCGTCGCCATCGCCATCGCCGTCGTCTTCACCGCCAACCGGCGGCGTCGGCGACCTGGACGGGTACTTTTCTGGGGTCACCGGTGCCGCCAGCATCACGTCTCCCACCTCCGCCTCTTGCTCGCTGGTGGCTGGGCGGCTGGAGGCGGCGGCGCCGGCGTTGGCTGCCGCCACGCGCGCGGCTCGCGTCATGTCACGTGTGCCCTCCCGGCTGCTGTTGTAGCTGTGGAAGTCCGACGTGTAATCCTCGGTGTCATCCTCGTACTCTTTGTCGTCGTCACCCTTGCGCTGGAACTTCTCCGCGTCAGGCTTGGCCAGCACCACCACCTCCTCGTCCTCCTCCAGGCCCAGCACGAGCTGCTCCTCCGCCTTGCTGAGCAGCAGCCTTCCTTCATCATCGTCCTCCGTGCCCAGCACCAGCTTCTCCTCATCACCCTCCTCCTTTCCCAATACCAGTTTTTCATCGTCGTCGACCTTGCTCAACACGATCCTCGCATCGTCCTCCTCCTCCTCCTCCTCTTTGCCCAGGACGAGCTTCTCTTCATCATCGTCCTCCGCCTGGCGGAGCACGACCCGCTCCTCGTCCTCCTCGTCCTCCTTGCCCAGCACCAACTGCTCGTCATCGTCCTCTTTACCCAGCACGAGCCGCTCATCATCCTGCTTGCCCAACACCAGCCTCACATCCTCCTGCTCCCCCGCCCGCTGGTGAGGCGCCAGTGTGACGCCCGCCTCGGCATCCACATCCACATCCACATCCGCCGGCGGCGGCAGAACCGCCACCGCTGAGTCGCTGACGCCGCTCTCCAAGCTGCTCGTCTTTCGCAGCACCTTCAGGTCAACGATCCCCGCAGACAGCGTGGGCGGCGCCCGCTCGGAACCGGCGGTAGAGGAGCGCTGCTTCTGCCGCTGGCCCTCCTCTTCCTCCTCCTTGTCTCCATCCTTGCCGCCTTCCCCGCCGCCTTGCTTGCCGTCGTCATCGTCATCGTTGTCGTCCCCCATGGGCAAACCGAACCGCGCCTGCTCCTCCAGAAGGTCCTGCTCCTCCTGGTCCTGCAACCGCAGCCTCTCTTCCTCCTCCAGCCGCCTCAGCTTCTGCTCCTCCTCCCGCCGCTGCCTCACCCGCACCGCCTCCTCCTCGTCCTGCCGCCTCAGCCGCTGCTCCTCATCCTCATCCTGCAGCCTAAACCGTTGCTGCTCCTCCTCCTCTTCGTCCCTTCCTCTCAGATCCTCCTCATCCTTCGACACCAGCTTCAGCCGCTGCTGCTCCTCCTCCTCGTCCCGTCCTCTCAGATCCTCCTCGTCCTTCGACATCAGCTTCAGCCGCTGCTGCTCCTCCTCTTCCTTGTCCGTCCGCTCCGACTCGTCCTCCTGCCTTTGCGATCCGTAAGCGTAGCTGGCTTCGACGACAGTGGACTTCGCGACTCCTTCACGGCGCTCTTCGTCGAATACGCTGATGCTCTCCCGTCGGTCCGGCGCCGCCGCGACGAGGTCGTCGCCCTCAGGCCGCTTCACCAACTGGGCCTTATCGGTGTCGCTGTCTTCGTCGCGACCCTACAGTACATGGGTCCGGAGGCATGGATTCGGAGGCATGGTTTCGGAGGCGCGGTTTCCGAGGCATGGTTTCGGAGAGCATGCCGCAAGATGACAACAAGCCTCGAACAGAGCTCCAGAAGCTACTGCCACAATGCGCATCTGTCCCCACGTCGCCGCCATCACCGCCTGTCATCTCCCCATCCCCCTTGTTCGCCCTGCAGGCGCCATACTCCTCCACTCCACACTTCTCCCCCACCCACCGCCGGCCACCGCAGGCCCCTTCCCTACCTCGTTCTCCACCTCCTCGATCGTGACCAAAGGCCCGAAGCCATGCGCTGGCGACCTGTCGCCGTCGTCGTCGTCCGCTTTGGCCGCGGCCTGCTGCGTTTCCTCCTCGAAATCCTGCAACGTGTGCCAGGGCAATGTCGGATTGCAGAAAACATATCACAACAAACTCCAAATGCGCGCACTGACGCGGTATCCCCGAAACACGCGAGAACGCGAAGGTTCTGTGCGAGTCACCCGGGGCGGCGGGGCCGGAGCTGAATGCGCACGCGAAGACGCCGGGGCGCCGGAGCGGCTTGCATGCCCGCCCGCCCAGAAGCCCCCTTTCGGACTGGCCGCTCCCCTCCCCTGCCCTCCCTCCCCTGCAGCTCCCCTCCCCTGCCCTCCCGCCCCTGCAGCTCCCCTCCCCTGCCATCCCCTCCCCTGCAGCTCCCCTCCCCTGCCATCCCCTCCCCTGCAGCTCCCCTCCCCTGCCCTCCCCTCCCCTGCAGCTCCCCTCCCCTGCCCTTTTCGGACATCCACGGGTTTCCCTCGAACCCTCCCCTGCAGCTCCCCTCCCCTGCCCTCCCCTCACCTGCAGCTCCAGCGGCACACTCACGCCCGGCACCCCAATGGCGTGAAGCCGCTTGGCGGCGAGGGCGGAGCGAATACCCACGCCGTCGGAGCGGATGGCCAGCTCCCTGCAACCAGACCAGCAGCAGGGGCGGAGGCGTTTCCCAAGCACACGGGTTTGATGAGGGGTGCGACGGGGTCAAAGCAGGTGGAGCGATACGAGGCAGCGCTGGTGGCTGGGGGTAAGGCTCGGGCTGGGGCTGGGGCTGGTTGTTGCCCGTGACGTCTCCTGGCTCATTCGCCTAATTAGGAAAGGAAACAGGACACGGCCTAACTAGGTACCCCAACGCACACACACCGGCCCCCGCGCACCTCCTCCTGCGGGTGATCAGCTCCAGGAAGTAGGGGTCCAGCGGGTGAGACGGTTGGGCCTCGCCCGTCTCGCGGTTCCTGCGTTGGCAGCAGTTGGCAGTTGACAAACGGTTGGTGGCTTGTCGAACCGACTGCTGCTGCTGCTGCATCCGACCCGCCCTCCGAGTGCGCCACCTCCCCTTGCGCCGCGTCTCCCGTCCCCCGCCCTCACGTGAACAGTGGGTTGCCCTCCTCGTCCTCGCCCTCATGCCAGTTGGGGGGCAGGGGCGCGCTGATGGCCATACGCGCCACCTCCATCACGTAGGGGTCCTCGGCGTCCATGATGCCCAGGTAGGAACACATGTCCAGGACCTGCCAGGGGTGAGGGCCGGGGGTGAGGGCCAGGCGTCAGGGGCGGCGGGGAGGGGGAAGAAGGCCAGGGAGCAGGGTTGCTGATGACATTCCGATTCGGAGTAATAGGGTAATACCGCCCGACCTCAGGTACCGGCACCAGCCTGCGCGCGATGGTGAGCCCAACACCGTCCCTCCTAACCTGGGAAGACCCCTGCAGCACTTTATTTACCGTCCCTCCCAACTTGGGAAGACCCCTGCAGCACTTTATTTACCGTCCCTCCCAACTTGGGAAGACCCTTGCTGCACCTTATTGTGCGGCGTACCGTCGCAAGCCGCATGCGCCCTACCCATATGCCAGTTGTCCGTTTGCCGGTCGCCATCCCGTTGCTCCATTCCCCGCATCCGTCCTCTCTCCGGCTCCCCCCCGCCAGCATACATCTCCAACGTATGTCCCAAACGGCCTCCCTTCATACACGGGCCTTCCTTGCAACCCCCCGCCACGCACCTCCTGCGGTGCTGGCGGCTGCTCCACCTCATTGCCCTGCAGCTTCTTGTAGCCGCCCGTCTCCATGAAGGCGGCACCGCGGTAGTACGACGACAGCGGGTGAGTGTACTGCACTGCGTTGCGATCTAGGTCCACGTACTCCCTGAAGGCGGGGAGCAATGAGGGTCGGCACCGCCGCAGACGGGTTCATGGCGGTCACCGGACACAGAGGATCAGGATGATGACGGCCCTGTCATGAGGGAGCTCCGCTCACGAAGCTGCCCAACCCCGCAGCTATCCGGCCCTGTAGGCTAGGCTGTGTCGTGTATGACCTCTGCGCCCGCTGGTACATGCACTCCTCAGACGCAGGAGCCGCCCAATGCGTGTGGCGCTCCTTCGCCACTCCTCCGCTTCTTTTCCTGAACCCGAGGCGGCTACAACGCGGCCCACCCCGTCCTCCCATAATCATAAGGCCCAAATCTCAATGCCCATGCGGCTTTAAGCTTCGAAGAGCTCACTGCCGCCACGCCCGACTCGACTAATCCCCAGCGTTCACCAGCCGGGCCTCGGCACCGTCCCGCGTTCCACGCCTTGCCCCCTTCTTCTCCTACAGAAACAGTCTACCGACTAACGACCTCCTGCCGGAACTCCTCCACGAGCACCCACGCAACATTACTGGGCGACCAGGGCCGCCAGCGCAAAAGAGGACGCCTCCATTCGTACCGGGACGCGGTTGCGACAAGCCCGACAAGCCCAGCAACACGCCGGAGACCGTAGCCGCCCGCTGGCTTCCCATCCATCCCCGCCTTCGCGCACGGGTTTTCCTTGCAATCCCCGCCTCCCTGCCCACCCCTGGTGCCCCCAGCTCCCCCACCTGCGCCCCTTCTCCGGGTCGAACCGGACCTCCCAGCCGGGCGGCAGCGACTCGCCCCGCAGCATGTCATTTATGACAGCGAGCAGCCCCGGGTTGTCATCCTGCCGAGAGGGCAGGGAGTAAACCGGTGAACATACATATAGATGGAGGAGAGATTCTGCAGGTGATGGACCTGTGGTGCGATAACAACGGTCTTAACGGTTTGTGCCGCAATGCGTTTTGGGCTTCCGATGCGGCGCTTCTGCATCATCAGGCTCATCAGAAGGTGCGACCCTGTTCCGCCCATCCGCCCGCCCTGCCCACCCACTGGGCTCCGAGCCTCAACTTTTTAGTTTCCTCAACCAAGTTCTCCAGAATGCATCCCCAAACGTATGTCCCCAACGGGGGTTTTCTCCGTGCACGGGCTTTCCTCGCAACCTCCAACAAGGCTTTCGGATCCTCGTGCTCTACACGTTTCGTGACTGCCATCTGGGTTGGGTGTGGTGCGCGCTTGTAGCTTGTGGGCGGAGTGGGGCCCTGATGCAACAGCAGGTGCTCATTCGGGTGCAATGTGGTGATGCGCCTGGCGGTGCCGGGTCAGATGCACCCCACCGGCACCGTCTAGCAAAACCAGGAGAACAAACCACTCCAAGCTTTGGGAGGTGCTGCGATCACCGCTTAAGCCGCAAGGGCTGCGTTATGGGGCGCGCGGCGGGCTTCGGAGCATTGCCTGTCCTAGGGCAGGGGCAATTTTATTCCCACTAGTGGAGGGCCGGCGTGACGCGGGGGTGCTGGCAGTCATGCGTTGAGCGGGAAACAGCGCAGGAGCCGCCCTGGCTTCATCCCCCAGAGGCACAGGGCATCCGCGCTTGCAGTTCACGTTATGGGAGGGTGTGGCCATGATAGGGTAGTGATAGGATAGTGGTGGGGTATGTATGGCAGGCTGCGAGGGTCCCTACCTCCCCCACGTTCGCCCCTGCGCAACCAGACCCCTGCCTGGACATCGCCTTTACACAACCTACGGAATCCCAGCGATGCCACCAAGCCCTGGGTAAAAAATAAGTTTTTGCTGGCCAATTTATCTACCATACGTGTCAACACGCAATATCCTTGACGCCATCACCACGTCATGATGGCCTGTTATTTGCAAAAATACTTTCAGCAGACCAAATTGCAATGCGGGCCCCATTTGAAGCGGGCCGCACGCCTTGCCAACCGTCCGCGAGTGCTTGAACCGCGCAGGCGCGGGTTTGTTTCCAGACGTCTTCTGTCCTCCTGCTACCCACCAACACAACGTCCAGCTCAGCGGCCGCTGCCAGCGCCTCCGAAGAGCGGTCAGGTTCCGACAGCGCCATGCCCACACGGTCAGTGGTGACTCCCGCGCCGTGGGGCTCCAGGGTCCAACGCAATTGGAACGACCAACACGCTTAGGTTTAGGCCGATGATCTCCCCATCGCCCAGGCTTGTTCGACGTGTGGATGTGGCGAAAACACTTCGAGGGCGAATGAATGCTGTAATACAGAAAGTTTCTACATGAGAAAGCTAAATAATGAGTTTTATACGTGTTCTAGAGTATTTATTTCGCAGGTAGTGGCAAAATTGTAATATGAGCTTCGGCAGTCAGTCGACGGGTAAGGAGTTAACATCATCTGCACACGCTTTCCTTCCAATCAACGTCATAGCCTAGCAGATGGCGGGTAGGGGCGCATGGTCCCAAGGCGGTCCGTGGCGTCGTAAACACGGCCGTACGTGTTGGGCCCCGGAGCTAATGTCTAACGCGGGCCCTCAACTTGTCCTGGTTCTTCGTAGCTGTGTCCTGTGCCTCATCACCCGCCTGTAACTTTTGCCGAAGCCCGGCTGTAAGAACCCACCTCAGCAAAATGCAGAGCATCATGAAGTCGGCCGCACCCGCGGTCTCCAACCCCTTCCTGGGCAGCAAGATGACCTACCGCGTGGCTGCGGCACCGTCTCCCAGCACCACGGCTTTCCGCCAGGTGACGACCATGGCGAAGAAGAAGGGTGTCCGCCTCATTGTCACAATTGAGTGCACGGAGGCTAAGGGCGAGGGAGCTACCCCTTCGCGCTACGTTACCCAGAAGGTGAGAAATTCGTTCATGCTGTTGCGGAGCACCTTAACGGCCCATTGTGTCCCGCCGGCGTCCACGCGCCACTAGTTTGGCTGGCAAACGCGACGCACTTGCTCGCCAACAATTGTTTCGCTAACTTCCAGCTTGATTACCTGTAAATAAATTTGATGCGGGCAAACGGTATAGGTCGGCATTTGGCTCGTAGACTCGCGGCCGGCTGCGCGCTGACCATGCCCTGCACCCTGCATTGTAGCAAGGCAAGCTGCTTCCCGTGCTCATCTATATATTTTCTCTATAGCAAGTACTTGGGTCCCAAACTGGGTGTGGCATACTAGTGAGCGTCGCCGATGCGATAGGTGCGGGCATCTCGTGACGCCCTTGCACAAACGTGGTCATATGCAGAACCGTAAGAACACACCGGAGCGCCTGGAGCTGTCGAAGTACAACCCGAACCTGCGCCGCCACACTGTCCACAAGGAGGTCAAGTAAACGGCTTAGCAGGGAATTGGCGCTGCGTCTGCCCTGGCGCTGATCTCCGCGGGGTATATTGGACCTTCGCGGAGATGCATCAGGAGCAGCGACGCAGCTGTGGGGCGGGTTTCAGCTGTGGGGGACGGAGGGCAGACTGCAGCGAGTGCTGCGGTGCAGCAGCGACATTGCTGTCCCCACCGACCCCGACCACAGCAAAGAAGCGTTGGACGGACTCGGGAAGACATCTTTCAATGTCCCTCGGGCCAAGGGCTATTTGGGCTGAATGGGTTTGTCATTGGGCGCGCTGGGTTTTGGGTACGAGGCTGCCCGAGCTGCTCCAGCAACCCATTGGACGTTCACCCGGGTTGGGATGATGTGTGTTGGGGCGGTCGAGTGCGGCCACGATCCCGATGCCACGGTGGTACCGTCTCCTGTGACATCGGCCGTAACCCTGCTCATGCAGTAGGTAGGCAGCGGCCTCCGGTTCCCCAGGTCTTGGCCTGGGAGTCCAGGCTGTGCCACTGGGTGGTGCACAATGGACCTACGGTGGGACGGCCGCTTGTATGGCGCGCGTATCAGAGCACATTGTGCCAGGGATCTGTGTGCCGCTTCGATCGGGGCGGGCGTAAGCCTGGTGTCGTCCCATTGGTGTGCCTCCTGTGCGCGTTTCCTGGCGCGTCCGGGGTGTCCCGGCAATTTTGTCTTTTTCCAGTAGCCGGGGTTCCGCGGAAACGGGGATATGCGCATGGGGGGAAGGGTTCCGGTGGTGTAAAACGAAGATAGCTGTCGTCTCCGAAGGGGCGGCCGGCGTTTTGCCTGTTCGGTGTAATGTGCAAAACCAACGTGTCTTTTGCTGTATCTATACACCTTCAGTGGCATGTGCGCGTATCATGCCCCATCGCAGCATACTCAGCATGGGGAAGGACGACTTGGCTAGGCATCACCCAGCATACACATGCGGTGGATTATGGGCCGCTAGAAAGGTTATGTGATCCGGACATGGGGTCTTATGTGGATCAGCGGGTTCTGAAGAGCGGAGCAGCCTTCAGCACTTGCGTGACGGTGCACGACACACCAAGACCTTACCGTGTTCGGGGATTCCTGCTCTTCATGGAGCACAGCGTACTGCTTGTGGTAAACTCCAAAAACGAGCCAGTGTTTGATGTTCCCACTTACAGGGTGCGGCTCGGCGGTTACACACCTTAACCAGCCAATACCGAACGACGGAGTTCATCCCACTGCCTCTTTTCCCTGACATTGCGCAACTGCAGGGAGAAAATGCCAGTTTTCCGCGCAGAGAAAACCGTACATGCCAAAACCACCATGAAACTGTTACCCACTGTAACAGTTACCACGAAAGAGCCAACACAAGTCGACCATGCTTGCTGATCTGAACTCCCATGACAAGGAAATGGCCAACTTACCAGTAGCTACAATTTACACGGACCACATGTTTCATGGCCGCACCGTTTTAAAGCCTCTTCGGCACGCCCTTCAAAACTGCTTCGGCACGCCCTTATAAACTCTTCGGCACGCTCTTTAAAACCTCTCCGGCACGCTCTGCAAAGCCTCTTCGGCACGCTCTTCAAGCCTCTTCGGCAAGCCTCTTCGGCACGCTCTGCAAAACCTCTTCGGCACGCTTTGCAAAGCCTCTTCGGCACGCTCTTCAAAAGATCTTCGACACGTCCTTCATGCGACTCGTCGCAAGTACACCTAAACGAGCAAAGCGCAAATGGCAGTACTGCCGCCGTACATTGACTGCCCGAAAACGCCCAGCCGCAAAGTTGTTCGCTTTTATGGTTTGTGGCAACCTGTGTTGGCCGGATACGCCTGGCCTCTTCGACCTACATTCCCCACACTTGCGACCCAACTCCCACGCCAAAGCTACATGAAGCTACCATCGCACTACCGGTAATGCGTTTGTAGCGAATCGCGTTCAGCCCGCTCTTAAACCGCTCTGATGGCCAGCGCGTATGCCACCACCAGCACCATTATGAGGGCGACCGTTAGCACCACCGGACCCAACTGATCGTCGTACCGCACGCCGTCACGGCGCAGCATCTGTGCGATGCGCCTGCGGTACATGTACAGCGCGTACAGCAGGAAGCCCAACGCGACGGGCGCCATTGCCATGCCGGCGACCTGGTCCGGGGGCACGGGGGGGGGGAAGAGTCACAGGCTATCAGACAGAGTGGGAAGATCGTGGTCTACCAGGCAGAGTGGAAGATCGTGGTCTATGCAATTTTGGGGTTGATGTGTTGGCGCAAGCCCGTCCAGCGACCGTCCAGGCCTCGCGATCGTCCCGGACCAGGACAACTTGCCCAACCAATAAATAGATTTAGAACATTATAACATGTATGCCGCTGCCGGCACCAGGTTGGCGCTATGATGACGCTTCTGAAGATCAAAGAGACGAAGTTTGCTCCAAGGTAGATACGCCCAGCGGCCAGCCAGAACCTCCCCGCCGCAAGCATGGCCACATCCGAGGACTTCAGCGACCTACCCGACTGGCGCCGCAGGCACTGCCGAGCGGGCAGCTCTCTGAGGCGGATGCCGGCCCTGCGCTGTGCGGCGACGATGACATGATGCCCCCGGGGGACAGGAGGCTAAGTGACGTCAGCATGACGAGCACGGCGATGTTGAGCCAGGCCAGAAAGGTCCGCTCGGCTGTTGTGGAGGGTGAGGAGTTGGCGCGAGGCACACACGTAAGGTGACCAAAGTGGA
Organism: Yamagishiella unicocca; assembly: GCA_003116995.1. Lineage (NCBI taxonomy): Eukaryota > Viridiplantae > Chlorophyta > Chlorophyceae > Chlamydomonadales > Volvocaceae > Yamagishiella > Yamagishiella unicocca. The sequence continues at coordinate 3,146,743 of BDSL01000002.1, forward strand.
GCATGGCTGTCAGGTGAGGATTGCGGCTCTAGGATTGCGGCTCTAGGATTGCGGCTTTAGGATCTCGCGAATTCCTCTAAGAGCACTCTCCCTAACCGCCGACCAGAGCACTCTCCTGGTTGTCGTAATCGAGGGGCTAGTTGAAATAGGTGGGCCATTTAGGCGACTTCCCCTGGGTGGTTGATGCCACTGTTTGTTCTCTGGCCCTTGGTCGGGATATTTAGTGGTTTGCCAAACCTCGGTCGGCCAGTTTGTTCTTCTTCCTGCGTCTCTTTCAGTGGCAGGCGATGCGCCCGATGGCTCTACCTTCTGGTCTGGGGCCACTGTAACAGTTACTACTACTCTTATGGTTCGACCAGCGCTCACCCGCGAAAAAGGTCTTCGGCTCGATCCTCGTGCGCACCATCGCAGCGGCCCGAGGCATTGCGCTGCCGCCAGCGCCGGCCTCCAAGTCGCCTCCGGCGGCAGCACCGCCGCCGTGGCGACCACCCTTGCCGCGTGTAACGCGGCCTTGCGCTAGGGCCCATAGCCCCACGAGGCTGCTGAACCCCGCGACCGCGGTGCAGCGCAGGCAGGTGACCTGGCAGAGCAACAGCAACAACAGCAACATCAGCTGGCGCAGGATCGGGGTGGGCAAGAACGAGGAGCGAGCAGCCAGTGGAGGCGGCCGGAAACGCGCTACGTTCAAGGACAGGAAGGCGGCGGAGGCGAGCATGCCATACATGGGCCGTACAGCATATGACGTGTCGCCACACGATGGACCCCCAAGGAGGGCTCACCCGCTTGTGTCCTTGCTTGACGGCGGCGAGTTGGCAAGGGGATGACCACCACCGTTTCCTCCCTGCCCTCCTTCGCGGCGCCCTCACGCTCCGTTGTCGCGCACTCCATTCCAAGGCCCGGCCGGTCCTGGATGGAAGGGGAGAGGGAAGGCAGAGCTCGGTGCCCGAAGTAGGCAACCAACCAGAATCATGACAACGGCAACCCAGCAAATTTGAACATCACCCAGGAAGGCGGGATGAGGCAGAGGTAGCTGCCCGTCCCAATAAGAACACATTCTGCGCAAACATCAAGTCCGCCATTTTGTCCGAGGTTTCGAACTGGATCGCGATCCGCCTCCTCAACACCCACCTCCTCTCGCCCCGGGCTCGACTGAGCCAGCTCCTCCAGCGTGACGGGGCTCATGACCCCGCTGCCAGCCTGGGAGGTGTCCCGACCCGCGGGTCCGTGCTGGGTCCCTTGCTCCGGCAGGAACCAGTGCGGCGTGTTGCGCAGGCGGTGCGGGTAGAGCAGCGCCATGCCGTGTAGGAACTTGGAGAACTTGGGGCCTCGACCAGCAGCCCGCTCTCGCGGGGCCTGACAGCGGATTCGAGGGTTTAAGCGGCAAGGCCAGCGTAGCTGGGCTAAGAGCGAAAGTAAACACGCCGCTGCCAGAACCCACCAGGACCCAGGCGGGACAGGCGCCCTCGTCCTGGAGCTTGATCTCCAGTACGGCGTACGGGAAGCGGATAATGTCGTCACGGGGTACGGCAAGACCGGAATCCCTGCAGGGCGTCCGACGGCGGCGTGGCGGCAGTGAGGAGAGTGCAGGGCGGATTGAGAGGAAGCCCGTAGGTCGACACTAAGGAAGCAGATGACGGGGAGGGGAGTACGTCACACCGGACACGCACACGCTACTTTCCCCTAGATTCTAAAGCTTCTGCGCGCGCCATGTCGTACCGCGTTCCACTCCGTGGCATTCCAGTGCTACAGGCCCACCTACACACCGACCCACCGACCCACGCACCTGCACCAGCTGCC